>CM024758.1:145691896-145779915 GCA_014218235.1 Colocasia esculenta | reverse complement strand
AGAGAGACTTCCAACATCATGTGATGATTAACATATCAAGTTTGGACCAATGGACCTCTCATAGCCCATGAATAAATTCAAATAAGAAAATGCAATAAAATTCATAACTCTATTATTTCCTAATTAAAAAGGAAAAACCTATAAGACAAATTCCAATAAATAATGTGCTTGGTTAAATGGACCCATTAGAAATTAGTGGGCCAAAATAAGGATTTTAAAAATAAGAATAATGGGAAATTCCCTAAATTCGCAACTTAAATATACTTAAATAGAAAAGAGACATTTAATGCATTAAATAAAAATTGAGATGGAATTGGATTCCTAACCTACTACCCATATGGTTTAGCACGAATTTAGACCTCAACCTAACCCAAATAGAAGTTAGAAAGCAAGGAAGGAAAGAAGGAGTTAGGAAATCTCGTAATCAAAGAGAAATTTGAGTAGTAGTAGGAATAGGAACCCTTACTAGCTTAAATACTCTCTTAACTCTCCATGGCCAGCCCTGAAACTTTGCTAGGGCTTGTGGACGTGGAGAGAAGGCCAAGGAGGAGAGAATTCGTGGGGAGAAGGCTCTCTCAAGCATCTTCCTTTGTTCTTCAAGTTCTAGCCCTAGAAGAGTAAAACGACTAAAGGTAGGCATTCTCACGAGAAAAAACTCAATTAAATCCATATGTAGATTGTTCCATACATCAGGAACAAAAGCCCTCTTGTTTCACTCTTTTTCATCGAGCCAATCTTTTGATCTCTATTTTTAAAATTCTGCAAATATGATGAACCGACCCTTCTTCTTTATTCTTGATCTCCATGTATACTCAACCTTGTGCTATCAAATTTTAACTAGAGTTACTGATGGATGTTAGGCATATTTTGCCCCTAAAAGCCCTAATTTTTATCCATCCTTTGTCACGAATTAAATCTTGCATGATTTCGACAATGTACTGTTGTAGTTTAACCTTGACTTGTGTTACAAGTTCCATACCTCTTTGTGGAGTCGTTTCTAGACCAAGTGTTCAACAGAGAACTGTTACCTCATGCGTCTACTTTCATTTGGCACTGATTACCCCAATTTTGTTGACTGTAGTGAGAGTATTGATCCGAATGTTACCACTATGTCAGATTCACATAGTCAGTCACAATATGTTTTATTACCTAGTCAAACAACCTTTGTTTTCAATTATTTGTTACTGTAAAAAGTATTCGAAGTAATATAACTAACAAAGTGGTTTCACTTGATTTGGATCACCCTAGCATTTGTTTTGATTTTTCAAATCCATAGGTGACAAATCCAATCTAAGTCGGAGTTGGAAATATGTAGAAAAAGTAACCCAAACGTCATTTTCAGGTAGCGACAGGTCGACACGTCGCTACCATAAAGCGACAACATCATGGTCGCGACCCATACCCAAAATCAAGCCGTTTCGTGGTCTTTTTCAGAAGGCGACAAGATCATGGTCACCTTCATGTTCTGAAGGCGATAGGCATTGTGTCGCCTTCTGCCTATGTCCACTTAATCGGCCATAACTTTTTCTATAGACCTCAGATTGACAAGACATTTTCTTTGCTGGATTCCTCATTCAAGGGCTTCAATGATATATTCATGTGTAAGATTTGAATGAAAAATCAATGAGTTATGACCTTAGGAATGAAGGGATGGGATTGCATATTTGCCTTCTAAAAGGCATACATCTTGGTTTCCGTCGTTTTGCGTCGTTCCTTACATGTGTGAGTTTGATCTCTTCTAAGAAGGTTCTAGAAAGTCTTAACATGCTTTATCAACCCATATAAAGTTAAAACATGTTACATAATTTTAATTGATTTTAAGTTCATGATCATGCTCTCTACTTGCCGATTATCCAATTCTTGCCTTGTTATCAAACTTGCTAAAAACACATGTTATAAAATAGAGTCATTGAATGATTTAAAATGTAATAACACGACATCTTTCTATCTATGATTTCTCTCACACGTTCACACAGTGAACCATCCAATTATGGCTTGACTTGGCACAAAATATCTCATAATGTATCTGGTTAATTTATTGCAATAATGTACATTAATTGCTCTATTTTAAATGAACTTGTCTTCGTTCTCCATTGTTGGGAATACCGTTACCGACGCTCCACTGTTCTAGAATTCCTCTAGAACGTCGGGCACTGTTTCTATATACACACTTTCCTTGACTTGGACGAAACTCTCCGTCGGATATCCTTCTGCCGGACTAGTGAATCCTTTTTAAGACCTCTGTAAGTCTCCTGTCCATAGATTCCACATGGTCGACGAGCCGGTTGTACCATAACACCTATGATACCCTTTAGGGATCAACATGATCCAAACGGCCTTAGTTGGCTCTCGTTCTTACCTTGAGTTCACGCCGGCCTCTGGATCTGTACATAACATGGCCAGCGGAAAGGTAATGTATTCCAACTGACTGCCAACACCAAGTGCGGTGTTGTGCAACTGTTACATCGTTCTGTACTCAAACCTTCACGTACATGACATAAGATCTCATCTATACTCTACTCGCTCATCTATACACGTTCACTCTACTATCTCGTCTATTCATCTTGTACTCTCTTGGTACCTTGAGCTGTGTGGCTCCAACTGTTTTGTATTGTTCTGATGTCTAGCGCTATAATGGGTCTTGTGACTCTACTGACAAGAATGCATACTATTAGGGCACAGAGAGTGTCCGAGGGCTCCAATCTAGTCCTGGGGGCAGAGAGCCCCGAAAATACTTGCAGGGGCTATTGACGGTGTTCTGCATTGCAAGTTCTGACTATACTGTATTGGCTAAACATCTAACTACTATCCTTTTAGTCTGAGGAGTCAGACGCACTGTGATATTACTGTGCTATCACAAAATGTATACTATTAGTCTAAAGAGTTCAGACATACTGTGCGATTTCTGTGCTATCGCAGACTGTTACTAAACGACTACTGTCCTAGAAGTGACTATTGCTGTATTCTACTAGTGCACCGATGTGCAACCATACACACTATCTCGTTACACGCTATCTTGTCATACGCTCTACTTGCTCTACTTGATACTTGCTATCTTGAGTTACTGCGTACTATCGTGACTTCATCGCATTCAAAGTGCTCTACTCTCCGTTGTTAATGACAATAAAAGTGCTATACTCTCTCGGCTATCTACGGATAACCAAAGTGCCATTACTATTTCGATTGACAAAAGTTAATCAAAAGTGCTATACTATCTCGATTGATGAAAATCAATCAAAGTGCAATTTACTCTTTACATGACCAACTACTATCTCTCCTTGCTATACTGTCGCTTGCTATTGCTTGCATTGTCGCTACATGCTGTTGCATTGTTATCGTTTCTATCATGACTTGACTTTAATCATCGTGCTATACTTGATTCATCTGCTATCTGAACCATGTGACTTGTGCTATTACTTTCTCAACTTTACATGACTCGTTCTTCATAGTTACTCTGCCATTTAATGCATTAATTATTTAACGCTGCTTGATCATGAGATTTAAGTCCTACTGGACGGTTATGCTCACCCTTCGTTATTTGTTATTGTGTCTCAGGTAAGTCGGACAATGAGTTACATGTACCATTGGGATGGACAGAGTGATGAGTGACCTGGAGTCAAATGACGAAGTTACCCTTGCGTTTGAAGTCTAGTAGTTATTGCTTTAGATTTCTCTTTCAATGTAATGATGTCATTGAGCCTTATGTGTGGCTCTGAATTAGTGGTTGTAATAGTCTTAGTGATTAATAATGAAATAAAGAGTTTATTCCAATTATTGTTTATTAGATGCTCTGATGTTTGCAAAAGTATGCTCAATTGTCGTTACCATACACTTTGCTCACGTTTCCCCGATTTATTCCGCTGCTAAATTGGAGGGGCGTGACAACTATATGGTATTTACCCTATATATCATCTCAAGGACCGGCTGGTTCTCAGTGTGTTCCAGGATCTAAGTTCCCCTTCACCAAAAATAAGGATGATCTAAGTGCGCACTGTTAATACGTTGGATAGGCCATTAGATGGTATGGTTTGGGGACGATGGATACTATCGCACGCCGGGGATGCGAAGTGTCTTGACCCTGCTCATTTTGTCTAGCAATATTATCCTTGAAGATTTGTTATTTTCTCCTTTTCTTTGCATTTTATTTTATGATTTCTTTCTTTTAGCCCAACATGCATCATTTAGGATCTTTGAGCTTCATGCTTCATGATTAGTCAAAGCCAGCTTCGCAATAATGTCCAACCAGATCTTCATTTTGCTAAGCAAGGAATCGTTTCATTCCGAATTTGAAAGTTCTCTTCGAGCTAGTTGCTCGGTCCAGTTTGCCAGTATGGTTCCTATTCAGGATTCCTCTCATCTCCATTCATTATATCAGTCATCCCATTCCCCACTGTTCTGCTCATTAGTCATGAATCGCTCGAAGGCCAGAGTCGAATCGACCCGTCGGGACATCACCTATCCCTAATGAACGAACCTGCTAGCCTAACATGGCCAGGGTACCTCTTCATCAAGAGGTTGATCACTTCTTTCTTTAATCTTTATTCGTCCCAGATTGGAGCCATCCTTGCACTCTGTTCCAGCCATGTTCGAAGATCGCTAGATAATTCTTGTGCTTATTTGTTCAAAATGGGTGTCTCTTTACCTAGATCCAGCTTTTCATCTCATTTTGCTTCATTCCACACATCATCATTTCATGCCATCTCTGCTCCACTATCGCTCCACTCCCTTGCAAAGCAAGCATCAAGGAGGGGCATCTATAGACACCCATTCTGCCCCATAAGCTGAGCCAAAATTCTTGTCATATTATTGATGCCCTACGTGGCTCATCATCGCCAAGCTGACTTTCTCCGATCATGATATCTTCTATTAGTTCATCCCCTGGTGGGTTCTTTCTGGTCAAATCAATCAATCTTCATCACCATCTTGTAGCTCTCCGACAACGCTTCAAACCGTGTGCCAGTCCGATACCTATGCAAGGAGATCAGACACTTTGATTGAGCCATGTGCTGAAAGATCATGAAGGCGACGAGATCCCTGTCACGTTCACATTCAGAAGGCGACGCCCCTTCATGTCACGTTCAGCCCCCTAAGATGGCGACACCTCGATACGTCACTTCTCATTTGGCATTTTAATTCCCTGAAAATCATCAGAAAATGCTTAAAGACTTCCTTCTATGGAAGGCAGATGTATCGAGGCGTCGCGACCAGATAGCGACATAAAGGCTGTCGATTCATGTTTCCTTCACAGAACCATGCAACGTGGCCTTCCTATTCTGACTTGGACCCTTGCTATTCATGATAATATGTCTTTAGTGGGTCTAGAGATCTCCAAATCCTTTCAAACTCGGAAGGGACCTTCCTTAGAGTGTCCTTGCCATGTTTTGACTCCCCTTGCACGCACAATTACCCAAACTTAGACTCCAGCTCATTATTCCTCTCCCAGCCCATTCAGGAATAATGACCTATAAAACTGTTGATAGGGCACAGTTTTGAGCAAGGCTGGTGTCTGCTTCTTCGTCTCCCAGGGGCTACTAATCTCCAGAAGACCTCTCAGCCTCCAGACGACCAGGAAGTGCCCCCCAGGGTGATTTCTTCTCATCTATACTTTCTCTCTTGTTCTTCATCCTTTTTCCTTCATGCATGCACTTTTAGATTCATTTCTTTTTGTAGATTTTCACTAGAACACTCACACACACACCTATCTTAATCACCCAAAGGGTTAAACACCACCACCCTACGTGAATTCCCTATTAGTTCTTTCATTTTTCTTCACTATTTTGGGATAGATTCTCTATTGGCCGGCTGAGGAGCAGGAAGAATTAGAACCCGTAGTCTTCATCCTCTATTGCAGAAGGCAACACCCACCTGGTTGCGATCTTAGAAGGCGACGGCTGGAGCGTCACGTTTGAGAACCAGAAGGCGGCACCCTCCGTGTCGCATTCACCATAAGGCGACGACTTGCACGTCGCGTTCACAGGACCAGGTACTCTTCTGCATCTTTCTTCCTATTTCCAAGGTAGTTAGCACTTATTATTCATCATATCATCTTTGCAACTACTTTGGTGCTTGTTAATGTCTTTCCCTGCCCTTTTCAGTCCTTCATGTGTGTGGTTTTTCTTTAGATTCCACATTTTTTTGTTTTCTTTCACTGCTGTTTTGAGTTCTGCTGCACTGGGTGAGAAGGCAACGTTGAAGCCATCGCGATCTTGAAGGTGACATGCAGGTCGTCGCGATCAGGTCAGATTTGTTAATTCCATCCTTTTATGTGTTTTGGGTTTATTTTGAGCACTCCATCCACGCTTTGAGTATTCCATGCTGATCCATCCTGTAAGAGTCTGTTAGTCTTCCATGCTATAGGGTTTTTTGATTTTTCGTGCATAATCAGGCCCCACTTGATCTCTGTCCATTGCGAAGAGGAATGCGATGCGATTCCTGTCGCGATCCAGGTCGCAACAGGTTGATTGTCGCCTTCTTCTTCTGAGAGCAGGTCGGCCTGATTTCTTTTTGTTAGTTTTAGGTTAGATTTTGCATGCACTCTGGTGCACATAGGGTGCGTACATATTTCCATATTTAAGTTTAGGTTGTCCTCCTCAGCGACGCTAGCTCTCTCGGCCACATATTCCTGTGTCCGACTAGAGAACTGCTTGAGGGCCTCCGTAAGTCACCACTGACCTTGGATTCCCACACGACCGCCAGTGGTTGTACCTGTTGCCACCTAGAGTTAGAGTTCATGCATTGGTGAGTCTGTAAGAATCCTAGTCAAACCCAAAGTTGGAAGCCTTCTCCCTTTAGGAAACCCATCTGTTGAAGGAATTAGCTAAAAGTACAAATCCATTAAAAGGCAAACTTGAACCAAATAAAAGAAACTTTCATCGTTGTCACTTTCTTGCTTTGGGTGAGACCTTTCTCTTTCTTTTGTTTGCATAGGATTGCTTGTTTAGGAAATTAAGTGTCTGTTTAGGTTTGGTTGTCTCTTAGGTCTGGACAGGCGTCCTCTCACTTTCACATATCAACAAAACTCTTACTCTTCAATCATGGAGTCTTACTTGAACCCGGTCTATGATGGTGAGAATCTAGATGCTGCCTTCTACCCCCCAAACTATGAGGAATCTCTTCCTCATGATCTCTTTGAAGAGTCGGCCTAGCCCTGGGTCGCTACAGTCCATGCTAGTGAGAGTCACCATCTCGACGATGGTGCCCCATCACAAATTGTCCATTCCCCTCAGGCAGATGATCAAGCTGCTCAACTCATGCACTTAATTCCTCAGCTTGATCGATCTCAAATCCAAGATCTCATGATGACTCTCAAGGAAAGGCCGTCTCGTCACCCTCCCCGAGCGGGGCGATTCTTGCCCCATGGCATCTACCTCCGGCCCTCGTGTCGTCACGGGACAAGTCGACAACACTCCTATCCGGCCACGGGCCATTCGATTCACCCCTTTGAATCTGAGCACTATCATCCACGTGAGTCGAGGACCCGATCTCCCCCTTATCACCCTTGCTATTCCTCACAGTAGCTTGAGCCATATGCTAGGCCGGTGTCTCGTGCCTCCTCCTTATATGACCAACTTCCGTCGCTCCAGACATGATGTCTGAGTGGACATCCATCAAGAAGGAACTTCAAGAGCTGTGAAGGCAAGTCGACCCTAGGTAGCACCATGATGTTCACATGCCCAACTTCAATGGCCTGTGGGTCCCATCTCCATCTGAACTTCCGAAGTACCGTAAATACAATGGCACAAGCAACCCCTATATTCACATCAAGGACTTCATCTATGAGTCTGCACCTTATCAGCATGACCGTCGCCTAATGGCATATCTGTTCCGTCGGTCATTGGATGGGCCTGCACTAGACTGGTTCTACTCTTTGCTACCTGAGGATGCAGAAGACTTCGCCATAGTGAAAGGGAAGTTCCTTGAACAATTCCAAGACAGGGTCGGGCTATAATACTCTCTTACGGATCTCATGGCAAAAGAATGAAGTCGGACGAAGAGTTCGTGTCACGTCCCGAGAATTATGCAGTGGATATTATTAATTCGGAATAATTCGAGTCGATATCCCGAGATGTGGACAGTCGACAAATAAGTCTCTAGCTAGCACGCACTAAATGTGTATCAACACAACATCATAATAGGGCCCAAATGTTGAACTCAATGTAAATTGTATTCAAATCTTAACTTATTGTATTCGAAATGGAAACTAATATAGGACTAAGACTCAAAAAAAGGGAATTACACTCATTCCTCACTTCCTACTACAAAGTTCTACACTCAAAGCAACTTCTATAATTAGACTCATAGTTGGGATGCTCATCACTCGAACGTATTCCATCCTCGACTTGCTCCTCTTCTTGAATTTCATAGTCACCTAGAATGGTTAAAAGTAGGGAATGAGCAAACTAGCCTAGTAGGATTTATATTTCAATGTGCGGATAACGATATAAGTGATTAGCAATTTAGAACTAGGTAAGCACGATGAATGTCATGATATGCATGTACGAATAAAACTCATTAAAACATGAGACAAGCTAGATAGAGTGATCATAATAGAACAAGAGATAGAACAATATAACAAGATAGAATTAGCAAAATATTGCGTTGTACCAGCACACAATATTTCACTTGACGTCAATAGGTTTCAAGAACGCAAGATATCACTAATTGTAATAAATGCAGGATGGCCATATCACGCAAGCAAGCAAGCAAGAACGCACGAGCACGATCATGTAACACTAATCAGGCACTTAGACACTAATGTACACCAAGAAAGATCCACCAACATGTACACCAGGACACATGTTGTGGGTATTGTATCTTTCATTCAACACACCACGCACGACTCTCAGCGCAGATGCAACGCCAGTAATCATTATACCCCATTGTTAACAGTATATTTATGACTCTCCGTCATTGGGGCTAGACTGGAGCCCTTGGACACTCGCCGTGCCCAGTCAGCATCTCACTTAAAATTTAAATATAGATACACACAGTCTTAATGGCCAATAACAAGAGTTTCAATATGTAAGCATGTGTAATGTCATGTTCATGATGATAATGAGAATAAGTAACTAGTAAGGTGAACATGATGGTAAGAGAACATTATCAAGAGATAAATTTGGCAGCATAACAGCGCAGTTATACTTTAGTTCAATCTTTACATTAATGGGTTAGTCTCGATTGTAATGCACCTCACGAGAACAAGATAAGAAAGGAAGCACACACTATCTCCAGGGAACTTCATGGTACAAACCAACTCGGTCTCCATGTGGGAATCCACGGAGAATAGAGATTTATGGAGGTCTTAGAGAAAAGGTTGCTAGTCTACCGATTCAGAATGACCGATAGAGAGCTTCCAATCCCCCCAAGAAGGGCTGTCTAGATGTGCAAGTGTGTAGTGATGTACGCGTCTCAATACACAATCCACCGGTCTCAAACTTGCGGAAAGCACTTAACAAGATGACATGTCATGAAACTATGCACTTAACTAAATCATGGATTGTAAGATTTTAAGATACCACTTATCATTTTAATCAAGCTAGAATAGTAACAAGAGTGAATCATAAGTTTACATGGATGATCACGTCATTAAGAAAGCAATTAGAATAATGTTTGTATAATTAAAGCTTTTTGAATGGGTTAAGCACTTTTAAGCCATTAAACAGATACCATGTAATGATCAGACCCAAGATATGCAAATTACATAGTGGACACCATGTTAAATAGACATCAGGTAAGCCTGGAATATGTGTCCACACAGTGGACGCACTTGAAAACACAGTGCACAGCGAACCAGCGAAAACAGCGAAGATTCAGAATCGCGTCCACCTTGGTGGCCGCCTTCATGCATAAATTGGGTTGTTGGGGAAAGCGATGCGTCACAAAAATTCATTTAATACCCTTGGGCGGGAAAACTGCCTGAACGCGTCGGGATATCCAGCCGCGACTCAGACCGACGCTGAGTCCCAGGCAGCGCGCAGACCCACGCGGGTTGTTTACTGGTCCGTGCATGAATCGCATCATACCAGACAGCCATGATTCATTGAATCACGCTGGCCATGAGCGACGCGATACCAGCACCTTAAACGTGGCGTCTGAACCAGACACGGTTCAGACATCAGACCGAAAACTCTGAAACATGTAGGAAACTGGGGTGCGATTCATGCAACACTTATATCTTCTAAACTAGGGCTTTTCGAACAAAAGTCTCAACATGAAAATTGTATGTAACATAGAATAGATGCAAACTATGATTTTTAAATAATTTTAAATGACCTCGAGATGCGTGATAAATCAACACGAACGTAAAAAGTCTTAGACATGTGCGACTTTGGCAAAATGCCTATCACTCAACATGTACTCATTGGAATTCAATGAAATCAGTGGGAAACGAAAGTTCACTTGATGCTCTACACATTGGTATAAGATTTGTAACATTTGGCCCGAGAAAGCCTACCTTTTGGGTTGATGAAGTTTCAGTCTTCTGAGATCCTTTGTTCAGACCACTGATTGAGGAACGCCTAGTACTCCCCGAATACTGCATGAAATTTGTGCATTCCAGTTGGGTTAGGAAGTAGACATGACCCTCTTTCCAGGGGTACTATCCTTGCACGATGGGATTTAGGTTTACCCTACCTTTGGTTGATTCCAAATGAACAGGTTGCACAGGTCGTAGCAGACGAACAGGGGAAGAAGATGACCTTCTTGTGGTTGTTCCCCAGCTCCCCAGCCGCCAAGAACTCCTCCACACAACTCCAGCAAGTTGTAAAACTCGACCCTAGGGTTTGGTGGAGAGTATTTAAGCATCCATGGTGTTTAGGGTCCTATTGCAACAGGAAAGCCAAGTTGCAGTTTTAGCTTGTCTTTCCATATTTTGAAGATCTCTCCCTCCATTGGTGTGCCTTGGCCATCAAGCAATCCCCAGGATGGCTAGGCACGAATTAGGTTGCCAAGAGTGCATGATTGCATCCCAATTCAACCCTAATTGCCTCTTTCTAATTTTAGCTTATTTAGGTTACGAATTTCTATGCATTTTCTTACTCATTTGATTTTTGGGCCAAATGTTGTCTATTGGCCCAATTATGATATTGGGACATTAATATATAATGTTGGAAGTCTCTTGAACATTTTTTTAATTTATGATTACGTCGTATTTTCGTGTTAATGGTTTTCCGACTTGTTTCCTTATTTGGATAATCAGTCACCGTGTGTCGTACACTTGTCAATCGAATTTTTCGTTGCACGAATTTCTTTGTGGAACCGTTAGGAATATTGTTTGGGGTTGATTTATATTTTACGGAATTTTCGATGTGTTCTTGCACGTACAATAGAGGTACGTATGTTTTAAATATCTGATATTTTGAAAATTATTTATTTCTATTTATTTGAATTTTTTACTTATTAAAATTTTCAGGGTGCTACACCCTCCCCCACTTAAGAGAATTTGGTCCCCAAATTCATAGATCATTAATTGGCTCTTGATAATTATGATCCTTGAGTTGGTTTCAGATTTAATTCCTCTAACTTGTTTCAACATTCTAGCTCATGGATGCTAGTTCATCATCTACACCTATGGCCACCAGTACTATTCATTTGATTCCTTCCGCTCCTATTTCACCCATGGTTGTTATGTTCCATCTTAATCCACCATATGAACTATGGTATAACTACTAGATTATTCCTTTCCAATTTCTCCTTAATGATCTCCCCCACTTAGAAATGTACTAATAAAGAAAACATCATAAGATCAATCTAAAGGTTTAATGATCATACCTCCATCCGGGAGTTCTGCTGGAGTTATTGCATTCACGCGTCCTTGACGCTTCACCACTCCTTGGTTCCTTCCAGCTTGGTCTTTTAGCATGGGACAGTTGGGAAGGCGGTGGTCGAGACTCCCGCATCACAGGCAAGCTCCTGCATTCTTCTAGCACTCCTCTACTCTGTGTCTAGGCTTATCACAAAATTTGCAATTCTCCTTAACTGGTTGTTCTTCCACCTTGACCTTCTTGTTATTATCGATCTCATTACCTCCATTCCTTCTCTTGTTACCATTGGTCCTGGGTGTACAGTCCCAGTGGTATGGGATACCTCGTTCTTTATATAAGTTGAATTTGTTACAATCCTTTCCTCTCATGCCTTCTACTTTGGCCATAGTGTCTTCTACCAGTTGTGCTCTTTAGACCATCTCAGTATAGGTTTGGATGTTGTGAGGTCCGAGCTTCTCAATAAACATGGGCCTGAGCCCATCCATGAATCGGTTAGCCTTTAGTCTTTTAGTTCCCACCAAATGTGGGGCATACACAGCCAGACGTGCAAACTGAGACTCATACTCAGCCATGGACATTCCTTTCTGTTTTAGTGCGGCAAACTCTGCCGCCTTCTTCTCCTTAACACTCTCCGAGAAGTACTTTCCTCAAAAAATCTCCAGGAAACCTGCCCATTCCAGCTCAGCTACATTAGGCAGATGGGCCGATGTGGCCTTCCACCATGCTCGGGCATCCTTGGTAAATTGAAAAGTGGCTAGTACCACTTTCTCCTATTAGTGCATTGCATTACTTGGAAGATCCTTTCTATTTCTTCCTGCCAGTTCTCTACTTTGTCTGGATCAAGGGATCCAGAGAAATGAGGAGGGTTCAAACTCCTAAAATTGTGGTGTAGATCACCGGCTCCGTTTCTAGTAGCAGCAGCCTGGTTTCCAGCCTGAACCACATTTTGCAGGGCATGTGTGAGTTCTGCCACTGTTTATTGCATAGCTTGCCATTGGTTATGAGCCATTGCGGTTGAGTGAAGGGTTATAAGGGTTCCTGAGAAAAGGATAGAAACCCATTAATGTCTCTAGATACATTATAAGGGTCAATGGATAGGGGTGTTTTATTCATTCTAACTTATTCCCAATCTCTACCCATTCTCACCAGGTACTATATTTAATTTCCATGACCTAGGTTCCATAGGTATCTCTTATTCCTGAGACATATATCCTATTTTGTTTTCCTAGGCTCTGATACCACTAAACTGTCACGTCCTGAGAATTACGTAGTGATATTATTAATTCGAAATAATTCGAGTCGATATCCCAAGACGTGGACAGTCGGAAAATAAGTTTCTAGCTAGCACGCACTAAATGTGTATCAACACAACATCATAATAGGGCCCAAATGTTAAACTCAATATAAATGTATTCAAATCTCAACTTATTGTATTCAAAATAGAAACTAATACATGACTAAGACTCAACAAAGGGAAATTACACTGATTCCTCACTTCCTACTACAAAGTTCTACACTTAAAGCAACTTCTATAACTAGACTCATAGTTGGGATGCTCATCACTCTTGCTCCTCTTCTTGAATTTCATAGTCACCTAGAAGGTTAAAGTAGGAATGAGCAAACTAGTTCAGTAGGATTTATATCTCAATGCGCGACAACGATATAAGTGATTAGCAATTTAGAACTAGGTAAGCACGATGAATGTCATGATATGCATGTACGAATAAAACTCATTAAAACATGAGACAAGCTAGATAGAGTGATCATGATAGAACAAGAGATAGAACAATATAACAAGATAGAACTAACAATAGAGATGCTTTGTACCAGCACACAAGATTTCACTTGACGTCAATAGGTTTCAAGAATGCAAGATATCACTAATTGCAATAATGTAGGATGGCCATATCACGCAAGCAAGTAAGCAATAACGCACGAGCACGATCATGTAACACTAATCAGGCACGTAGACACTAATGTACACCAAGGAAAGATCCACCAAGAATGTACACCAGGACACGTGTATGTGGTTATTATATCTTTCATTCAACACGACACGCACGACTCCCAGCGCAGATGCAACGCCAGTAATCATTATGCCCCATGGTTAACAATATTTTATGTTCTCCGACATTGGGGCTAGACTGGAGCCCTTGACACTCGCCGTGCCCGGTCAGCATCTCATTTAATTTTTAAATGTAGATACCCACAGTCATTAATGGCCAATAACAAGAGTTTCAATATGTAAGCATGTGTAATGTCATGTTCATGATGATGATGAGAATAAGTAACTAGTAAGGTGAACATGATGGTAAGAGAACATTATTCAAGAGATAAATTTGGCAGCATAACGACGCAATTTATACTTTAGTTCAATCTTTACATTAATGGTTTTAGTCTAGATTGTAATTCACACTCACGAGGACAAGATGAGAAAGGAAGTGCATGCTATCTCCAGGGAACTTCAATGGTACAACCAACTTGGCCTCCATGTGGGAATCCATAGAGAACGGAGATTTACGGAGGTCTTAGAGAAAAGGTCGCTAGTCTACCGATTCGGAATGACCGATAGAGAGCTTCCAAATCCCCAAGAAAGGGCTGTCTAGATGTGCAAGTGTGTAGTGATGTACCATGTAATGATCAGACCCAAGATATCCAAATTACACACTGGACACCATGTTAACAGACCTCGAGTAAGCCTAGAATACGCGTCCTATATAGTGGACGCATTTCAAAACACAGTGCACAGCGAAACCGACGAAAATAGTGAAGATTCATAATCGTGTCCACTTGGTGGCCACCTTCATGCATAAATTACGTCAGGGGAAAGTGACGCGTTCACAAAAATTCATTTAATAAACCTTGGGCGGAAAAACCGCCTGAAACGCGTTAGGATAACCCGCCGCGACTCAGACCGGCGCTGACTCCCGGGCGGCACGCAGACCCACGCAGGCTGTTGACCGGTCCGTGCGTGAATCACATCATACCAGACGACCGCGATTCATTGAATCACGCCGCCACGAGTGACAGATATACCAGGTGCCTTAAACGCAGCGTCTGAACCGGACGCGGTTCAGACATCAGACCGAAAACGCCGAAACATGCAGGGAGCTTGGGTACGATACATGCAATGCTTATATCTTCTAAACTAGGGCTTTTCGGACAAAAGTATCAACATGAAAGTTGTAGGGAACATGGAATAGATGCAAACTATGATTTTTAAATAATTTTAAACAATCTGAGATGTGCGATAAATCAACACGAATGTAAAAAGTCTCAAACATGCGCAACTTTGGCAAAACGCCTATCACTTAACATGTACTCATTGGAATTCAATGAAATCAGTGGGAAACGAAAGTTAACTTGATGCTCTACACATTGGTGTAATATTTGTTAACATTTGGCCCAAGAAAACCTACCTTTTGGGTTGATGAAGTTTTGTTCTTCCAAGATCCCTTGTTCAGACCACTGGTCGAAGAACGCCTAGTACTCCCCGAATACTGCATGAAATTTGTGCATTCCAGTTGGGTTAGGAAGTAGACATGACCCTCTTTCCAGGGGTACTATCCTTGCACGATGGGATTTAGTTTACCCTACCTTTGGTGATTCCAATGAACAGGTTGCACAGGTCGTAGCAGACGAACAGGGGAAGAAGATGACCTTCTTGTGGTTGTTCCCCAGCTCCCCAGCCGCCAAGAACTCCTCCACACAACTCCAGCAAGTTGTAAAACTCGACCTAGGGTTTGGTGGAGAGTATTTAAGCATCCATGGTGTTTAGGAGTCCTATTGCAACAAGGAAAGCCAAGTTGCGGTTTTAGCTTGTGTCTTTCCATATTTTGAAGATCTCTCCCTCCATTGGTGTGCCTTGGCCATCAAGCAATCCCCAAGGATGGCTAGGCACGAATTTAGGTTGCCAAGAGTGCATGATTGCATCCCAATTCAACCCTAATTGCCTCTTTCTAATTTTAGCTTATTTAGGTTACGAATTTCTATGCATTTTCTTACTTCATTTGATTTTTGGGCCAAATGTTGTCTATTGGCCCAATTATGATATTGGGCCATATATATAATGTTGGAAGTCTCTTGAACATTTTATTTAATTTTATGATTGCGTCGTATTTCCGTGTTAATGTTTTCCGACTTGTTTCCTTATTTGGATAATCAGTCACCGTGTGTCGTACACTTTGTCAATCGAATTTTTCGTTGCACGAATTTCTTGTGGAACCGTTAGGAATATTGTTTGGGGTTGATTTATAATTTTACGGAATTTTTCGATGTGTTCTTGCATGTACAATAGAGGTACGTATGTTTTAAATAATCTGATATTTTGAAAATTATTTATTTCTATTTATTTGAATTTTTTACTTATTATATTTTATGGGGTGCTACAGTTCGCCACATATGCCGATAGATGGAGGCAGATGGCCACATGAGTCCTTGGGTACCTTCCAGAGGGAGAGAAAGTCAAAATCATCATTACCAATGCAACCCCCGCCTATAAGAACATCCTAGCAATGAATGATATCACCACCATGCATCAACTCTACAGTCAGGCCCGGTTCATCCAAACCCAACTCAAAGACTCCCCCATACACTCCATGTTCGAACCCCAAAAGTCCCGCTTCCAAAGAAAACCTCAGGGGCCAGTGACTGAGGGGGTCCAAGTCAATGAGCAGGTGAGTGCATTCAACCTTGCCGGACAAAACAATAACCGCCAGCCCTATACTTCCCAGGGTCAGAACCCCCAACCTACCACAAGACTAGCCACACCAATACAACCAAGTACCACCTCGAGATGGCTCCCAACAAAGACGTCCCCTAGGTCCAAGGAGAACTCAATACCCACCACTTCCTAAGACTCTCCCCGACATCTTCTGGACTTGTCTCCACAGATGCCATCAAGCTCCCTCCGGAAAGGCCATTGAACCCAAGTGTGGACCCAACAGGGTACTGCATGTTCCATCGGTATCCAGGTCATACCATTGAGCAGTTCTTCACATTCAAAGACTTGGTGTATGATCTCCATGAGCAGAATATGCTTGACTGGACAGCTCTCTGGATAGTGATCAGAGATATCAAAGAAAGGCAGAGGCAACAACAGCAGCAGAGGCAGGAGCGCCAACCACCCCCTCAACGGCAATAGCATCAACAACAGCCGTTGCAGGATCTAGGGATTGTCCATAACCCACTACCAAACCACCCGCCAGCTCCCAATCCACCACAACCACCAGCCCAGGTGACTCATCATCGCCAAGCTGACTTTCTCCGATCATGGTATCTTTATATTAGTTCATCGCACTGGTGGGTTCTTCCTGGTCAAATCAATCAATCTTCATCACCATCTTGTAGCTCTCTGAGTCAGGAATCCAACGCTTCAAACCGTGTGCCAATCTGATACCTATGCAAGGAGATCAGACACTTTGATTGAGCCAAGTGCTGAAAGATCATGAAGGCGACGAGATCCCTGTCGCGTTCACATTCAAAAGGCGACGCCCCTTCATGTCGCATTCATGCCCCCTTAAGACGAAGACACCTCGATACGTCGCTTTCTCATTTGGCCTTTTAATTCCCTAAAAATTCGCTAGAAAATGCTTAAAGACTTCCTTCTATGGAAGGCGACGTATCGAGGCGTCGCGACCAGATAGCGACATAAAGGTTGTCTCGTTCATGTTTCCTTCACAGAACCATGCAACGTGGCCTTTCCTATTCAGACTTGGACCCTTGCTATTCATGAATAATCCATCTTTTGGGGGGTCTAGAGATCTCCAAATCCTTCCAAACTCGGAAGAGACCTTCCTTAGGGTGTCATTGCCACGTTCTGACTCCCCTTGCACGAGCACAATTACCCAAACTTGGACTCCACCTCATTATTCCCTCCCAACCATTCAGAATTAATGGCCTATAAAACTATTGATAGGGCACGGTTTTGAGCAAGGCCGGTGTCTACTTCTTCTCCCAGGGCCTACGAATCTCCAGAAGACCTCTCAGCCTCCAGAAGACCAAGAATTGTCCCCCAGGGCGATTTCTTCTCATCTATACTTTCTCTCTCTTGTTCTTCATCCTTTTCCTTCATGCATGCACTTTTAGATTCATTTCTTTTCGTAGATTTTCAGTAGAACACTCCACACACACCTATCTTATCACCCAAAAGGGTTAAAACACCACCCCATGTGAGTTCTCTCTAGTTCTTTCATGTTCTTCTACTATTTTGGGATAGATTCTATATCAAACATTTTTCTAATGGGATTTTTGTTGTTTTGATGTTCTTGGCAGGTTGAAGATGACATCTTAGGCACGAGGCTCTTGCCCCTTGGTCGGCTGAGGAGCAGGAAGAATCAGAACTCGCAGTCTTCATCCTCTGTTGCAGAAGGTGACACACACCTGGTTAATTGAGATCTTAGAAGGCGACGACTGGAGCGTCGCGTTCCGAGAACCAGAAGGCGGCACCCTCCGTGTCGCATTCACCATAAGGCGACGGCTTGCACATGGCGTTCACAGGACTAGATACTCTTCTGCATCTTTCTTCCTATTTCCAAGGTAGTTAGCACTTGTTTTCATCTTGTCATCTTTGCAACTACTTGGTGGCGATCAAGGTCTTCTTTCCTTTATTTTCATCATCATTATTTGGGGAGCAAATCCCATGATTACAGGATTTTGTTCATCGGTAAGGTGGTCGAAATATTTATTTTTTGATGGATATTTCCATCAGAAATATTGGCGGAGTTACCGACTGATTTTGTTGCCCTCGAAATTTTCTGACGCATGTTTACCGATGTAGACACGCGAATTCGACTCCACCACGGACAAATTTTATATTGCCCCCCGTATGCCACAAATGACCCTCATATTGCCTTGCAAGAGTAATGTTCCAATATTTTCGGATCTCACCCATCCTTCCCCGGTTCTTCCCCTCCATTTCCAAGCTTGCCGGGTCTTTTAGGCATCCATTTCAAGTCGCGACGGGTCTTCAGGGCGCGTTCATAAAGTCGCGCGGGTCTGGGGTACGCATTCTGAAACGCGTCTGACAGGGTGGACGCGATTCCATTGAGTTCATTATCGCACCGGCATCTTGACGCGACTAGGCCAAAGGATCTTTATCACGGCGGCCTTCTGCGACGCGACAAGGAATTTGCTTATTTTATTTACGAAAACTGCTCATTGTGACTTCATGAACGCGCCCGCTATAGGTGACGTGATTCTAATGTCAGTTTTGGTAGGTTTTCTATAAATAAAATATGGAAATATCTTATCGCGTCGTGTCGGGCCGACGCGTTTCAAATCAGAGATGCGTCGGATCGTGCTGACGTGATTAGGCCCTAGGCTCCAAAAGTCTTCGCACGTGAGGGTGCCCATGTCTAGAATCATTGGGAATCTTGAATTGCGTCCGTCCGTGCCGACGCGATTAGGTTCTGTACCGTACCCCTAGACCCCGGAAGTCATCGCATTTATGAGCCCACGCTGCAAAATGAAGTCGCGGCGGGGTAGGTCTACGCGTTTCCAGAACGCGGCGGCCATCCCCGACGCGACTATGTGGTGCTTCAAGGATGCGGCGTATGGTCCCGATGCGATTCTGAAGGTGGTTACAGGCCGTAATCATCATCCATTGTCAAATCAGATTGACTTTTAATCGAGGCATCTGGGCCGAACGCGACTCACTCTGAAAGTCGCGTCTGCTGTTCCCGACGTGATTTGAATCTGTGTTGCCTATAAATAGACCCCTGAGGGTCATTTGTAGAAGGGGCCCATTCACTGCAGTGGAGCCCTGCCGGATTCTTCCCACGACTTCCCCACGGTGGAGTCCTGCCGGACCAGCGACCCGACGCCCTCCTTCCTCGGAGTCGGAGCGCCGTCTTCTTCACGTGCATTGGAGCGGGACGCGAGACGTGGGACATGGGAAGCTTTTTCCCCTTCCTCTCCATACAGTCTGCCGCACCGCAGCACCATTCAACTATCGGGGAAGCACCCCCTCTCCCTTTCTCGTTTATAACAACTCCCTCTGGGCCCACATGGCTTTTATTTGCCTTTCTATATATACACCACACATGCATGCATACACACACACGCCTACCTTTTAGGGGTTTAAAAGCCACCACACGGTAAGTTCTATTTCATTGTCCCCTGTTCTTCATTTCTTTATTTGAGGATTGTAACTACACACGTGGCTAATCTCCTTTCACATTTTGTCTTTTTCTTTGTCAGGGTAATCAATGAGGAAACGCCCTCTACCACGGCCAGCCGTGCTCATAGAGGAAGAGGAACCCACACCCCCGCGTAACCTCCCACGCTCCAAAAGGTATACACGCGATCACTCTTCCACTCGAATTGTCGTGCATCTCCATTCGGTACCCTTGCGTACCTGGTGGTTACGATCATCTTTTTATTTATTTTCCGCTTTCCACTCCATATCCACAACCACACATCCCACATTTTCTTCTTTTTACCTCCCCGTCGTAGCACATCACGCTTCTTCCTCTTTTTCGGGAGTTCCCGACGAACCCCCAGAAAACCCTAAGAAAAAGAAAGGAAAAGGCGGTGTTTACAGATAGGCGATCACGGTGGGACATCTTTTCACGTTTCCTCTTGATTACCCCCTCCTCCGTGCCCCACGTGCCGCTTTCTTTTATTTTTGCTTTATACACTGCAAAGCATGCTGTGTTTGTTTTTATTTTCATTCTTTCTTTCTATACATCTTTCCTACTTTTTTTTTACTATCCTCGAGTTGCCTTTAGGAATCGCGTCGGAAACAGCAGATGCGATTCAGTCTTTGAGTCGCGGCGGCCAAGGCCGACACGTTCTTCTTTCTGTCGCGGCAGCTTAAGCCGACGTGTTTCCGTCGCGGCGGCTAAGTCCGACACGTTTTACTGCTTTCTTGTACATATCTGTGTTTACTACTTTCTTCCTGCTTTCTTTTCTGTCCTCGGGTTGCCTGTGGAATCGCGTCTGGCACAGTAGACGCGATCCAGTGCTTGATTACGCGTCGGTCAGCCAGACACATTTTTGTTTGTGTCACGGCGGCTTAAGCCGACACATTTCTGTTGTCACGGCAGCAAAGGCCGATGCGTTTCTGTCTGCACAGACCGTCCACAGGGACCATGTGCGGCTCTGGCAGCCTTCTGGGGCTTTCAGATCCGCGTCCAAGTGACTAGACACGATTCAATCAAATCGCGGTCGCTATACCGGACGCGATTCTGACTGCTGACAGAAATGCGCCCCCCTTTGCCATTTTTGCTGTAACTGCTGCATACAAGGCATATTGCATCAGTCGGGGGACCTCTTCCTCATATCCTAGGCTCCCCACACTCCTTCGGTGAAAGTCAAGCTCTCCATTGGGCATTCTGTCCCTTTGGACTAGAAAACCTTCTCTCGGAAACCTGTAAGACTCGTACCCCGTGGATTCCCTCACGGCGGACCGAGATGGGGGTACTCCTCTGTTGACTCGGGTTTAGATATCCATTGCGTGGTGAGAGGTGATTCTAGTTGCGCCCCGAAGTGTTCATACTCTACCCAACTAGGATCTCACCTAGAGTGACACGATTATGCTTCAATCCATCTAATTAATTGTGGAACTCCTAAAACAAGCGTTAAGCATCATAACTTGTTTGAACCATCTTGATTGACTTATATCTTTGTTCAACTTGTTTATTTGCTTGCTTGTTAAAATGGACCAGTATTATCATGCCGATTTTAATTATGAGGACTATGAGGATAATGTCTCATCTCCATCTTTCTAGTCCCATGTCCGTCTATTTTACCACCATGAGGGACAACCTTCTACTTCCTATGGTTATGTGCGCATACCACGCACTAACTAATTTGATGTCCCCTCACATTTGCCTCCAATCAAAACCCGGCGAGAGCCTTCCCCCCACCACGATCCCATGTGCAAAATGTCCTGCACGCCATCGATCAACTCAACCCCAGCAGCTTAATTTAATCCAAATCTCTAGTTGAGGGGTGTGACTCCTTCTCCTAGGCACCCGCCTTTGTACATTCTGGTGACTTCGCCACATCTTCCTAAACATTCTCATCACCTCGGCCACCTGGCCATTTGCACTTCCGTGCTCTGGTCCGTACAGACCATCCCTTGGGAAGGCCCATTCATTCACGGCCACCCCCATGTACTCCCCTCAATGCCCAGCGGCAACCCACCCCACTCCAACATGCTCTTCTCCAAAAATTGAATAATTTGGAGAATCAAATAAATAAGCTTTCCAATCCTACGGGTGACCCTGTCGCCGCCATGCCGGCTCTCCCTCAAATTTACATTCATCCTTTGGAGATGCCAACGTACCGAATGTACAATGGCACGGGCAATCCCTACCTTCATGTCAAGGAATCCTCTATGAGTCTTCTCGTTGGCAATGAGACCCTATCACTTTGGCAATTTATTTAGAAAATCTCTTGACGACCCTGCACTCGAATGGTTCTACTCTCTAGAGCCAAGTGAGGCAGGAGGCTTTTGCCCTCTTCACAAAAAATTCCTTCAAAGGTACAAAGACCGCGTTAGTCCTTACCTCTCTATCACGGATCTAGTGTCTGAGAAGATGAAGGCTAATGAGGAGTTTGTACAATTTGCTGACCGTTGGAGGTTGATGGCCACAAGAACGCAACATGTGCTCTCGGAGTCAAAGCAAATCAAACTAATCATTTCCAACTCTACTCCGAAGTTTAAGCACGTCTTGGCCATGAACATGATTGATACCATGGAAGAGCTCTACAAGCGGGGACGTTACATTCAGACGCATCTGATGGACTCCCCGATCGTAGACTTATTCAATCAAGCTCATCTGAGGCAGAACGGGTCAGTGGACGCTCTCTACCATCCACCTCGCCACCCTGCAACATCCACATCATATACACCTCCCCACATTCCTATGTACCACAACATGCCTCCACCCAGACGTCCACTAATTCGTCCTTTTGGACTTAGCAACCTCCAACCGGGCCCTACGATGCCCCCATGCAAGAAGAAGCTTCTGTGCCCTACGTCGCACCTACTTCGCTCCCATGCCAACTCCCTACCTCCCCCACAACAGCCTCCACCTCCATCCAGCCTGTTGCTTGGGCTGAAGTTGCCAATCCCAACCCATCCATGAACCACTTAGTGATATGACGATGAACCTTCCGAGGTCATGTTCGTATGCCATTTACCTACACCTCCCACACTACCATCCATTATCACCAAACCCTCCGCCATTAAACCTCCACCCACCATTGCACCAATCATTACACCTCCCACTGCGCCAACACCTTTGGCAACCGAACCGGAGCAAAATCTCCCCATCATACCCATTACACCTCATTGGCCATACAGCCTTCCACTACATCCATGTCTGCCCCCGTCCAACGGAGCAGGTGCACCCCTTTGAGGAGCAATAAGCCAAGTCAGCAAAAGAAGGAAGCCCCAGGACCGGGCATGCTATTCAAGATCCGAGATTACGTTCCTCGCATGTCGATCATTGTTCCATACCGGGCACGTTCGCTGAGCGGAAGTCCTCCCCTCCATCCATGGCCATCAAGAGGCCTTATAATGATATGCCAATCATGCCAGTTGCCAACTGTACACATTTCAAAATACTCATAGGGAATCTCCCCCTCCAAGCTCTCATGACCCCTCATGCCATTATTGTGAACCATCCCACTCGAGTGAAGGCTATCAAATTGTGCTTACGCATTCCAAAGTCAAATCCTTAGCACAATCAATACTCAAGGGGTCGTGCCCCTTTCCATTTCACATGCTATACAATCTTCAGGCACGGTCCCCTCCTTGTTGCTTCCGACTCCACCAGTGGAACTCCCCACCTTTTCATTAAACTATATTCCAAGGGAGTTGCCACTATTTCTTGAAACTCCGACGGAAGTCAAGAATCCCTCAATCACTGAGAGCCGTTCAATCCTGATGAGAAGAGAAAGACCTTCTGCCCGCTGGGCCAAATTTGTGAGGAAATACCTAAGGGTCAAAAAGCCATTTCCAAGCGGAAGGCCAAGCGCCGGGCAAGGCAAAAGACCAGGGGGCTTCCATCTTTTCCATTTTTGTTTCAATCATCTTTTGTGCTACTTAGCACCTTCCCGTGGGTTCTCCACATCCCCTCCCCACAGGAGGCATTTTATTTTCATCTTTTTTATGATCCCTCCTATACTGAGCATCACGCCCCTTTTTGTACTCCTTACTCTCCCCTCCGTGCCATCTCCGTGCCCTACATGGCACATCTCCTTCCAGTGCCCCACGAGGCACGTCTCCTTCCTGTGCCCCACGAGGCATGTCTCCTTCCCGTGCCCCACGCGGTACACCTCCTTCCCGTGCTCCACGTGGCACATCTCCCTCCAGTGCCCCACATGGCACATCTCCTTCCTGTGCCCCACGCGGCACACCTCCTTCCAGTGCCCCACGTGGCACATCTCCCTCCAGTGCCCCACGTGGCACCCTTCCCTTTTGCGCCCCACGCGGTGCACCTTCTTTCTCGGCCCCTCGCGGCCCACTTTTTCCTTTTTTCTCCTCCGGACCATCCAGATTCTTCTCTTTCACGGCACCGCGTCCTCCTTCTCCTACCCCCTCCGGCCCCGCCGGAGTCTCCAAAGTCTTTCTGTATTCTCTCCTCTCCATCTTTAATCAGGTTATTCGACCTTTCTCCCACTATTTTCGGGGTTTTAGCCCCCACTTATCTCGTTAATTCCGAATAATTCTGTACATTCTTCATAGTCTTCGAGTCTCGCCCCAGCGCAGGGCATTCGTCTCTTATTGGGTCATCCGTCCCTTCTTGCACTGTTTTCGAAGTTTTAGCCCCCACTTATCTTTTAATTCCAAATAATCTTGTACATTCTTCATAATCTCCGAGTCTCTCCCCAGTGCAGGGCATTCATCCTTTTTGCAATTCTCTCCTTTCCGCTTTAATCAGGTCAGCCGACCCTTCTCGCATTGTTTTCGGAGTTTTAGCACCCACTTATCTTTCTAATTTTCAAATAATCTTGTACATTCTTCATAGTCTCCGAGTCTCGCCCCAGTGCAGGGCATTCGTCCTCTTCCCACAATTCTCCCTTTGCCATGTTATCGGGTCATCCGACCATTCTTGCACGGTTTTTGGGGTTTTAGCCCCCACTTATCTTCTTAAATTTTCAAATAAGCCTGTACATTCTTCATAGTCTCCGAGTCTCGCTCCAGCACTGGGCATTCGTCCTTTTCGTAATTCTCTCCTTTCCGCTTTAATCAGGTCATCCGACCCTTCTAGCACTATTTTTGGGGTTTTAGCCCCCACTTGTCTTTTTAATTTCCAAATAAATTTGTGAATTCTTCATAGTCTCTGAGTCTCGCCCCAGCACAGGGCATTCGTCCTCCTTTTACCCTCCAAACTCTTATTATGAAAAGCTATTATGTATTTATTAGTGTAAAAAAAATCCAAATATTTCAAAATCCATAAAAATCCAAATATTTCAAAACTCACAAAAAATTCAAATATCTTCAAAAAAACAAAACAAAAATTCAATACTTTCAAAACCAACCAAAAAATTCAAAATGATTTCCAAAACCAAACAAAAATCTGAATATTTTCAAAACCCACAAAAATTCGAATATTTCTAAATCAACAAAAAATTCAAATATTTCAAAATAAAAAAATTCAAATATTTCTAAAAATAATTCATGATGGTGTTGCACAAGGCAAGCACATTGCCTCCTGTCTGCGTCAGATCGATGTTAATTCTTCCTCTTCACGGTTCCTCCCATCTTGAAATCCAACCTCATTGGGCCAAAGATCACTCATCCTCATGGTTTTAAACAAACAATTGAGTGAGCTATACCTGTTGTTGACTACTTTATCCATGCTCCATGCTATGAATGTGTTTTTCCATGATGTTTGTTATCTTGGCTAATGAAGTTTTCAGTGCAGGATTGAAGTCACTCATCTGGCGCTACATCAGGCAGCAGCTGCCCCCACCATCAAGTTATCTATATGTTATACTCTTAGAGCATATCATGGACCTTGTGGCTCTGAGGAATCTAGGATTTGAGTTCCTCTTTAACAAAAATAATGATTATCCCAATGGATCCTTAGCCGCACGGATAGGCCGTTACGTTTGGCAAATGAGGACGATGGACCCATGCATAAAAATCTGGTCCTGACTCAACGCCAACGTAACAATAATATCATTGGTTATTTCCTACTTCCTTATCTATTTTTTTCTTTTAGCTCAACATACATGCATATTGAAATCACAGTGAAAAACCACTATTTCAATGCAATTTGAGAGCCATTCGCGCTCCAATTTCAAAGCAATTTTAAATATTCCATTCCGGGTCAAGTACCCAACTCCCTTTGTTGTTGCCTCGGGCGGATTTCCTTAAGAACCTTTTGTAGACACGCGAATTAGACTCCACCGCGGGTAAATTTTATATTGTGCCATAATGCCACAAATGGCCCACTTTTTGTCTTGCAAGAGTAGTTTTCCCCTTCATTATGGGTCACCCCCTTCTTCCCCGGTGCTTCATCTCCATTTCCATAGCCCCTCGGGAATTATAGGCATCATTTCCAAGTCGCGACAGGCATGGCAGCCGCGTTTCGAAAGGCGTCCGGTACCCCGAACGCGATTCAAGATACCCTGGCTTAACGCGACGGCTTTGATGGGCGCTACCTTATTGCGACGGTCACGTCGGCCGCGACTATATGCTTAACGCGTCGGCCCTACACGACGCGATAATGAATTCTTACTTTATTTACGAAAATTGCCCCTTCATGAACGCGTCCGCCAAGGGCGACGCTATTCTAATTTCACTTTTGGTAGAATTTTCATAAATAAATTTGGAAAGCTTATCGAGTCGTATAGTGCAGCCACGATTCAGTTTATAGTCGCGTCCCTCCTACCGGACGCAATTATAAGTCGGCTATACATAGTCGCGTCCGCCCTTCCGGACGCGATTCAAAGTCGGCTGTGGCCCAGAAAGTTGTTGCGCCCAGGCCCGTAATCATGAGAAAATCTTGTAATCGCGTCCTTGTCAGCCGACCTTTCATGAGCGCCCGCCATGGGCGACGCGATTCTAATTTCACTTTCAGCAGAATTTTCATAAATAAATTAGGAAAGCTTATCGCGTCGTATAGTGCAGCCGCGATTCAGTTTATAGTCGCGTCCCTCCTACCGGATTCAATTATAAGTCGGCTATACATAGTCGCGCCCGCCCTTCCGGATGCGATTCAAAGTCGGCTATGGCTCAGAAAGTCATTGCGCCCAGGCCCGTAATCATGAGAAAATCCTATAATCGCGTCCTTGTCTGCCAACGTGATTCAAGAGGTCAAATCCAAAAGTGCACAGCGAGGCCTGGCGCATTTATGAGCCCCATGCTCGAATCATTGCTCTGAAATAATCGCGACGGCCGTGGCTGCCGCGTTTCAAGTCGCAGCAGCCCTGGCAGACGTGATTCTGTACCTTATCGCGGCATCCTGACAGGACACGATTCAGAAGCTACGGCCATCATTCGCCTATCACATCAATTTGACCGTCTTAATAGCGGCCTGCTGCCTGGATGCGACTCAATTCATAGTCGCGGCGGCAGTACCCGACGCGATTCTAATCGTGGCCTGCCGCCTGGCCTCGTTTTACTCTTATGGACGCGTCTGCCGTGGCCGACGCGATTCAAGAAACTGATGTCTATAAATAGACCCCCGAGGGTAACTATTCAACGATCTCTCTCCACCTCGGCAGAGCCCTGTTGGATTCTCCCCACCAACTTCCTCCATTCACTGCAGGAAAGCCTTGCCGGATTCCCGCCACGCCGCCGAGCTATCCCGTCCACGTGCATTGGAGCGAGGCGGGAGGCGCGATCTTCATCCCCTCCGTCCGTCCGTTATGGCATCGCCGCTGCGCTGCCCAGCATTTGGGAAGCACCCCCCCCCTTTCTCATTTCATCCTTTTATTTATCTCCTCTGGGCCCCATGTGGCCCTTCTTTACTTTTTACATACACACGCATGCATACACAGACACACATACCTACATTTTAGGGGTTTAAAAGTTACCACACACGGAAAATCGTTCCCCATGTTCTTTATTCATTTCATTTCATTTTTTGGATTCGGTACTACACATTATTTGGCTAATCCCCTTTCTTTCTTTGTCTATCTCTTTTTCAAGGTTATCAACACAGGAAACGCCCTCTACCACGGTCGGCCATGCTCGTAGAGGAAGAAAAGACCCACATCCCCGCGCAATCTCCACGCTTCAACAGGTATTCCGCGATCAATCTTCCACCCCGCACTCCTCGCAGTGCGTCTCCATTCAGTACCCTCGCGAACCTTGCGATCACGATCTTTTTATTTTATTTTATGCTTTTCACTCCATATCCACACACACCCACACAATTTTCTTTTCTTTTCACCCCATATCCCTCTTCGTGGCCTCTTTCTCTC
The DNA here is from genome assembly GCA_014218235.1 of Colocasia esculenta. Taxonomy (NCBI): domain Eukaryota; kingdom Viridiplantae; phylum Streptophyta; class Magnoliopsida; order Alismatales; family Araceae; genus Colocasia; species Colocasia esculenta. Next base: position 145,751,761 of record CM024758.1, on the reverse strand, counting down.
TCTCTTCTTCGAAGCTCCTAAAAAAGGGAACCTCGAAAAAGAGAGGAAGAAAAGTGGTATCTACAGATTGGCGATCACAGTGGGACTTCTTTTTGCGTTTTCCATTTTATTACCCCTCCTCCTTCGTGCCTCACGTGGCACTTTCTTCGGCACCCTCGCGTGCCCCTCTTCCTTTTCTTTTGTACATATACAAAGCATGTAGTGTGTTTAGTTTCCCTTTTCTTTTTTCTTGCACATATCCTGCTATTTCCTGCACTTTTTTCTGTCCTCGGGTGGGCTTTAAAATCACGTCCACAATAGCGGACGCAATTCAGTTGCCTGTCGCGGCGGCTAAAGCCGACGCGATAGTGTCGCGACGGCTAAGTCCGGCGAGTTTCTGTATGTGTTAATTTTTATTCCCTGTACATCTTCCTTGTTTACTGCTTTCCTTTTTCGTCCTCGGGTACCTATTTGGAATCGCGTCCAACACGGAGGGTGTGTTTATAACGCGTCCTCTGAGAAGAACGCGTTTCGATTTCTTGTCGCGGCGGCAAAAGCCGATGTGTTCTTGTCGCGGCAGCAGAGGCCGATGCGTTCCTGTCAGCAGTCTGTCCACAGGGACCAGGCGCGGCTCTGACAGCCCTCTGGGGCTCTCAATCTGCGTCCAGGTGACTGGATGCGATTTGTGATTCACGGCCGCTGTACCGGATGCGATTCATAGTGCTGACAGAAACGCGCCCCTTTGCCACTTTTGCTATAAACTACTGCATACAGGGCATATTGCATCAGTCGGGGGACCTCCTTCCCTCATATCCTAGGCTCCACACACCTTTCTTGGTAAGGGAAACCTCTCCTTTGGGCATTCCGTCTCATTGAACTAGGGAACCTTTGCCAAGAACTCTGTAAGTCTCTGTACCCCGTGGATTCCCTCATGGCGGACCGAGCTGGCGGTACCACTCCGATGACCCGGGTTTAGACATCCTATTGCGTGGTGAGAGGTGATTCTAGTTGCACCCAGAAGTACTCATCTTCTACCCAACTAGGATCTCACCTGGAGTGACAACAATTTTCAATCCATCTAATAATTGTGAAACTCCTAAAAACAAGCGCTGAGCATCATAACTTGTCTGAACTACATTGATTGATTAATCTTTGTTCAACCTTGTTTGTTTTCTTGCTTGTCAAAAATGGACCAATATTATCATGCTGATTTTAATTATGAGGACTATGAGGATAGTGTTAAATCTCCATCTTTCCAATCCCATGTCCGTCCATTTCACCACCGTGAGGGACAAGCATCCACTTCCAACAGTCATGTGCGCACACCGCGCACTAGCCAATTTGATGTCCCTTCACATTTACCTCCAATCAGAAATCGGCGAGATCCTCCCCCCACCAAGACTCCAAAGTGCAAACTGTCCTGCATGCACTCGATCAACTCACCCCTCAACAATTAAATCTCATTCAATCTTTGGTTAAGGGTGTGACTCCTTCTCCCTCTCCTTCTCCTTCTCCTTCTCCCAGGCACCCGCCTTTGTATATTTCGGTGACTTCACCACATACCTCTGTACATTCTTCATCACCTCGGCCCCTTGGCCATTTGCACTCCCGTGCTCTGGTCCGTACAGACCAATCCTTGGGAAGGCTCACTAATTCAAGGCCGCCCACATGTACTCCCTCACATGCCAGCAGCAACCCACTCCGCTCCAAAATGCTCTTCTCCAAAAATTGAACAATTTGGAGAACCAAATAATAAGCTTTCCAATCCTATGGGTGACCCCATTGCCGCCATGCCGGCTCTCCCTCGAATTTACATTCATCCTTCGGAGATGCCAACGTACCGAATGTACAATGGCACATGCAATCCCTACCTTCATGTCAAGGAATTCCTCTATAAGTCTTCTCGTTGGCAACGAGACCCTCTCACCTTGGCATATTTATTTAGGAAATCTCTTGACGGCCCTGCACTTGAATTGTGACGGAACGCCTTACTTAAGCCCATTAAACCGATAACAAGCTTAATAAGGATCCGCCTCCCGCGAACGGGCCGAAGCCTCTCCAGGGAAACCAAACCACAGTCCGTGTAACACAAAGGAACACACCATTTCATTATATATATTCCACAAGTTACATAGCCAAATTTCCACAAAACTGAAAAGAAAGTAAACTAACTAGCTACACTACACTGCTGGAGCTGCTACTACACAGCTGGAGGTACCGACCCTGCACTGCTACGACGCAGCTCTGAACTGGACGACGGTCGAGAAACGTCCTTCTCGCTCTCACCTGTGGGGGTAGGGGTGAGCCTCGCTAGTCACTGGCTCAGTAGGGAACTCCCCCAACACCGAGCAAACCAAAACCACAGGTACGAAAGCAGTAAACAGTACCAACAATTTATAGGACAGCTAAGCAGGTAAGTAAAGCTGTAAAAGTACTCACCGTCTGCCGACTACGAGAAACAACTTTAATAATTAAACGGCAAACCAGTACAGGTGTACAAGCTAAAGTAGAGACAGCCAACACGAGCCACGTAAACTGGTTTGCGACACCAGAAACTGACTCGGACAACTAACACAGGTAAGAACCTCCCAGTCTCGCAGCCACGGACGAAAGGTCCAGCTGCCGCTCCACGTGAAAAAGTCAAGCAACTGTGGAGACCAACCAAACACCACCACCTGCGGACCACACGGTCACAGGCCCATGCCTGGCACCTCTAGAGATCTTGGCCCGGACTCTCTAGAGTGAGGCACTGGAGAAAGGACTAGCTGGGGTCCAGTACGTCTACTGGTGTCCGTACCCCCAACTACGAGCGCGCTACAAGTGACTAAAAACAAACTCACGTGTCACTGTCCCACTGTCGTCTTTCCCTCAGCCGGACGTGCTACTCAAACACAAGAGTGAGGGTGTCCAGGTCAGACGACACAGACCTCGTCAGTACTACACAAGTACCGGGACAAAGCCCCGAGCTAACAGCCTGGCTCACACAGAACCTGGGGGACCCAACTGGAGAGGTAACCACGGTAGGCGTCTACTACTTGCCACGTACACAGAACCACGTGCTCGTCACACACAAACCACGTGAAACCACAAGTAACCTCGGTCCACTACACGTGAACCCCACTGACTCGCGTAAACAACACGCAGTCACGAAAGTAAACAACTAACTGCATACCTTGTATGCTAAACACGTAAACCAAATGAACTCAGTGCATCTCATGCGTCAACACACATGCATTATCGGTAAATGTCATTATTCAGTCATTTCTGTCCATAACGTGTAGGCGGCAACATCGACTGCCGCTTACACCAAGTCAACGGCAAGGGATCTGGCCGTTACATCATAGCTGAAGAGCTTGACGACAAACGATGTTGACACCAAATTCTTCGGCCATAAGACCCTGCAGAAACCCTAATCCGGCTCTGCGGGCTTCCAAACCATTCTAATAACAGAAAAAACATATGGAAACGATTCCTTTAACATGCAGGAACCCAATATACCCATTACAACATGCTTCGTCCATTAAACTACTCAAACCACCCATTATCCCGCATGGTGCAACTCTATTCAAACATGGATCATCATGCTGGTTCAAGTGGTTATGATGTATTTTAATGTTTCTATGGAGCTACCAGGGTTCGTCCCCTACCTCAGAACGCGTTAGAATCTCCCGCAATCTCCCGATTCACGCCGAGCCCTCCGCGAGCTCCCACGGGAATTGCACCACACCGCGACGTTTCCTCGCGCAATTCGGCGACGCCGCGCGTTCTACGATCGCCCAACTATTCCTCAGAACCTGTTAAAAGCTTCAGAAACACCGGGGTGCGAAGCTGGGGCAAGTGGGGAAGAGAGTGAGCTGAGAGAGCTGCCCTCGGGTGAGCCTATAACCTGCAGAACTGACAGGTTGGCGTCAACCCCCTTGTCGCCAACAGCAACCGCCACCCTTACGTCCACATCTACTGCCGCTAAGTTCATGATGTAAACGTCCATGAAGCTGGACGCCAACTCCAACTGAACAGCAGCATGTCCTGTTCCATTTCAGGACCACCCTGCTCTTCACCTGAGTCGAACAAACACACGTCCACACCATACATTCCACCACAACTAACTCGCATTGGCCTCACAACGGCCTCCACAACCACAACACACACGATCCGCATGGATCCGAAAAGCACGCGACGTTACATTACTATCATCTAAAAAGAAAATTTCGACCTCGAAATTCATAACACAACTCAAAAATTGAACAATTTATAAAACACATTTTTACAAGCACTATCATCTAAAAAGAAATACAAAAGCTTATTCAAACAGGTAGGGATACCCTTTAGCCATTTCCTCGGCTAACTCCCAGGTATCCTCACCACCCAATCTATTCTCCCATCTCACTTTAACTAGCTCAATTTCTTTATTCCTTAGCTTTTTCATCTTCCGATCTGTGATCTGTACCGGATATTCTGGCATAGTCATGTCCGGTCTCAGGTCACCGCCTTGATATCTAATTATTTGAGCTAGATCTTCAATACATTTTCTTAACATAGAGACATGGAAAATATCATGCACATCTGCAAAATCCGCTGGCAAATCCAGCCTATAAGCTACTTCCCCAATTCTTTCAATCACTTGGAAAGGTCCTACATACCTTGGACTCAACTTCCCAGTCTTGCTAAATCTCATAATACCTTTACTCGGGGAAACTCTTAGGAAAACAAAATCTCCCACCTCAAACTGAAGTGGTCTCCTCCGAACATCTGCATAACTTTTCTGCCTACTTTGAGCTGCCTGCAATTTCTCTTTAATAAGCTTTACTATTTCAGTGGTTTGCTGAATCAATTCAGGACCCACTAATTGCCTTTCTCCTACTTCATGCCAGTTCAATGGAGTTCTACATGGCCTTCATATAAAGCTTCATACGGTGCCATTCCAAGACTGGTATGATAACTATTATTATAGGCAAACTCAACATATTCCCAGATGATGCTCCCAACTACCTCCCCAAACCAAACAACAAGCTCGCAACATATCTTCAATTGTCTGAATGGTCCTTTCTGTCTGACCATCTGTCTGGGGATGATAAGCGGAGCTATACCTTAACTCAGAACCAATTACTCTCTGCAAACTCTCCAAAAACCAGAAGTAAATCTTGGATCTCTATCAGACACAATGGTCTTCGGAATACCATGCAATGGAACAATCTTTTCAACATAAATATTTGCCAACCTGTCCACTGTCCAAGACATACTTACTGCCACTAATCTGCATACCTTAGTCAATCTGTCAACAAACACCATATTCCATTATGCCCTGAACTCGATCTTGGTAAACCTGCCACAAAGTCCATTGCAATATCATCCCACTTCCACTGTGGAATAGGCAACTGTTGCAATAGACCTCCGGCTTTTGATGCTCTGCTTTAATTTGTTGACAGATAGCACATCTTGCAACAAATTCTGCTATTTCCTTTTTCATAAGAGGCCACCAGAAATGCTTTCTTAAATCATGGTACATTTTAGTACTACCGGATGAATAGTGTACCTTGATTTATGAGCCTCTTCCAAAACTCGCTGCTTCACCTCTCTTTCTGCAGGAACAAACAACCTGCCCCTTAGCCTGACCACACAGTTATCATCAATGGAAACTCCTTCCATTTTCACAATTTCAGCTAAATTTACATCTGCTCTCTGAGTCTCAATAATCTGCCAATACAAAGACGGCTCTACAACACTAGCAGCTAGAACTGCCCGTCGCTGACTGCTGGGCACATACAAGGAATTCTCTGCTACTTCTTCATACAACTTCCATTCTTAATCATCATCAAATTCATATATGCCTTTCTGCTTAAGGCATCAGCTAACCACATTGGCCTTACCCGGATGGTAAGTCAAACTGAAATCATAATCTTTCAATACTCAACCATCTGCGCTGGCGAAGATTTAAATCTTTTGCGAGAAGATATACTTCAGGTTTTATGATCTGTAAAGATCTCAAATCTCTCGCCATACAGATAATGCCTCCACATTTTCAAGGCAAACACAACTGCTGCCAACTCTAAATCATGAGTGGGGTAATTCTTCTCTGCTGGCTTCAATTGTCTGGATGCATAAGCTATCATTCTGCCATGCTGCATAAGCACTGCTCCAAGACCTCTCCTTGAAGCATCAGTATATAACACAAAACCACCGCTCCCTGCCGGTAATGTCAATATAGGTGCTGAAGTAAGTCTCTTCTTTAATTCCATAAAGCTTCTCTGACATTCACCGGACCACACAAAAGGCACACCTTTCCTGGTCAACTTAGTCATAGGTGCTGCAATCTTAGAAAAATCCTGAATAAAGCGCCTATAATAACCTGCCAATCCAGAAAACTCCTAATTTCGGTTATTGACTTAGGCACTTCCCATCTCATCACTGCTTCCACTTTACTTGGGTCTACTGCTACTCCTCTAGCTGAGATGATCATGACCCAAAAAAATTTCTTTTAACCAAAATTCACACTTATTGAATTTGGCAAAAAATTGATTATCCTTAACAATTGCAGGGTAAACCTCAAATGAGCTGCATGCTCTCTTCAGATGCTGAATAAATCAGAATATCATCTATGAAGACCACAATGAATTGGTCCAAATATGGATGAAAAATTCTATTCATCAGATCCATAAAACCTGCAGGAGCATTAGTCAACCCAAATGGCATAACCACAAACTCAAAGTGACCATATCTAGTTCTGAAAGCTGTCTTGTCTATATCTTCCTCCTTAATTCTCAACTGATGGTACCGGATCTCAAATCAATTTTAGAAAATACTTTTGCTGATTGCAACTGATCAAATAGATCATCTATCCTCGGCAACGGGTACTTATTCTTGATGGTCACATCATTCAACTTCTATAATCAATACACATTCGAAAACTTCCATCTTTCTTTTTCACAAATAACACCGGCGCTCCCCACGGGGAATGACTTGGTTTAATAAATCCTTTCTGCAACAACTCTTCTAACTGCTTTTTCAATTCCTTAAGTTCTGCTGGTGCCATTCGATATGGAGCTTTAGAAATCGGCATGGTACCTGGCAGCAACTCAATAGTAAAGTCCACCTCTCTATGTGGAGCTAAACCAGGCAAATCTTCAGGAAAAACATCAGCAAATTCCCTAACCACGGGAACTGCTTCTACTGGCTGACTGGCCTCTACCAAACTCACCGCGGCTAAATAAGCCACACATCCAGCATTTACCAACTTTCTAGCTTTAATTACAGAAATTAGAAACTTAGAGGTATAAAAAGGCATACCTTGATATTCAAATACTGCACCATTAGGATGGCAAAACCTGATCTTTTCTTTCTGCAATCTAACATTGCTCCATACATCTCAAGCCAATCCATTCCCAATATAATATCATAATCTGACAACTGCAGGGCATACAACCGACCCGGCATCTGGTTCCCTTCAATCATAACAGGAGCTTCATCTATATAACTCGAAGTGAGTAAGAACTCACCTGAAGGAACCTCCACCACCAACTCACAAGACTTCTCTTCTAAAGGATGAGTCATACAATTCAAGAATTCTTCGGAAATAAAAGAATGAGAGGCACCCGAATCAAATAGAACTCTTGCTGAATATTGATAAAGAGGTAAAGTACCTTCTATCATATTTGACGCCTCCGCCTGGGCTCGGGTGATAGCCATAACCCGGCCTCTTCCTCGCTGCTGCGGTACTCCTCTGCCACGACCTGACTGTGGCTGCTGGAACTGCTGAGGCTGCTGCTGCTGCACACCTCTGCCATACCCATATTCTCTTGCATAGGGACAATTGCGGATCAAATGTCCCGGCTGATCACAATTATAACATCTATACCCTGGAGGAACAATGGGCTGCCTGGCAGTACTCTGCTGTGACTCCTCCACCTCAGGCCTCCCTCGGCCTTGCTGAAACTGCTGACGACCTCCCCATCCTCTTCCTTTTCCTTTAAGTGCTTGCTTTAATTTCTGACCCCATTTACCAAAGCCTGATGAAGAAGGTCCTGCTGGTGCTTTACCCTTACTGGCACCCACTGACTGCTGCGGTAGCCGAAAACTACCTGAACCTGACTCGCCCGCCTGACGAGTCCGAATAGACCTCTCTAAAGTAGCCGCTCTCTGGGCTGCTTCTTCCACTGTCTTACACATGAGAGGTACTATTGCATCCTGCAATTCCACTCTCAAACCTCTGATAAAATACTCAACCATCATGCTATTATCTGAAACAACATAAGGTGCATAACGGCTGAGTGCCATAAATCTCATCTGGTACTCTAGAACTGAAGAGTTACCTTGCTGGAGAGTCCGAAACTGCTCTCTTTTCACCTGCTGCACTTGAATCGGAAAGAATGTATCGTTAAATACATCGAGAAATTCCGACCAAGCAATGGCCTCTTTCTCCTACCTGCGAAGGTGGTCTGCATCTTCAATCGCCACCATTCCAAGGCAAAACCCCTCAACTGAAAAGCAGCCAATACCACTTTATCTGCTGCAGGACACCGCATAGTCGCGAAAACCCTCTTGATTTCATGAACCCAATGCTCGGCTGTATCTGGATTCGGCCCTCCTGAATAAGTAGGTGGCTGCAATCTCAGAAACTTATCCACCTGCATCACTGGTTCTTCAGCTAATTGCACTGGCGGTGGTGGTGGCACAGGTGCTACAAAAGGCACCTCTACTCTCGGCGGAACTGGAGCAACAGGTACATCCTCTCCGTTCCCAGGTGGGACTGCAACTGGTGGTACCGGCGCCTGCTGATCCATCCTTGCTCGAATATCCGTGAGGCTTTCCCAATTCTTTCTATCATACGCTGGGTACTCTCCTCCGGATCATCTCCTCCACCACCCCAATCTCTCCTATCAGCCATTTCGGAAATTCTACATACACAAAACATCAGACAAAAATCAAAACCACAAATGATCAAAAACCAGGGTCCCTACCAGCAGTGTATAATGACCGAAATAAGGCTATGTATCTTTCTAGTTCCCTTATATTAACACGGACCTTGCTCTGATACCAACTGTGACGGAACGCCTTACTTAAGCCCATTAAACCGATAACAAGCTTAATAAGGATCCGCCTCCCGCGAACGGGCCGAAGCCTCGCCAGGGAAACCAAACCACAGTCCGTGTAACACAAAGGAACACACCATTCATTATATATATTCCACAAGTTACATAGCCAAATTTCCACAAAACTGAAAAGAAAGTAAACTAACTAGCTACACTACACTGCTGGAGCTGCTACTACACAGCTGGAGGTACCGACCCTGCACTGCTACGACGCAGCTCTGAACTGGACGACGGTCGCGAGAAACGTCCTTCTCGCTCTCACCTGTGGGGGTAGGGGTGAGCCTCGCTAGTCACTGGCTCAGTAGGGAACTCCCCCCACACCGAGCAAACCACAAAACCACAGGTACGAAAGCAGTAAACAGTACAACAATTTATAGGACAGCTAAGCAGGTAAGTAAAGCTGTAAAAGTACTCACCGTCTGCCGACTACGAGAAACAACTAAATAATAACGGCAAAACCAGTACAGAGTGTACCAAGCTAAAGTAGAGACAGCCAACACGAGCCACGTAAACTGGTTTGCGACACCAGAAACTGACTCGGACAACTAACACAGGTAAGAACCTCCCAGTCTCGCAGCCACGGACGAAAGGTCCAGCTACCGCTCCACGTGAAAAAGTCAAGCAACTGTGGAGACAACTAAACACCACCACCTGCGGACCACACGGTCACAGGCCATGCCTGGCACCTCTAGAGATCTTGGCCCAGACTCTCTAGAGTGAGGCACTGGAGAAGGGATAGCTGGGGTCCAGTACGTCTACTGGTGTCCGTACCCCCAACTACGAGCGCGCTACAAGTGACTAAAAACAAACTCACGTGTCACTGTCCCACTGTCGTCTTTCCCTCAGCCGGACGTGCTACTCAAACACAAGAGTGAGGGTGTCCAGGTCAGACGACACAGACCTCGTCAGTACTACACAAGTACTGGGACAAAGCCCCGAGCTAACAGGGCTCACACAGAACCTGGGGCACCCAACTGGAGAGGTAACCACGGTAGGCGTCTACTACTTGCCACGTACACAGAACCACGTGCTCGTCACACACAAACCACGTGAAACCACAAGTAACCTCGGTCCACTACACGTGAACCCCACTGACCGCGTAAACAACACACAGTACGAAAGTAAACAACTAACTGCATACCTTGTATGCTAAACACGTAAACCAAATGAACTCAGTGCATCTCATGCGTCAACACACATGCATTATCGGTAAATGTCATTATTCAGTCATTTCTGTTCATAACATGTAGGCGGCAACATCGACTGCGCTTACACAAGTCAACGGCAAGGGATCTGGCCGTTAACATCATAGCTGAAGAGCTTGGCGACAAACGATGTTGACGCCAAATTCTTCGGCCATAAGACCCTGCAGAAACCCTAATCCGGCTCTGCGGGCTTCCAAACCATTCTAATAACAGAAAAACATATGGAAACGATTCCTTTAACATGCAGGAACCCAATATAACCCATTACAGCATGCTTCGTCCATTAAACTACTCAAACCACCCATTATCCCCATGGTGCAACTCTATTCAAACATGGATCATCATGCTGTTCAAGTGGTTATGATGTATTTTAATGTTTCTATGGTGCTACCAGGTTCGTCCCCTACTCAGAACGAGTTAGTAGAATCTCCCGCAATCTCCCGATTCACGCCGAGCCCTCCGCGAGCTCCCACGGGAATTGCACCACACCGCGACGTTTCCTCGCGCAATTCGGCGATGCCGCGCGTTCTACGATCGCCCAACTTCCTCAGAACCTGTTAAAAGCTTCAGAAACACGGGGTGCGAAGCTGGGGCAATGGGGAAGAGAGTGAGCTGAGAGAGCTGCCCTCGGGTGAGCCTATAACCTGCAGAAACGACAGGTTGGCGTCAACCCCCTTGTCGCCAACAGCAACCGCCACCCTTAAGTCCACATCTACTGCCGCTAAGTTCATGATGTAAACGTCCATGAAGCTGGACGCCAACTCCAACTGAACAGCAGCACGTCCTGTTCCATTTCAGGACCAACCCTGCTCTTCACCTGAGTCGAACAACCACACGTCACACCATACATTCCACACAACTAACTCGCATTGGCCTCACAACGGCCTCCACAACCACAACACACACGATCGCATGGATCCGAAAAGCACGCAACGTTACATGAATGGTTCTACTCTCTAGAGCCAAGTGAGGCTGGAGACTTCCGCCCTCTGCATAAAAAATTCCTTCAGAGGTACAAAGACCACGTTAGTCCCTATCTCTCTATCACGGATCTAGCATCCGAGAAGATGAGGGCTAATGAGAAGTTTGTACAATTTGCTGACCGTGGAGGTCAATGGCCACAAGAATGCAGCATGTGCTCTCAGAGTCGGAGCAAATTAAAACCATTATTTCTAACTCTGCTCCGAGGTTCAAGCACATTCTGGCCATGAACCAAATCACCTCCATGGAGGAGCTCTACGAGTGGGGACGTTACGTTCAAGCTCATTTAATGGACTCCCCGATCGTAGATCTGTTTAATCAAATTATTCGAGAAAGAACAAATTAGTGGACGCTATTCACCATCAACCTCGCCAACATTTACAACATATGCCCATATGCATACACTTTCCATTTACGACAACATGCCTCCACCCAGGCATCCACTGATCCGTTTTTTTCGGACTTAGCAACCTCCAACCGGGCCCTACGACGCCCCCACTATGAAGAAGCTTCTGTGCCCTATGTTGCACCTACTCCGGCACCCCATGCCAGCTCCATACCTCCACCACACAACAGCCACTACCCCCACAACAACCTCCACCTCCACCACAGCCTGTTGCTTGGGCTGAAGTTGCCAGTAGCCAACCCATCTACGAAACCACTTGGTGCTACGATGATGAACCTTCTGAGGTCATGTTCGTACGCCATTTACCTACGCCTCCCACACTTCCATCCATCATCACCAAACCCTCCACCATTAAGCCTCCACCAATCATCACACCTACCATACACCTCCCACACCGCCAACACCATCGCAACTCAACCCGAGCAAATCTTCCCCTTCATACCTATTGCATCTCCATCGGCCATACAACCTCCCATTACACCCACCATATCCACCCCCATCCACCGGAGCGGGTGCACCCCTTTAAAGAGTAGTGAGCCAAGTCAGCAGAAGAAGGAAGCTCCGGGACCGGGCATGCTTTTTAAATTTCAAGATTACATCCCTCACATGCCGATCATTGTTTCCATACCGGGCATTTTTTATGAGCGGAAATCCTCCCCTCTAATCATGGCCGTCAAGAGGCCTTCTAAAATATGTCGATCATCCCCGTTACCAACAAGCTTCATTTCAAAATACTCGTAGGGGATCTCTCTCTCCAAGCTCTCTGACCCCTCACACCATTGTTGTGAACCTTCCCACTCTTGTGAAGGGGTCAATTATGCAGATTGTGCTTACGCATTCTAAGGCCAAATCCTTAGCACAATCCATTACTCAAGGGGTCATGCCCCTTTCCATTTCACACGCTGTACAATCTTCGGGCACGGTCCCATCCTTGTTGCTTCCAACTCCACCAGTGGAACTCCCCACCTTTTCATTAAACTATATTCCAAGGGACTTGCCACTATTGCTTGAAATTCCGACGGAAGTCAACAATCCCTCATCATTGAGAGCCATTCTTTTTCTATCAGAAGAGCTAGACCCTCCGCTCGCTGGGCAAGAATGTGAGGAAGTCCAGAGGGTCAAAAGGCCAATTCCCAAGCGGAAGCCCAAACGCCTGGCAAGGCAAAAGACTAGGGGGCCTCCGCCACTTCTTCCTTTTCATTTCAATCATCTTTTGTGCTCCTCGGCACCTTCCCGTGTTTCTCCACACTCCCTCCCCTACGGGAGGCATTTTATTTCCATCTTCTTTTTGATCCTCTCTCCTATGCTGGGCATCACGCCCCTTTTTGTACTCCCACATCTCCTTTCCGTGCCCCACGTGGCACATCTCTCTTCCGTGCTCCACGTGGCACATCTCCTTCCAGTGCCCCACGTGGCACGTCTCCCTCCATGGCCCCACGTGGCACGTCTCCTTCTTGTTCCCCACGCGGCACCTCTCCATCTTGTCCCCACGTGGCACACCTCCCTTCTTGCCCCTCGCGGCCCGCTTTTTTCCCTTGCTCTCCTCCGGCTCATCCGGATTCTCTCTCCTCTCTTAGGGCATCGCGCCCTCCTTCTCTTCAATCCCTCCGCCCCACCGGAGTCTTCAAAATCTTTCCTCCACTCTCTCCTCTCCCCCTTAATCGGGTCCTTCGACCCTTCTCGCACTGTTTTCGGGGCTTTATCCCCAATGTATCTTTCTAATTTCTGAATAATTCTGTAATTCTTCAACCGCTGAGTCTCGCCCCAGCGCAGGGCATTCGTCCTCTCTTTACCCTCTTTCGGGGCTTCAGCCCCCACCTATCTTTTTAATTTCCAAATAAAATTGTACATTCTCCATAGTCTCTGAGTCTCGCCCTAGCACAGGGCATTCGTCCTTTTCGTATTCTCTCCTTTCCATTTTCAATCGGGTTATCCGACTCTTCTCTCACTGTTTTCGGGGCTTTAGCCCCCACTTATCCTTTTAATTTCTGGTTGATTTTGTACATTCTTCGTAGCCTTCGAGTCTAGTCCCAGCACAGGGCATTCATCCTCTTTTCGCCATTCCCTCCTCTCCATGCTCAATCGGGTCATCCGACCCTTCTCGCACTGTTTTAATTATCATATTAGTGTCAAAAAAATGATGATGAATATTCAGCATTGCCATGCTATCGCAGCATTTTTGCTATGAAAATTCTGCGCGAGAGTCTAAAATTCCCTCCCGGGTCATTAAGGTTTTCCCTTGGCATGGGCACTTTGCACACACTTCACGGCACCCAAAGCCGATTGCTCCCGGTAGATATCGTCATCGTCACAACCACGCTGTGAAAGGCACAAACACTGTTTCTCCCCTCTTTTAGCCAAAGTATGGGTAGTAGAGGTAGTCTGGGCAAGACAACCAAGCCGAAGCACCTCCGTCATAGAGGACGTCCCCAAAATGGGCAAATTAAATGACCATGAAAAATCAAGTCAAATGCATGTCAAGAGCGGCAAAGTCCCCACATAGATCCAAATGAACCTAGTCGTGTGCATGCAAAATCAAAATCAAAACCAATCTATAATAGGGCATGGCAAAGAGCGGCAAAGTCCCCGCGGAGATCAAATGGACCCGCCGTAACGCATGTCCCTACAAACAAATGGTCATCAACTAATTCCAAAGCCCAAGTGCTTAATGGGAGTGAACCTCTGACGGTTGTGCCAAGGAAGGAAGTCAAACCCAATTCTTCAATATCCATATCAAACTTATCTCCAAGCTTTCTCCCTACTCCTGCCAGACTTAGTCACTTTTCAAGTGGGGCTTTGATAGTAAACCCGTCGACTGAGCAATCAGCCGTGGGCACCACGTTAAAATGCACGCCCTACTGTGGGCATCTTTTAATGACACAGGAGGTAATAAGGACCCCTCGTCAGTCAATTTTCATAACCCTCATGCTGCCATGGCATGGCACAGTTTTCAAAATTCCAAAAAAAATCAAATATTCCAAAAAAAAAATCAAACACTGTCAAAATAATAAAAAAATCAAATATCTTAAAACCCAACAAAAATTCAAATATTCCAAAAATTTCCACAAAATTCAAATATTTCAAAATCACAAAAAATTCAATATTTCCAAAACCATAAAAATCTAAATACTTTCAAAAAACCCCAAAAAATCATCATGATGGTGCTGCACAAGCAAGCACTGCCTCCTGCCTGTGTCAGAACGATGCAAATCTTCCCTTCGTGGGTTCCTCCCATATTGAACTCCAACTCCTTGGCCAAAGATTACATATCCTCATGGTCAAAACAAACAAACCGACTGAGCCATGACTGTTTTTTAATGCTTTATTAATGGTCCAAGTCATTAATGTTGTTTCTCCATAATGTTTGTGTATCTTGGCTAATGAGTTTTAAGCGCAGGATTCGAGCTACCTCATCTGGCGCTTCATCGGGCTGCTGCTACCTCCACCATCAAGTTATCTATATAATATACTCCTAGAGCACATCAAGGACCTTGTGGCTCTGAGGAATCTAGGATTTGAGTTCCCCTTTATAAAAAACTGATTATCTCAGAGGATCCTTAGCCGCACGAATAGGCCGTTATGCTTGGCACCTGAGGACGACGGACCCTTGCATACCCCCCGGTCCTGACTCAACGCCACCGTAACAATAATATCCTTGTTATTTCCTACTCCTTTTATCCTTATTTTTCCTTTTTAACCCAACATGCATGCATATCGGAATCACAGTGGAAAACCACTCTTCCAATGCAATTGAGAGCCATTCTCGCTCTAAATTCAAAAGCAATTTGAAATATTCCATTCCGGGTCAAGTACCCAACTCCCTTGTTGTTGCCTCCGGGCCGATTTCCTTAAGATTCCTTTGTTTGAACTTATCTCTTTTATTTTTTTTTTTTTTTTCCAGATCCACCTGCAGCCGTGGCAGACGCCCCCAATGGTGTAGCCTAACGGATTGTGTCCTTAGGTACTTCCCATTCGTTGGAAGTTGATCTCTCATTCTCTCCCAAGACCCACCCGCGGCAGTGGCAGCACCCCCAATGGTGCAACCTAACGGATTGTGTCCTTAGGTACTTCCCCTACGTTGGAAGTTTGTCTTTTCTGTCCTTTTGTGCCACGCACACACTTTTCTTATCCCTTTCCTATGTCCAAACAATTGTTCCAGTCTTCTTCCTGGTGGTGACTTCCTTGGGTGTTGGTGAAAGACTCTCATCAGGTGGCAGTCACCCAATTGCTACGCGTGTCTATTTTTCACCTTGGCGTCTACTTTTAGTCCGCTCTTGCTTCACTCTACTTCGCTACGCTTCATTTCTTTTCATTCCATTTCACTCCATTGCACTCCACTTTGTGTCACTTCACTTCACTCCCCTACAAAGCAGATGCCAAGGCGTGGCAGCTGTAGACACGCGAGTTCGACTCCACCACGGGCAAATTTCATATTGCGCCATAACGCCACAAATGCCCTCTTTTTGCCTTGTAAGAGTAGTTTTCCCATCATTCTGGGTCACCCCTTCCTCCCCGGTGCTTCCCCTCCATTTCCAGGGCCCCTCTGGAATTATAGGCATCATTTCCAAGTCGCGACGGGCATGGCAGCCGCGTTCCGAAAGGCGTCCGGTACCCCGGATGCAATTCAGGATAACCTGGCTTAACGCGACGACTTTGATGGGCGCTACCTTATCGCGATGGTCACGTCGGCCGCGACTATATGCTTAACACGTCGGCCCTGCACGACGTTGTAGATGGTTCGTTTCCGCACCGTCACCAGATCTCTCGGATGCTCGCGGACGCCGCCGGACTCTCGTTGGCGATGAAGGGGTCGCCGTTGACCACGTTGACCCTCCGGTTGACTGAGTTGACTAGAAGGAAAACGAAGCAAACAAGCGAAACGAGGGGATTTGGTGATCGCCAGGGCCTTACCTGTGCCCAAGGGTTGCTGTGATCACGTTGGTGCAGTGGCCTCGCGTTGCGGATGATGGTGGGACTACAACTTCTCCTCCTTCGGCCAGCCAAAGGAGAAGAGCTCCGTAGTCTTCTGCGGGTCGTTCCTGCCAAAACAAAGACTCTATTAGACTCTAGGGAGTGTGGTAAACGCTCAAAACGAAGTGTGAAAACCCAAGAGGAAAGTCCCGTACCGGTTGCGGACTTGAGAAGAGGGGTGGCCAAATGCTATGACCACCCTTCTTCCCTCCTTTTTGGTTGGGAAACCCTTTCTAGGTGTGTAGGAAGGTGACCTACGTGCCTAGGGTGAGTGGAAAGGTGTATGCAACATGCAAACTACCTTAAAAGTAAGTAAGAGAAGAGAGGGGGGAGAGGGTGTAGATCCTCGTTTTTTTGGCGTTGTTGCTCCTTGCAAGGACTCCTCCAGCTCCAAAGGAACCCTTCTAGATGTCCCGAATGAAGAGAGAAAGAGAGGATGAATGGAAGAAGGTAAGGTGCAAGTTTCTCTCTCCTCTCTCAAGTGGCAGCATAAGGACGTCCCAGCCTCTCCTCCCTCCTCTGCTCAGAGGAGCCAGGGGCTATTATATAGACAGTGAGCTCGTAGCTAGGGTGCCTAGGATGCTAAGTGTGAAGAAACACTTACACACTTGGCAATCCATGCATTAAAGGTTCACCAATGGGGAGAGGCCAAGTGGGATTTTACTGGTCAATGGGGTGCCTAGGTGGCCCATATGCCCATTGGGAACGGCTACATGGTTGCATGGCCGAGAGAATGGTGCAAGTGGGCTGGAATCTCGGGGTAGTTGCGCAGACCAGGTAAACCTGTTGACGTCAAGCGATCAGGCCGCCAACCGCATGCAGGCGTCCATGGAGGTGGACGCCAACTTGGGTCAACGTCGCCAGGGGGATTGCCGCCAGCCAGTAGTCGGCGGCCATCGATGATGCCGTCTACATGGGATCCAAGGCTGGTCAACAAATGGTCAAACGAGGCTTAATGGGCCAAAAAAGCCTTGCGGGAGATGGGCCAATCTCGCATCTACAGACGTGACAATGAATTCTTACTTTATTTATGGAAATTACCCTTTCATGACACGTCCGCCATAGGCTATGCGATTCTAATTTCACTTTCGGCAGAATTTTCATAAATAAATTAGGAAACCTTATCGCGTCGTATAGTGCAGCTGCAATTCAGTTTATAGTCGCGTCCCTCCTACCAGACGCAATTATAAGTCGGCTATACATAGTCACGTCCGCCCTTCCGGACGCGATTCAAAGTCGGCTGTGGCCCAGAAAGTTGTTGCGCCCAGGCCCATAATCATGAGAAAATCCTATATCGCGTCCTTGTCAACCGACACGATTCAAGAGGTCAATCCAAAAGTGCACAGCGAGGCCTGGTGCATTTATGAGCTCCATGCTCGAATCATTGCCCTGAAATATTCGCGTCGGCTACGGCCGACGTGTTTCAAGTCGCGATAGCCCTGGCAGACGCGATTCTGTACCTTATCGTGGCGTCCTGACAGGACGCGATTCAGAAGCTACGACCATCATGCGCCTGTCACATCAATTTGACTTTCTTAATCACGGCCTGTTGTTCAGACGTGACTCAATTCATAGTCGCGACAGTAGTACCCGACGTGATTCTAATCGCGGACTGCCGCCCGACCGTGTTTTACTCTTAAGGATGCGTCCGCCGTGGCTGACGCGATTCAAGAAACTGATGCCTATAAATAGACCCCCGAGGGTAACTATTCAACGATCTCTCTCCACTCCGGCAGAGCCTGCTAGATTCTCCCCACCAACTTCCTCCATTCACTGCGGCGAAGCCCTGCTGGATTCCCGCCACGCCGCCCGAGCTATCCTGACCGCGTGCATTGGAGCGAGGCGGGAGGCGCGATCTTCAGCCCCTCCGTCCGTCCGTTTTCGGCATCGCCGCTGTGCTGCCCGACATTTGGGGAAGCACCCCCCCCCCCTTCCCTTTCCCTTTGTCCTTTTATTTATCTCCTCAGGGCCCCATGTGCCCTTCTTTACTTTTACACACACATGCATACATACACACACACACATACCTACATTTTTAGGGGTTTAAAAGCCACCACACAGTAAGTCATTCCCCATGTTCTTTATTCATTTCATTTCATTTTTTTTGGATTCGGTACTACACATTATTTGGCTAATCCCCTTTCTTTTCTTTGTCCTTCTCTTTTTCAGGGTAATCAACACATGAAATGTCCTCTACCATAGTCGGCCGTGCTCGTAGTGGAAGAAAGGACCCACATCCCCGCGCAATCTCCCACGCTTCAATAGGTATTCCGCGATCACTCTTCCACCCCGCACCCCTCGCCGTGCATCTTCATTCGGTACCCTCGCGTACCTTGCGATCACGATCTTTTTGTTTTATTTTCTGTTTTCCACTCCATATCCACACACACCCACGCAAGTTCTTTCTTTTCACCCCATATCCCTCTTCGTGGGCCTCTTTCTCTCTCTCTTCTTCGAAGCTACTAAAAAGGGAACCTCGGAAAAGAGCGGAAGAAAAGCAGTATATACAGTCCTGAGAATTACGCAGCGGATAATAATGTGGATAATTCGAGTCGATATTCCGAGACGTGAACAGTCGGCAAATAAGTCTCTAGCTAGCACGAACCAAATGCGTATCAACACAACATCATAATAGGGCCCAAATAATGATACTCATTAGAATTGTATTCTAATCTCATCTCATTATTTCATAGTGAACTAATATAGGACTAAGACTTAATAAAAAAAAAGTACATTTATTCCTCACTACCTACTACATGAATCTAACACTCAAAGAAAACTAACTAATGATAGACTCAAGTTGGAACGCTCATCACTCGGACGCATTCCCATCCTCGACTTGCTCCCGTTCTTATATTTCATAGTCACCTAGAATGGTTAAAAGTAGGGAATGAGCAATCTAGCCCAGTAGGATTTACATCTCAATGTACTGACAATGATGTAAGTGATTAGCAATTTAGAACTAGGTAAGCATGATTGTCAAGATATGCATGCATAAATAAAACTCATTAAATCATGATACATGAACAAACTCGATAGATTGAACGTGATAGAGCAAGATCTAGAACGATATAACGAGCAAGATGTTATTAATAGTGTGGCATGGAACAAACACGCAAGATATCACTTTTAAATTGCAATAATTGCAGGATGGCCATATCACGCAAGCAAGCAAGCAAGCACGCACGAGCACGATTATGTAACACTAATCAGGCACAAAGATACTAATATACGCCAAGGAAAGATCTGTCACGTCCTAGTAAAATTCCATTGACTGAATATGACAGATATTAAATATGAGAACTAACATAAACGTTTATTTATTAAACAACTAGTTTGGCGAAAGCTTATTACACAATACTCCTCATTACAGTCTAAATGAGGAGCAGACAAAAGTAAACTGTAGCCTTATTACATTTCCATTTATCTACAAAGAAAGCAAAAGATGATGGTATTGCTTGACGTATTATGATCTGCTCAGCACACAAAACCCCCTTAGGCTTCATCTCCACTTTGTCCACCTGAAAATGGTAAATTGGATGAGCTAACTAGCCCAGTAGAATTCATTCCTTGAATAAGAGGATTCACATGTATAATTTCACGATAAACATGTACATCGCTAACACTGACGTGTTCAAGACAATGAACGAATGAATCAATTCCATAACACATGTAGTGTTGGGAGGGGCAACACTCTGATTTAGCGACTACTCTCTCTCACACTACCCACTCGTAGATACCAGAGAGATAGGAGAAGGTAGGAAGAAGAACACACGGAACACCAGATTTTTTTACGTGGTTCGGAGGCAAGAAGGCCTTCCTACGTCCACGGCCACCACAGCTTTCAATACTTCTTCTGCAAGAAAAATACACCACCCATAAAGAGGACAAAACCCCCCTTTTATACTAGGAGGAAGGGGCGCCACAATCGAGACACACAAGGGCAAAAGTGTCCTGCCTCTGAATCGCCTCAGAACTGCAAAGTCATGTCCTGGTAAGAGGGAGTCGAATACTTCATATTTGACATTCGACTGTATGAGTCGAATCCTCATGCTGACATTCGACTGCATGAGTCGAATCATTCAATCGACTGCTTCATTTCTGACTTCGGCTGTGGCAGTCGAATGCTGAGTCTGCCTGCGACACTTAGTCAAAATACCGCGACCTGACCCCTTATGGAGATTTGTTTCAGAGTTCGGGCTCCACATTCTAACATGTAGAACAGAATAGTATAGAACATGATCGATAATCAAGATGATACTTAGTTCAGTATCAGTCACGTATTCACACACACATGTATGAGATGATGACTAATCAAGCATGAAATGATGTATGCCACATCCACATGTCCTCATTGCCCCCCCGCGCGGCCACTGACAAATTCGGTGCTCCTCCCAGGACTGAACCACCCCATTTGCATAGGGATATTTTCAAATGAGCCCAAAGACTCACAACTTGTCATCATAACACACTCACTCTTATACTAGATCAAGGATTCACAAATATTCAATCACATCTCACGCATAAGAACTTGGGAACTTTGTACTTTCTCTGATTACAGAAGTTGATAACTTCATTAACATCAATTGACTTGGAACTTCTAAGAGATGATTCCAGGTAAAGTTATAAGAAACTTGAGTGTTTTAGTAGGTGTTTAGGTGGTATAAACAACAAAGAATAGGTAGGCAAAAGATTAGATTAATTGGGTGTTATTTTAGCAAAGACTGGAACAAGGTAAGTGCTAAAAACATGACCCTGGCAGTGCTTGTTGACAGCCAGGATGTACCTGTCGATAGGTACTGCTTCCCCAGAAGCAGAAGTGTGGTTCTGACAGTGCCTGTCGACAGCCAGGATGCACCTGTCGACAGCTACTGTCAGGCAATACCTCCTGGGTTCTGGAAACATGGCCTTGTCGACAGCTAAAAGCATGGCTGTCGACAGGTACTGTGTGAGCTTCTAGAAAACAATCAAAACCATCTAAAAATTGTTCTACCAAGCTCTTCTATAACTCCTACCATGTTTAAGATTTTACACAAGTATGATCTCAATCTCAAGAATCAAGCCAACGTTACAAGGAAGTGAGAGAAAGAACATGGAACATGGTACAATGAATGACCCAAAAGAGAAGGCAAACTCAAAGGGAAAATTACCGGAAGAGCAATTCTCCTAAAACTCTCTTCTCCTCTTCCATCACTCATTTATCAAGATACACTCACTTGAGACTTTCATGGTCTCTCAATGAATCAACTCTAATAAGCAGAAAGAGCCGTCATAGTTCATTCTACACTACACAGTGATACCAATATGCTTTTAGATTTAAATAAGTTGAGATGGAAGAGAAGGAATATATTGCCTCCCATAACCAAACACTAATTTAAACACGATGGAAGGTTCATTCTTATCATGGAACTACTTTCCGAATCTGGAAAATAGCATACACATGGTGAAGGATCATTTCAAACTACCATCCAGATGCAGGAGGAAGGAGAAAGGAATAGGAAGTGAATCCTACCTAATTTGAAGAAGAGGGAGTCTCTTCTTTGATGGTTTCTCAACTGGAAGAAGGATGTTGACTCAGAAGTGCAAGCACTATATCCTCCTACAGCTGCTACTTGTTGCCCTTCAGCACAAGCGATGGCAGCAGCAACCCATGCAGTAGCAGCAACCTCCTCACAGCCCAACAACAACTTGAACAAGAACAAGGGTGCAAGAAGGAAGCTCAGTAGCTCCAGCTACACCTCAACTGTGAAGCCTTGTACGCACAACAGCGGCACCACAGGAGAGGAGTTCAGAAAGATAGGTACGAAGGCCACTAGGTTGCTTATATAATCCCTTGTACATGCCATGCACCATGACACGATAAGCGCTCAGGTGTAGCAGTAGAAGTCTTTGGGTTTTACCATACGACACATTTACCATGCGCAATCCATGGTTTACAGCTATGGGTTAATGTGGTAAGTTCTTATTAGTAAGGTGTTGGCCTCCTTATCCCTCACACGTAAGCAACACAAAAATCCCATAAAATTCCCACCGTAAATTTTTTTTTTGTCAAAAGCCCAAGATGGCCGAAATATTTATTGATGAATAGAAAATCTGACAACCAGTAGCATAACCAGATACATATCAAAATCAGAATAAGAACTATCTAAAACTCCATAGATGATCTATCCCAGGAATGAGTTCGCCGAAGAATAGTCCGAGGACGTAAGTTCGGTCGTCAAGACAATGCTCCATGACATCGTCATCTGATTCCATTTCAGATGTCTCTTGATCAAATCGGAAACCAGGCATGAAAATATTCTCAGTTTTAGCAAGATCAGTAATGGAAGAAAACTTATTGCGTGAATGTAAAGTTGGTGCTTGAAGTGGCACATTTAAAGCATCAATCTGACGCACCGGGCTAGGAGAACGATCATGGGTGATCGGTAAGCAAATCCGAACACCCCCTTTACGAGTTGGACGTGAGAATCGACGTCCAGAAGACAACCCACTAGAAAGAGTATTGAAGTTTTCTCCAAACGTAGACTTCACCGAGGTAGCTAGAGACTGACGTACCACCTGTGCAAAAGTCATGGGTATATTCTCCTGTGCTGTAATGGAATCCGCAACGACTGCAATCCCAGAAGGATTACCCTCCACTTGTACATCTCTCACAACATGCAGATCATGTGATTTTCTGACCTCTTCACCGGTGCAAGCTTCCTTGTGAACAGTGGGCGCACCAAGTTTGGGCCTAGAGATGGCTCAATATCCACAACATTTTCGGGCAATGGATTCATGCCGTGGTAGGGATTACAATCCATCATATGAAGCGGATATTTCCCACTGTAATTGGACCATAATTCGGCTGGTCCAATAAACACTGTGTAAACATGTCCAAATAGTATCTATTTGTATTAAAATTTCAACCATAAATTATGTGATGGTTTTACAAATTATGGTGATTTTATTTTAATTTTTAGATTTTATTTCACACGAGGTGAAAAATCACCCGGAAAATAGTTGCGTCAGCTTAACCTTGAAATCCGCATGTCAAAAATTTGGATATTTATATTTCCGATATTCCCATATTTTTCTGAAAAATATGGTATTATCAGATTTTCATTTCGTTACAGTTTTTCAGTGTCGCCCTGTGGGAGCGCGCACGTCCGAGTACAACACTGGGGTATTGTTTATTAATGCTAATCATTCCTAAATATCAATTATTTCAATCTAAGAATAATGGTTAAGTCCACACCTTATTATTCATGTTTTACAACAAATAAAATTTTTTCGGGGTGTTACAACTCTCCCCCACTAAAAGAAATTTGGTCCTCCAAAATTTATAACACCAGAGTATGGATACTAACCTGTGAACAATTCCGGGTATTTGATCTTGATGGCGTCTTCTAGTTCCCACGTTGCCTTTTCTTGTCCACGCCTACTCCACTAAATTTTAACAGGGAAACTTCCTTATTTCGAAGTTGCTTGATTTTCCGATCAAGAATTTGTACAGGTCTCTCCTCATATGCTAAATTTCCTTGTACCTCTAGATCTTGATATTCAATAATGTGCTCTGGGTCATAGACATATTTTCTCAGCATCGATACATGAAAAATATCATGTACATTAGATAATTGCAGTGGAAGTGCCAATTGGTACGTCATTTCTCCAATTCTTTTCAATATTTCAAATGGTCCAATATACCTTGGACTCAATTTTCCCTTGATACCAAATCTTATGATTCTACATCGTGGAGATACTTTAAGGAAAACATGCTCTCCTTGCTGAAACTCCAACTCCCTTCTTCGACAATCAACATAACTTTTCTGTCGGTCTTGGGCAGCTTTCATTCTGTCTTGTACTAATTTGATAATTTTTGTGGTTTCTTGGATCATGTCAGGTCCAATAATATGTGATTCTTTTAGTTCCACCCAACACAATGGTGATCTACATTGGCGACCGTATAAGGCTTCAAATGGTGCCATTTGAATGGTAGACTGGTAACTATTGTTATACGCAAATTCCATAATTGCCAAATGAGTGTTCTAGTCATTTTCAAACTCCAATATGCAAGCACGACACATATCTTCGATAATCTGATTCACCCATTCTATTTGTCCGTCAGTTAAGGATGAAACGCAGTACTAAATTTCAGTTTAGTTCCCAATGCAACTTGTAATTCCTTCCAGAAATGTGAAGTAAATCTTGCGTCTCCATCCGATACTATATTCTTTGGAATACCATGCAATCGACAATTTCTTTCATGTATATTGCTGCTAAGACACTAACAGACCACCTTGTCTTGATTGCTAAGAAATGAGCTGATTTGGTAAGTCGGTCAATGATTACCCATATAGCATCAAATCCACTTTGTGTTTTAGGTAATCCTACAATAAAATCCATACCGACACAGTCCCATTTCCACTCTGGTACTTCAAGTGGTTTTAACTTTCCGGCCGATTTCTGGTGCTCAGCTTTAACTTTCTGACATATCAAACATCTTGCAATAAAATTCACAATATCCTTTTTCATGTTGCACCACCAGAAATGCTTCTTCAAATCTTGATACATTTTGACTGCTCCCAGGTGGATATTGTAACGTGATCGATGAGCTTCTTCTAAAATTTTCTTCTTGATCTCGGGATAATCCGGTACACACAATCTGTCTCGGAATCGCAGATTTCCAAGAACATCTTCATTAAAGTCAGATCCAGAAGCCAATTTTTCTCGAATTTTTGTTAATGTAGGATCATTGTTCTGCTGCTCTCCAATTTGTTTTAACAAATCTGATTGAACTGTCAAATTATCAATTATAACTTTTCCTTCATGTGGCTTAACCTTCAAGCTTAATGTGGAAAACTCTTCTAGCAATTTCCATTCCTTTACTTGTAACTGGAATACCTTAACTATAAGGTTTCTTCTGAGTGCATCAGCCACAATATTTCCTTTCCCTGGATGGTATTCAATCTTGAAGTCATAATCCTTAATATATTCCATCCACCTTCTTTATCTCATATTCAATTCTTTTTGTGAAAACAAATACTTGAGGCTCTTATGATCAGAGTACAATATGAATTGATTATCATATAGGTAGTGTCTCCAAAGCTTAAAAGCAAAAACTACTGCGGCTAATTCCAAATCATGTACTGGGTAGTTTTTCTCATGAGTCTTCAATTGTCTTGATGCATAAGCAATGACTCTTCTATCCTGCATCAGTACACATCCTAGTTCCAATACTTGAAGCATCGGTATAAACCTCAAATAATTTTCCTTCTACCGACAAAGCTAGAATTGGTGCAGACGATAGACATTCCTTTAATAATTGAAATGCTTGTTCGCAACTCTCACTCCACACAAATGTAGTTCCTTTTCTAGTCAATTACGTGAGAGGCGAGGCAATTCTAGAGAAATCCTTGACGAACCGCCGATAATAATTGGCCATTCTCAGAAAACTTCTAATCTTAGTGAGGTTCTTAGGTTGCCCCATTTTTGTATGGTCTCAATTTTCGAAGAATCCACTAACAATCCTTCTTTTGAAATAATGTGTCCCAAAACATCAATTGCTTTAACCAAAACTCACATTTACTGAACTTTGCATATAACTTGTGATCTCGTAACAATTGTAAAGTAATCCGTAAATGTGTCTCGTGTTCTTCTATACTCTTAGAATAAATCAGTATATCATCAATAAACACAACCACAAACTGATACAAATAAGGTCTGAACACATCATTCATCAGACACATAAATGCAGCAGGTGCTTTAGTTAATCCAACAGCATTACTACAAATTCGTAGTGCCCATATCTTGTTCGGAAATCTGTTTTGTGAATGTCCTGCTCTTGAATTCTAAGTTGATGATAACCAAACCTTAAATCAATTTTGGAAAAACACTGAGCCTCTGACAATTGATCGAATAGATCATCAATTCTTGGAAGTGGGTATTTATTCTTTATAGTCAATTGGTTTAACTATCGGTAATCTATACATAATCACATAGACCCATCTTCTTTTTCACAAAAAATACTGGAGCACCCCAAGGTGAGGTACTAGGTCTAATAAATCCTTTTTCTATCAATTCTAACAACTACATTTTCAGCTCTTTCAACTCTTCTATTGACATTCTGTACGGTGTTCTTGAGATTGGTGTAGCCCCAGGTACTAATTCAATCGAAAAATTCACCTCTCTATTAGGTGGTATGCCAGGTAACTCTTCGGGGAAAACATCAAGAAATTTCCTTACCACCAGAATATCTTTCAATTCCGTGATATCTTGATTTAGTAGGTCACAGAGGCTATACCCTTGACAACTTTTTTGTACTAGCTTACAAGCCTTAATTGCTGAAATTATTGGTATTCTTCTGGTATGGAGTTTATCAAAGGTTATAAAACAAATTTCCTTTCCTGAAAAAGTGACCTACCTTAATTGGCAATCTAAATTGGTGTGGTATTTAGATAACCAATCCACCCCAAGGATCACATCATAATCCCACATGCTAGACATATCAAATCACCAGGTAATTATGCCCTTTAACTAAAATCTGACTAGCAGGGTAATACTCCTCAAGCTTCTTACCTTCACTCAAAGGAGTTGCAACTTCAAGTTGTGCAGATAATGGAATAGATGGTATCTCTAGAGATTTAGCAAACTCATAACTAATAAAGGAGTGCGTAGCTCCTGAATCAAACAATACATGTGCAGGTTTCGAGTTTACTATTAGTGTACCTTCAATTAGTCCGCCTTCTTGCGGGGATTCAGGCTCTACCTCCTGAATAGCTTGTATTCTTCCTTGCTTTAGTTGCTTTGTTTGAGGATTTGGTTTGGATGGAGTATCCTTGATCATCAGACAATCTGGAATTCGATGTTGAGTACTCCCACACTTGAGACATGCACCCAACCTACCTCAATAATTCTCAGCTTTGTGTCCGCTTATATGACAATGCTTACATACACTCTTATTTTCCATTGGAGCCTTTCTTGCTTTCTTCACAGATTGCTGAACTCTCGGGGCATTTCAATCCCGACTCAAACTTTCTTTTCCGATCCGAAGATCCTTCTCCTGACCTTCCTCTAATCTTTTCCACGGTATCGTTCGTAGCTTCTACTGCCAAAGCTCTCTTAACCATGTCCGAATATGTGGTGATTAGATGTGGATCTGCATATAAAAGTAGGACGTAATCCATTCATGAACCTTTGGGCCTTTAATTTATCCGTGGCTATCAAATGCAGAGCATACTTGGATAGTCGGGCAAACTGGGCTTTCATACTTGACACTGACATCTTAAGCTGTTTCAGATTAGAAAATTCATTGCCTTCCTTTCTTGGACTACCCCAGAAAAGTACTGATCATAAATAACTCCACAAATTCTTCCCAACTAATTTGGGTCGGATCCTCCAATGTGGATTCTACTGTCTCCCACCAAGCTCTAGCATCTCGATCCAACTGAAAAGTCACCAACCAAATTTTCTCTTCCTCTGTGCATTTAATCACTCCAAATATCCTTCAATGTCCTTTAGCCAATTTTTGGCCTCGTTCGGATCCGTACTTCCTGCGAATCTCAGAGGATCTAGACTTCAGAAATCCTTGAATTGACTTGTCCCAGTATGGCTGTTATTTTTGGCTACTGATTTCATCACTCGAGTCAGATCGTGCATTGAACTTCCATTTTCCTCCAGTTGGCATCACCTCCGTCCATGACAAAATTAGGAAAGTATCTGAAACATTCAATAGTACATACATTAATTCCACAATTCACCAAACTTGCATGCATCACATGCACATTTCAAATTCACATAACACCCCATTTCCATTCACTAGTCAATATTTACATCATAATATACTATCACTATTCACAAACTAAGTTACTACAGTCTTCTCGTTCCAAGTCTTTCATATGTACAACACATACTTCCACTAACCTCTCACTCCCCATATGCATGGGAGTTATATATACATCCATACTTAAACAAAAGAGAGGTTTACAAAAAATGAGTTGCCTAAGTCCCTTCTAACTTTGAGTTAAATCTATAACATACTCCACAGATGGGTGTTGTTGTCCCCTCCAACTCCATGATACAGTTCTCTAGCCGTATCCGACAACACTTCCCAATATCCTTCAAACTAATGGAGGAACATATCTTGCCCCAGCTTGAGATTGTCCAGCCTACACATGACTTGAGTCATGATGTCCAGGGAAGTACAAGAATTGCCGGCAAGGAATGCAACTGTGGTCAGGTTGAGCACTTCTTCCTTAATTTGCACATGAGCTTCCTGTTGTGCTTGGGCATATAATTCTATGTCCTGACATAGCATTTCCATGACTGCCACCAACTTCTCCTGGGCATTCATATCCATACTGAAATAATTAACAAGTTAAACATTTACATAGTTACAAAAATCATGCTAACTCATCCTGTATTTCTACCCCAACTCACTGGTTATCCCAAGGTTTATCGAACTAATGCTCTAATACCAATTTAATCTGTCCGTCTTATACTGAATATGACAGATATTAAATACGAGAAAAACATAAACGTTTATTTATTAAACAACTAGTTTGGCGGAAGCTTATTACACAATACTCCTTATTACAGTCTAAATGAGGAGCAGACAAAAGTAAACTGTATCCTTATTACATTCCATTTATCTACAACGAAAGCAAAAGATGACGGTATTGCTTGACGTATTATGATCCGCTCAGCACACAAAACCCCCGTAGCTTCATCTCCACTTTGTCCACCTGAAAATGGTAAATTGGATGAGCTAACTAGCCCAGTAGAATTCAATTCCTTGAAATAAGAAGGATTCACATGTATAATTTCAAGATAAGAACATGTACATCACTAACACTGAGTGTTCAAGACAATGAACGAATGAGTCAATTCCATAACATATGTAAACAAGAATAGTATATAACATGATCGATAACTCAAGATGATACTTAAGTTCAGTATCAGTCACGTATTCACACACACATGTATGAGATGATGACTAATCAAGCATGAAATGATGTATGCCACATCCAATGTCCTCATTGCCCCCGCGCGGCCACTGAAAAATTGGGTGCTCCTCCCAGAACTGAACCAGCCCCATTTGCACAGGCATAATTTTCAAATGAGCCCAAGACTCACAACTTGTCATCATAACACCTCACTCTTACACTGGATCAAGGATTCACAAATATTCAATCACATCTCACGCATAAGAACTTGGAACTATGTACTTTCTCTGATTACAGAAGTTGATAACTTCATTAACATCAATTGACTTGGAACTTCTAAGAGATGATTTCAGGTAAAGTTATGAGAAACTTGAATGGTTTTAGCAGGTGTTTAGGTGGTATAAACAACAAAGAATAGGTAGGCAAAAGATTAGATTAATTGGGTGTTGTTTCAGAAAAGATTGGAACAAGGTAAGTGCTGAAAACATGACCGTAGCCGTGCCTGTCGACAGCCAGGATGTACCTGTCGACATGTACTGCTTCCCCAGAAGTAGAAGTGTGGTTCTGACAGTGCCTGTCGACAGCCAGGATGCACCTGTCGACAACTACTGTCAGGCAATACCTCCTGGGTTCTAGAACCATGGCCTGTCGATAGCTAAAAGCATGGCTGTCAACATGTACTGTATGAGCTTCCAGAAAACAATCAAAACCATCTAAAAATTGTTCTACCAAGCCCTTCTATAGCTCCTACCATGTTTAAGACTGTACACAAGTATGATCTGAATCTCAAGAATCAAGCCAACGTTACAAGGAAGTGAGAGAAAGAACATGGAACATGGTACACATGAATGACCCAAAAGAGAAGGCAAACTCAAAGGGAAAATTACTGGAAGAGCAATTCTCCTAAAACTCTCTTCTCTTCATCCATCACTCATTTATCAAGATACACTCACTTGAGACTTTCATGGTGTCTCAATGAATCAACTCTAATAAGGAGAAAGAAGTGTCATAGTTCATTCTACACTACACAGTGATACCAATATGCTTTCAGATTTAAATAAGTTGACATGGAAGAGAAGGAATATATTGCCTCCTATAACCAAACACTAATTTAAACATGATGGAAGGTTCAATTCTTATCATGGAACTACTTTCCGAATCTGGAAAATAGCATACACATGGTGAGGATCACTTCAAACTACCAACCAGATGCAGAGGAAGCAGAAAGGAATAGGAAGTGAATCCAACCTAATTTGAAGAAAGGGAGTCTCTCTTTGATGGTTTCTCAACTGGAAGAAGGATGTTGACGTCAGAAGTGCAAGCACTATATCCTCCTACAGCTACTACTTGTTGCACCTTCAGCACAAGCGATGGCAGCAGCAACCCATGCAGTAGCAGCAACCTCCTCACAGCCCAACCCACTTGAACAAGAACAAGGGTGCAAGAAGGAAGCTCAGTAGCTCCAGCTACACCTCAACTGTGAAGCCTTGTACGCATGGCAACAACACCACAGGAGAGGAGTTCAGAAAGATAGGTACGAAGGCCACTAGGTTGCTTATATAATCCCTTGTACATGCCATGCACCATGACACGATAACCGCCCAAGTGTAGCAGTAGAAGTCCTTGGGTTTTACCATACGACACATTTACCATGCACAATCCATGGTTTACAGCTATGGGTTAGTGATAAGTTCTTACTAAGGTGTGTTGGCCTCCTTATCACCTCACACGTAAGCAACACAAAAATCCCATAAAATTCCCACCGTAATTGGACCATAATTCGCTGGTCCAATAAACACTATGTAAACATGTCCAAATGGATCCATTTGTATTAAAATTTCAACCATAAATTAATGTGATGGTTTTACAATTATGATGATTTTTTTAATTTTTAAATTTTATTTCACACGAGGTGAAAAATCACCGAAAATAGTTACGTCGGCTTAAACTCGAAATCCACACGTCAAAAAATCTAGATATTTATATTCCGATATCCCCATATTTTTCTGGAAATTATGGTATTCTCAGATTTTTATTTTGTTACAGTTTTCAGTGTCGCCCTGGGAGTGCGCACATCCGAGTACAACACTGGGGTATTGTTTATTAATGTTACATTCTCAAATATCAATATTTCAATCTAAGAATAATGGTTAAGTCCACAACCTTATATTCTTGTTTACAATAAATAAAAATTTTTCAGGGTGTTACAAGATCCACCTTGAAATGCACACTAGGACACGTGTATGTGGTTATTGCATATCTATCATTCAACACGCACGACTCCTAGCACAGATGCAACGCCAGTAATCATTATACCCCATGGTTAACAGTATATTTATGACTCTCCGTCATTGGGGCTAGACTGGAGCCCTTGGACACTCTCCGTGCCCTGTCAGCATCTCACTTAATTTTCAAATGTAGATACCCCCAGTCTTTAATGGCCAATAACAAGTTTCAATATGTAAGCAATGATAATGTCATGTTCAAATGATGATGAGAACAAGTAGCAAGTATGGTGAACATGATTGCATGATAACAATAGTCAAGAGACAATTTCGGCAACATAACGACGTAATTTATACTTTAGTTCACTCTTTACATTGATGGCTTAAGTCTAGATTATAAATCACACTCATGAGAACAAGATGAGAGAGGAGTGCACACTATCTCCAGGGACTTCAATGGTAAACCAACTCGGTCTCTGTGAGGAAATCCACGGAGTACGAAAATACGGAGGTCTTAGCGGAAAGGTCGCTAGTATGCCAATATGGAATGACCGACAGAGAGCTTCCAATCCCCCAAGAAAGGGCTGCCTAGATGTGTAAGTGTGTAGTGAACACGTGTCTCAATCCACAATCCATCGGTTTCAAACTTGCGGAAAACAATTAACATGCTAATATGAGATGGAACTATGCAATTAACTAAACATGGGTAACAACATTTTAAGATAACAAGTAATCACTTTAACAAGCTAGAACCATAGATATCCAATCATTAGTTTGCAAGACTAGATCATAGCATTAATGAACAATTAGAATAGTCTTCATGTTGTTATGTCTTTAACATGTCTTACTGACTTTTAGGTCATTAGACAGACTGTACAATGCATCTTAATAATATATCATGTAAGACTAACATTAAACACTGTAAAAACAGGTCTCGGATAGGCCTGGAAATCCACATCGGAGACAGTTGACGCATTTAATAACGATGTGTACAGTCGGAACAAGGCTAACATGTAGAGATGCAAATCGCGACGGCCTATGTCGTCGCCTTCATAGTTGAATCGCAACGGGGTACCCGTCGCGTTCATGAAACGTGTTTAAAATAGTAATATAAAAATCGCTAAAAACACTTGGGCGGGAAACAGCTGAATCGCGACGGGGGGTTCCCGTCGCGTTTCAGGCAGGCGCTGAAACCCATGCAGGCGCACAGTTTGAGGTGCCAGAGCCGTACAGGTGCACTCTAAATCGTGACGTGGGTCGCGGTCGCGATTCGCATGCATGCAAAAAGCGTCGTCTGAACCCGTCGCGTTTTGGGTTCCTGCTCGAAAACGCATAAAACAACACAAGACTCATGAAACTCTTATAACTTCTAATCTAAGGCTCTTAGGACAAAAGTGTCAACATGAAACTTGTTGGAACATGGAATAGGAGAGAACTATGGTTTTGGAATCATTAAAAACGACCTCAGGATGCATGAGAAATCGACATGAACATAAAAAGTCCTTAACATGCGCGACTTGGCAAAATGCTTATAACTCAATATGTACTTAATGAAATTCGATGAAACTGTTGCCCAGCTGACAAGCCCAGAGGGGGGGTGAATGGGTCTTAAAATTATTTACCAGTTGAAACCTGAACTTAAACAAGCACAAACACGTTCTTGAAATAGGTTAGCAATGGTTAGTGAAAAACAACAATCACACAAGGAAGACAAACACACAACACACGGATTATCTTGGTTCGGATCTCCTCTCCTTAGGAGTCCTACGTCCAGTCCCTGAGCAATATTCAGGATTTCACCAACTAGGGTACAGTCCCCCTATGGACAACACAACACCCAGCTCAGCTGGTCTTCCTTCACAATCGAAGGGAACTAACCCACCCTGGATTCCCACTAGGTCTTCCTTCACACCCGAAGGGAAACAACACCCTGGTATCACCAGGTCTTTCTTCACAACTGAGGGAACAACACCCTGTATCACCAGCTTCCTTCACAACTGAAGGGAAACAACACAAGGGAATAATAGCAAGATTGACTAGCCCCTAGATCAAGCTTAACAAGCCTCGATCTGAAGCTACAACACTGAGAGTTG
Source organism: Colocasia esculenta (assembly GCA_014218235.1). Classification (NCBI taxonomy): domain Eukaryota; kingdom Viridiplantae; phylum Streptophyta; class Magnoliopsida; order Alismatales; family Araceae; genus Colocasia; species Colocasia esculenta. The sequence continues at coordinate 145,717,892 of CM024758.1, read as the reverse complement.
AAGATCTACACGAGGTGCTCTCTCAGAACTATTCTAGCTCTCTTCAAATTTTTCTCACAGCACTAAGAGCTAAGAGCTACAAGAGGATTGGAGTGAGATGCTTGGCTCTCGAAGAGTGAAGGCTTGCACACGATGATTTTTCTTTTTGATCTTGTTGGCTCTATGTATGTATATCTGAATGTGTAGCTCTATATGTTCTTATCTCTTGCCTTCCAATCTTCTTGAATTTATACTCTCAATTTGAAATGTTGTCATTGAGATATCCGTTGTCTCACAGCTTTGGTGAACGTTAGACTGAAGGACTCAGGGAAGGTTCCAGTCAACAGTCTTTTGTTCTCTTGAGCACGCAAAGTGGTGAGATCTTCTGCATTCTTCATATGTCCAACGTTGTAAAATGACATGACTTCAAGGTTCTGCATATGTTGAATTTAAATGGTAGACAGCTAAACTATCTCCAGATGTCAGTCAACGTTACAGTAAGTAGACACAGATATAGTAGTGACAGCTTACAGTACTAAAAGATACACGCAGAGAATGTACGATAATGGAAGATATCGCCTGTATGCATGCAGAGATACGTTCAGTCCTCATAAATGACTGACGTTAAAATACTGGACTTTGACTTTTCAACGCATCTAAAACTTGAATAAAGACTAAGTCAATGTAGAATAGAAATCGATGGCTACATGACTTATGAATCGTTAAGATCGTGAAAGTGTAACTAAGTCGTTATAAGTCATGGTAAGTCGTTATATCTTCTGAAGAATCGTTATGATCTGTGAAGAAATCGATGTGAGTATTAACAAATCGTTATGATAATAGCAAGTCGTTGTGTTCAATGAAGAAATCGTTATGAACACTTAACAAATCGTTATAGAAAGCAAATCGTTATTTTCTAAAGGAATCGTTACGACAACTTATAGAATCGTTATGACGGCAAGTCGTTATGAGTTCTAAAGAAATCGTTACGACAACTTATAGAATCGTTACGACGGGCAAGTCGTTATGAGTTCTAAGGAATCGTTATGATAACTTATAGAATCATTACGACGGGCAAGTCGTTATGAGTTCTAAAGGAATCGTTACGATAACTTATAGAATTGTTGTGACAGGCAAGTCGTTACGAGCTCTAAAGAAATGTTACGATAACTTATATAATCGTTGTGACAAGCAAGTCGTTACGAGCTCTAAAGAAATCGTTACGATAACTTATAGAATCGTTGTGACAAGCAAGTCGTTACGAGCTCTAAAGAAATCGTTACGATGACTTATAGAATCGTTGTGACATCGACTTGTTTGAAACAAACATGACTTTTCAGTCTTACACGAAAATCGTTGCGATCTTCAACATAAATCGATATGAACTTTGAGAAATATCATGTTGAAAAGATTAAAGCTTCAGAGAAGTAATGCATACCTTTATTGCTGTTTGACCTTGGTATTTTTCCTGTACTTTAAGACTTATGAAATATTCATTAGATATTATTGATAAAGACTAGTTTAGTTTTGTTAATCACCAAAATACATATGTAATAATTAAAATTACATGGGGACAGACTGATCATCAATCTCCCCCTTTTTGATGATGACAAAACTGAACAATAAACATGATATTATATATATATATATATATATATATATATATCTGAAATCAGTCTGAAGATATGACAGCTAATTACTTTTAAAAAAATATTATTGGAATGTATTTTAGACATGTTAATTTTCTCCCCTTTTTTGTCATTGAGCAAAAAGACAATATGAGACAAAGAGGAAGAGAGAAAGAAAATAGAGTACATAAAGAGATTTCATTAACTTTGCGGAGGTACAAGTAAATAGAAGGCAGGAGACAAAAGAGAGGCAAAATGGGAGATAGTTTCCCATGCCTGTGCTTCCTGCTCTTCAAAAAGGTTTTTAAAGACTCCAAAAGACACAAAGTAGGATGGTCCCATGGAGGAAGCCATCCTTTTGATATGAAGATCTAGGTGTTACTAGAGAAGATCAGCATAAGCTTCCTTATCCAAAGACATCTTTAGGAAACGACGAGTCCAAAGCTGGCACAGTTAGAAATTGATCCATGGACACAGGATAGTGATTGAGATTGTCTCTGAGAGTTTTATGGAGAGCTACATATACCTTGTATCTTTCCTCCCAGACTTTGAAGGGATCATTTACCAGGTTAATGGAGTTCATATCCAAGAAGGTGGCTGGAGAGATTTCAGGTTGGCCTTCCCTGGCTTGAACTTCATTGAGCACAAACAACTGCTGAGCTGACAAGGGGTAGAACTTGGACCATTCTGAGGATGTCAGCCTTTCACATTCAGACAGAATGGGGGCTAGAACTTCAGCACTTACATGCCCCTGGTGATATTCCCTAAATAGGAATCGAGGAAAAGCAACCAGGCATCCTTTCTGTATTTTCATTCTGCCCATTACTCTGGCAAACGCTCAAAGATGATGGATCCTACAGAGGATTCCATAACTAGAAAATGGATTTGACGAAGGGCTGTCTCTTCAGGCACTTGGAGGGTAGCAAAATCTACCTGAACATCTGAAGAATGTGAGACATCTGGAGTCAGAGCGGAAATGGCATGTCTGAATTGGCTAAGCTGAACTTCTAGAAGTCTATGGACATATCTGTAATTGTTGAATAGCATGAAATATCTGATCAATTTGATTACTCCCAGATATTATTGATTCGATTCCTTTCACCACTAGAGCTCCAGAAACTAGTGGCAGAGTTGCTGAAGAGGCTGTGGCATCAGACCACATTGATGTACCAATGGAAGATGTCCCAGTAGAGCAAGAGCACCCAGCTGCTCAGGGTGACTCTGTGATGGAAGATGCTCCCATTCAGGGGGAGCAAGTATCAAATGAAGACGATGCTCCTATTGAGGGGGAGCTATCAAAAGAAGGTTCAGTAGAAGCAACTCCAGTTGTTGATGGTCAGGAGGAAAGGCATAAAGATTCTCCCTATTTAGATGACAGAGAAGGAGAGACTGCAAGCTCTTCGAGCTCAGATGATGATCAACCTCCTCCAGCAAAAGAAGGCAAGAAAAAAAGGGAAAGAAGTTGCCTCTGAAGTTCCTCTCCTGGCCGATACTCCCTTTGAGAGGCAGGTCAAACAGAAAATTGTTATAAATTTGAAGCCAGTGATTGAAAGGCTGAATGTGCAAGGTGAGCTATTATGTTCCCTCCAGTCAGATGTAAATTCTATATTTCTGAGCCAAGCTTCAGCCAATAATAGTTAGCTCAATCAGAAATGCTATGAATTGGTTTAATAAGGAGATGAGTAGCATGAAAAGCATGCTCTCGGATATTATTAAGGCAGTTGGAGTTCAAGCTCCTCCTCCTCCAGCACCTCAGGAGTCTGGAGAAAATGTGTCTGGGCCATCAGGGCCAGTAGCAACAGCAACAGAAGAAGAAGAAGCAGCAGCATCAGCAGCATCAGCAGCACCAGCAGGAGAAGTAGCAGCAGCAGCAGTGGCAGAGGCTGAAGTGCTAGGGCACCAGGGCCAGTGGAGCCAGAATCTGTGCAGAGTTTGCCTGAAGAAGTGGTTGCAGATCCAGTGCTCCCAGCTCCCACTTCCACCCAGACTCATATCCCTCCATCACCACCCACAGCCTCCACAGCTCCACCTGCTCCACCCCCTTTCAAAAAGCCTAGATCAAGGCCTATTTCTTCTCCCACACCTTTTCCTTTCACTCTACTTCATCTTCTCCTGCCTCCTCTACTACAATTCCTTCTCCTCCTCCTATTCTTGAGGCCCCTCCAGCATCCTCAGCTGGAACCTCCTCCTCCTCCTCTGGTCCCTCCCTTGGACCAATTGATGAACTCCCAACTACCTCACATTCTTTTCTTCATCCTACTCATCCACCCTCTTTCATCACTATTATACCTGAAAGAGCCCAACTTAACTCTCCCTTTATGGAAAAGATAAAAGATGAGTTTGAGGAAGGGATCCTCAGATCTGTGTTGAAGGTTGGAGAACATGTATATAGGACAGACTCTTCCAGTCCTGCCCCTAAGAAGAGGAAACTTACTTCTACTTCCTCTGAACCTAAATACCCACCTTTGTGGTTTTCTCTCACAGTGGACAACAAACATACACCACTGTACAGAGAATATCTTTCAAAGGTTATTCTTGCCACTATCATTAATCTTCCCTTTCTTGATCTCACAGATCATTTGCACACTATTCTACCCTACACTTCTCTTACAAAATCAGAAAAATCCAAAATTTTCTCTCTTACTCACTCTAATCTGAGACCAATGGGGCAAAGGTCACAAGGATCTCTTCAAGAAATTTCTTCTTGCCAAATCTGCTAGATTCCCTCCAAGGGACCACTCCCTAACCTTATCAGAGTGGTTCAAGCTTTATCATAGAGAACTTTGGGCACCCTTCATTCAAAAGATGCAATGACAGCTGAGGGTAGTGGGTCCTCAGCTGGAATAATATCTGCTGGGAGAATATCCTCAATTCTCCTCTCTGCAAAATTTAGAGCTAATTCTTTTGGAAATTCTGAAGCTGCTACTGATACTCTTTCTTCTTCTACTACAATCTCAGGCTGAACTTCTGCTATAGAGGGGCCTGATGATTCTACTGCGCCAACTTCTGGAACTGAAACTGACTCCACTGGCAATTCTGGAATCATAGCTGCTGATCCCATTTCCTGATGAACGACTGGGGCGTCGCCAATGATGGCTTCGCCTTCAGCAACTGAAGCCTTGGACCAGACACCATTTTCCACAGAGAAGCCACTCTTCTTCAGGTTCCTGGACCTGATTGCTTGGCCCATTTTCTCTACAGCTGCCCCAGAAAGATCAACACCGAAGTGTTTGAAGATCTTGGTAAGTAGGTGGGCATAGGGCAGGGGCACATTTAACTTGCTCTTGGTGTCCCAAATCTGATCTCTGGCAAATTTCATTCTTTCCATCATCACTGCGGCCATATTTATCTCCTTATGTTGAATGGCCCAGTACATCATGTCAGAGTCGGCCTTTGTGCAAGATGAAATGTTGCACTTCTGGGAACTAGGATTTGACATACAATAAAATGAAGGAGGCGGTTGAAAGCAGTTAGTTGATTTATATCAAGCTTGCCATCCCTTAGCTTGAAGCCCGGCCCTACAATTCCCAATCCTTTCACTTGGGCGTCCACAGTGTGAACCCCACTAAACTCGGAAGACTTCACATCAAACAACATCTTCAGTAACTCAGGGTCTATTCTAATCAGGTTCCCTTTACTAAAGAAACTAGGGACCCATCTTCCTCTGTTCTCAAACAAACGTAGAATGCTTTTACCAGGTCCGGATAACTAACCTCCGAAAAGGTGGTAACTCCCGTCCACTGCATCTGATTGATTGTTTCTACCACGCTGCTCATTCCATTTTTCCTCAGATCAGCAACATCGACTTCTTTATTGCCACAGAGCTTCGTCTTCACAAAGGTAAACCTCTCCTGCTGCTCAGGAGTGAGAAACTCGGCGCTGTAGCCACCCAAACTGCCGGCGATGACTGGTGCGGCCATGGATTCAGGTGGGAAAGTCTCTGGAGGTTTGAAACGGAAGGAGAAGAGAAGGAATCCTCAAGAAATTTTGCGGGAAGGAGGAGGAAGGTTCAAATTTGCAGAGGGTTGAGGTATGAGTTGTTAGGGCATCGGCTCATGCGACAGGATGAAAGAGGGAAAAGGGTAAAGTAAGGAAGATGAATCGTTGTCGCATCGACTTAGACGAGAATAAAATAAATGCTTCAAAAAGTGAGGCGCCAGAAAACGACAAAAGTTGACTGCCTCGAAAGACTTATATGAAGCTACAAAGAGCGTTGAAGCAGAGATATTCGAATTATTTTCGCTTTTAAACAAGGAGGAAAAAGAAACTCACTTAAATTCTGAAATTTATATATATCAGTCTTAAATAGAGATCTTTTCACAAAATACACATGCCTAACTCCCTCTAAGAGATGTAAATTTCTCTTCAGGTAAGGCCTTTGTGAAAATGTCTGCTAACTGACTATTTGTATCAATGAAAGATATTTCAATATTGTCTTTTGCTACATGATCACGAATAAAGTGATATCTAACCTCAATGTGTTTGGTCCTTGAATGCTGAACTGGATTTTTGATGAGATTGATGGCACTGGTGTTATCACACAGCAGTGGAATTGATTTGATATTTAGTCCAAAATCCTCAAGCTGTTGCTTTATCCATAAGAGTTGTGCACAGCAACTTCCAACAGCCACGTACTCAGCTTCAGCTATAGACAATGCTACTAAATTTGTTTCTTTGAGGACCAGGAATCAAACACCCTACAAGAACTGACAACAACCACTTGTGCTTTTTCTATCTACCTTGCATCCAGCATAGTCAACATCAGAATATCCTACTAAATTGATTTCACATGAGTTTGGATACCATAGACCTAAATCATGAGTTCTGGCTAAATATCGAAAAATTCTTTTTACAGAAATTAAGGGGACTCTCTAGGATCTGCTTGATACCTAGCACACATGCATACACTGAATAATATATAAGGTCTACTGACTGTTAAAAAAGTAATGAACCTATCATACCTCTGTAGACTTTTTGATCTACTTTCTTACCATCATTCTCACTGTCCATCCTTGTTGATGTACTCATTGGTGTTGACAGTGGCTTGAAGTTATCAAATCCAAACTTCTTCAACAGTTCCTTGATGTACTTTGCTTGACAGATGTGGGTGCCATCTTTTCCTTGTTTGATTTGAAGTCCAAGAAAATAGTTGAGCTCCCCCATCATACTCATCTCAAACTTCCCTACATTAACTTTTCAAAATACTTGCAAAGGGATTCATCAGTGGATCCAAAAATAATGTCATCTACATAAATTTGAACTAGCAATATATGTTGACTTTTGATTTTATGAATAGAGTACTATCTACTTGACCTCTACTGAAACCATGTTTAAGAGAAAAGAGCTAAGCTTTCATACCAGGCTCTAGGTGCTTGCTTAGACCATATAAAGCTTTATGCAATTTGAAGACATGATTGGAAAGTCTATATCATCAAAACCAGGAGGCTGTTTACATAAACTTTTTCTTTAATAAAATGTTAAAAAGGCAGATTAACATCCATTTGAAAATAATTTTAAATTAAGAGCAGATGCATAAGCTAATAATATGCTAATAGCCTCAAGTCTAGCTACAGGTGCATAGGTTTCATCGAAATCTATGCCTTCCTCTTGGGAATAGCCTTGAGCTACCAGTCTGGCCTTGTTTCTTAAGATCACACCAGCCTCATCCAATTTGTTTCTGAACACCCATTTGGTGCCAATGACTGGATGGTTGATGGTCTAGGAACAAGTGACCATACTTGGTTCTCTGAAATGATTCAGTTCATCTTGCATGGCTATTATCCAAGATTCATTAGTAAGTGCTTCAATGACTGTCCTAGGCTCTATTTGAGATACAAATGCAAGGCAATCACAAGGGATCACATTACCTCTTGTTCTTACCTACAGATGGATCACCAATAATGTTTCAGGTGGATGATCTTTCTTGTGTCTCCACTCCTTGGAAGATCCTCATGCTCAATGACTGTTTGCTACAGGTCTTCCAGAGGTGAATCATGCTGTTCTCAATTGATGTATCTTTTAATTCTTGGACAATTCATCTGCATCATCACTATCACTATTTTCTTCTTTCTCAAGGAATGGTAGTTTCATCAAAGATAATATGAACAGATTGTTCAATCAATAACGTGCGTTTATTAAATACTCTATAACCTTTAGGTTTAGAAGTATATCCCATGAAGATGCCTTCATCTGATTTGACATCCAACTTACCAATGTCTCGCTTGCCATTGTTGTGTATGAAGCATGGGCATCCAAAGGTTATGAAATGACTGATTTTGGTTCTTTCCTTTGAATAATTCATAAGCTGTCTTCTTCAGGATTGGCCTGATCATCACTCTATTATGATGTAGCTTGCTGTGTTGATTGCTTCAGCCCAAAAATATCTTGGCAGATCATATTCAGATAGCATTGTTCTTGCCATATCCAATAGAGTTCTATTCATTCTCTCAGCAATTCCATTTTGCTGTGGTGTCCTTGGTGCTGAGAAATTATGCTCAATTCCCTGATCATCACAAAATTTAGCAAACTTTTCATTCTGAAATTCTCCACCATGATCTGATCGGATGGATATAATGCTGAATTTCTGATCCTTCTGGACTTTCTACTGAAGCTTACAAAATTCTCGAATGTGTCATCTTTATGTTCTAAGAATGACACCCATGTGAATCTTGAGTAATCATCCACTATAACAAATCAAAAGTTCTTTCCTCCAAGACTTGTAGTCCTCATTGGCCCAAATAAATCCATGTGAAGGAGTTCTAAGGGTCTTGAGGTAGTTACTACTGTTTTGACTTGAAAGAGCTCTTAGTGTGCTTTCCCTTAGCACAAGGTCTACAGATACCTTCCATCTTTGTACTGATCTTTGGCAATCCTTCAACAAGATTTTCTTTAGCAGTTTTCTCATTCCATCTATGCTGCAATGACCTAGTCTTCTATGCCATAATTCAGTGGATTGATCTTTGCTAGCTGTCAGACAGACATCTTGATCCTTGAGTTCTTCAAGATGGAGTGTGTACAGATTCTTTCTCTGTTGGCTTCAAAAAATTACTGCTCTATCCTTCAATATACTGCACTTAGACTCTTGTAACTGAATTTGTGGCCTCTGTCACAAGGCTGACTGATGCTTATCAGATTGTGCTTCAGCCCCTTTACCAGCAGTACATCTTCAATAACTATTTTCCTTTATTGCTGACTGAACCATGCCCACTACTGTGCCTTTTCCATTGTCTCCATAGGTTACTGTTCCTTCTTCAGCTTGGAGATGGGTGAATAGCTTTCTGTTTCCAGACATGCCTTGAGCACCACTATCCAAGTACCATTTGGATGCTCGAGAGTTACTCTAAAATAAAAACAGCAAGTTTTAGGTACCCAAATTCTTTTGGGTCCTGAAGGGTTAGTCTCATCAGCTTCCTTTTTATTATCCATTTCTATGTCTTGTAGGACATGTTTATTTATGTGACCTAATCTATTGCAGTGACTGCAACAAGATGTTTTTGTTACTCTTTCAATATATTTGAAGTTGGCTTTATATTCTACATCTTGTTCTGGGATGAACTTAGGAGTTGGATATGTTTTAGGGTGAATTATTATATCTTCATTTTCTGGAGGTGTGTATCCTACTCCTCGTTTGTTTTTACCTGATCTTCTAGAACCTTTTAGTATTAGGGAGTTTTTCCTATTTGTAAATTTTTCTAAAATACTTGCTAATTTATCATTTTCTTCGTTTAATTCTTTTACTGATTTTCTTAATTCATCTGAACTTTCCTGTTTTCTAGTTTAGTGATTTGCTTATTTTTCTCTTTTAAGTCTTCACATAATAGTTCATTTTTCTCTTAAGTTCAATTATTTGTTTTTCTAGTTCCTCATTTCAGTTTTCAAATCTGAGGTTAGTATTTTCTAAGCATGTATTATTTTCTTACATGCTTTAATAGTTTACATACCTCTTGTATTTATCATACAGTTCATTAAAAGCTTCTTCTATATTATCAGAATCATTACACGAATCAAAAGAGGAATCAGAAGTTACATTATCCTCAGTATCTGCCATAAAAGCAAGTTAGCTTCTTTCACGCTGCTGGAGCTTGACTCACTGTCTAAGTCATTGTTGTTTCCCATGCAGCTGCCATGGCCTTCTTCTTGTACTTTCTGAACTTCTTGGAGTTCTTTTCTTCTGAACTCCGCCTTCTTGAGCTTTGGACACTCAGCTTTTGTGTCCTGGCTTCTTGCATTCGTAGTAGATTGGCTCGTTTTTCTTCTAATCTTTTCCATCTGATTTCTTGAATTCTTTGTTTTTATTAAAATACTTTCTACCAAACTGGAACTTTTTCTTTTTGGCCAGTATCCGCGGCAATCTTCTAGATAACATAGCTTCTTCATCTTCGCTGTTCTGGCTACTTTCACTGTATCCAAAGACTCTTCTGATGAGTCTTCATCTGCTTTGAGTGCATTGGACTGCTTCTTTCTGCTGGAGGATTCTCCTAATCTTTCCATGTTTATCTCATGGGCCATGAGAGACCCACAAGCTTTTCTAAAGACATTCTCTTTAGATCGTTGGCTTCCTCAATGGCTGTAACCTTTGGAGTCCATGAGGATGGCAAAGATCTGAGGATCTTCCTGACCATGTCCCCCATCTCATAAGTTTTTTCCTAATCCATCTAACCCATTTGTGATATCCGTAAATCTACTAAACATTTGGGTTATGGATTCTTCTGACTACATTTGGAATCTTTCATATTGAGCTACAAGAATATCTATCTTGTCTCCTTTACCTTGTCTGTGCCTTTGTAGGTAATTCTGAGTTTGTCCCACATCTCCATTGCGGATTTGCAGGCTGAGACTCTGTGAATTCCTTCTTGCTTAGAGCACAGCACAATATGCTCTTTGCTTTACAATTTAGATAAAACTTTTTCCTGTCTTCATCTGTCCACTGAGCTTTCTCATTTGTTACTAAAGATCTCCTTCTTCTATTATCGACCAGATTTGATAATCATGACCTTACAGGAAGTACCCCATTCTTGTCTTCCAATAAGTATAGTCTTCACCATCGACAAGAGGAGGTCGGTTGACTGACTGACCTTGTTGTGACCTTGGGCTGCCATGGATCTTTACTCTTTAGATCGTTGGATCTTGTTCTTTGTCGAAGAGTCCTGCTTTGATACCACTTGTTGCCCAGCTGACAAGCCCAGAGGGAGGGTGAATGGGTCTTAAAATTATTTACCAGTTGAAACCTAACTTAAACAAGCACAAACACGTTCTTGAAATAGGTTAGCAATGGTTAGTGAAAAACAACAATCACACAAGGAAGACAAACACACAACACACAGATTTATTCTGGTTCGGATCTCCTCTCCTTAGGAGTCCTACGTCCAGTCCCTGAGCAATATTCAAGATTTCACTAACTAGGGTACAGTCCCCCTATGGACGATACAACACCCAGCTCAGCTGGTCTTCCTTCACAATCAAAGGGAACTAACACCATCCTGGATTCCCACCAGGTCTTCCTTCACACCCGAAGGGAAAACAACACCCTGGTATCACCAGGTCTTCCTTCACAACTGAAGGGAAACAACACCCTGGTATCACCAGGTCTTCCTTCACAACTGAAGGGAAACAACACAAGGGAATAATAGCAAGATTGACTAGCCCCTAGATCAAGCTTAAACAAGCCTCGATCTGAAGCTACAAGCACTGAGAGTTGAAGATCTACACGAGGTTCTCTCTCAAAACTATTCTAGCTCTCTTCAAATTTTTTCTCACAGCACTGAGAGCTAAGAACTACAAGAGGATTGGAGTGAGATGCTTGGTTCTCGAAGAGTGAAGGCTTGCACCGATGATTTTTCTTTTTGATCTTGTTGGCTCTATGTATGTATATCTGAATGTGGTAGCTCTATATGTCTTATCTCTTGCCTTCCAATCTTCTCTTGAATTTATACTCTCAATTTGAAATGTTCATTGAGATATCTGTTGTCTCACAGCTTTGGTGAACGTTATACTGAAGGACTCATGGAAGGTTCCAATCAATAGTCTTTTGTTCTCTTGAGCACGCAAAGTGGTGAGATCTTCTGCAGTTCTTCATATGTCCAACGTTGTAAAATGACATGACTTCAAGGTTCTGCATATGTTGAATTTAAATGGCAGACAGCTAAACTATCTCCAGATGTCAGTCAACGTTACAGTAAGTAGACACAGATATAGTAGTGACAGCTTACAGTACTAAAAGATGCACACAGAGAATGTATGATAATGGGAGATATCCTAAGGACATTAGGATGAAACCCTAGAGGTGGACAAGTACCACTGGATACAGTGGAGAGGGCTTCTCCCGGTCTGCGCAGTTACTAAGATTCGCCACTAGATTGCCCAGGTGGCGGGTATGTGTCATGTGATGTGCTATGTGATGTGCTATGGGCTAAGAGATATGTGCTATGTGATATGGTGCGTGCGTCCTCTAGATGGTAGTTAGGACTATGTGTCACGGCAACTTAAGTGATAAATTGTGAACAAAGTGTAAAGTGACATGTGAATGTGGCCCGTGGTAAGTACAAAAAATGTGATATGTGATAAGTAAAAGTGCAAGAGTAACGATGTGAAAAATGTGTGAAATGATGCGTATGGGAGAGTAAATGTTAATGAGAGCATGATTGCATGTGAAAACCAATGTAATAAAGTATATATTCATATCATCATATGTAATATGTTGATGTAACATCATGTTTAGTATCATATTATATAGGTTAAACCTCCAGTAATAGTATATGTGAATGGGGGATGTGAAACATGTAAATTGTGCAATGTGAAAGATGAGCATGTGAAATTGTTAAAGGAATAAGTTAGCATGTGAACAATGTAAAACATGTAATTGCATTTAATTCATGTCAAAACAGCAAACAAAAGATATGTATATGATTTTAAATGCATGTGAATGATTAGAATCCATGCTAGGTATGCTATTTACTTTATGCTTAAGGTATGTATAGTTGCAAAAGGGTGTGAATGAAATTTAAATTTGTAGTATGTGGAATAAAGATGTAGAGAGCATGTTATAAGTTTCTTATACTTGTTGTTTAAGATATATAAAGCAAGTTCCAGTTATCTTTAAGTGCAATTAAAGATAAGAGTGCATATGTTCATGTAATGCATACGTTAATATGATTAATGTAATTATGAAAGAATGTTTAAATTCCATGATAGACTGCTATTCACTCAGTACATAATTCCATGCTTAAATTGCATATAGTTGCCAACCAACTTGAATATGTTTTGAACATTCAATTCATGTCCATAAAATGTGATATATGTGTAATTATGCATTATATACATTAAAACAGCAAGCTAAATGAGTAGTTAAATGTGAAAAAGAGCATATGAATTAGTTAGATACCATGCTAGGACTGTTCATTATCTTGTACATAACCTTATGTTTTAAATTGGTAGAATTGTGCAATGATATGATACAGTATTTGAATCATGTATCATATGATCTATTATGTGTAGAAAGCACGTATATGTGTATGTTTATTATGCATGATTTAATATGAGCGTGTGTTAGTTAGGAACATGTTTGGGTGAAGTATGTGTAGTTGATCATAAAATTAAAGCATGTGCCATGTAAATTGTTGTGGTTAAAATGATAGTATGTGTTTCCTTATTGTTGGTAGCTTAGTGTGTTTGTGATATGTGTAAGATTGAGATTTTAGATTGCTTGCTGGGTCTTTTAGACTCATACTTGCTTCGGCGTACAGGTGTGACAGGTGTTCCGTACCCGAGGAGAGTATAGTGAAGGTCGACGACATATACGAGGAGTAGTTGCTGTGGAGGACCTTTTAGTATTGCTTATTTCATAGAATGAGTAATGTCATTCGCATGAACAATGTAATAGACAAATGTAGTTCTTGAAATTGTAATAATGTGGACTCTGTCATTTCCTTTTGCTATATAGACTGTCGAATGTGTGATGTTGATGGAATAAAGTGAGTTATTTCTTTTATTCCCACTATACTCAATTGTATTCATGTACATTTCAACCTATCGTTTATTGTTGGGTTATTATCCCACTGTGACGGTGCTCATTGTACTGATGGGGATGGTATAATCGTACCGGTATGAAGAGGGTCGTACAGAATAAAAAAATAGTCAAACCAGTGGGATTAGGAACTAGACTCAAACCTCTATCCAGGGGTATAAGCTTTCAAGGTTTTTGTTATGGTTTGACTCACCTTAGGTCGACTCCAAGAAGGGCACTCTGCACAGGTCGATGCAGAATGCAGCAGGGAAGAAGCTCTAAGTTGGGTGGTTTCCTCCTCCTTTGGGTGCTCAAGAAAACAGCTTCCCACGACCCAACATGTGTATTTTCATCCCCTAGGGTTTCATACATGTATATATGCATCTAGTGTGTTTTAGAAGTCCCATGGGGTGAGGGAAGGCAAGGTGCGGTTTTAGCAATCCACCTCCTTATTTTGATGTTTTCTCACCCAATAGAGTGTGTGAGGCTTTAGGTAACCCCCCAAGGTTAAGCACGAATTTGGGTTGCCGAAAGGCTAATTGCCTTGGGGTTTGCCCTAATTACCCCCCTTCTATTTTCAGCTTAATTAGGGTTGCGATTTCTGGGTATTTATCTTGCTCCATTTTGTTCTGGGGCCAAAAGTGATCCATTGGCCCAATTCCGATAATGGGTCATCAACATATGATGTGGAAGACTCTCCAACATATTTATTTAATTTATGGTCGGGTTATATTTCCGTGTTAACAGTTTTCCAACTAAGTTCCTAATTTGGATAATCAGTCACATTGTGACGTAGGCTGGGCCAATCGGATTTTTCGTTGCACGAATTTTTTTGTGGAACATTTAAGGATAATGTTTGGGGTTGATTTATAATTTTACAGAATTTTCCGATGTGTTCTCTCACGTACGATAGTGGTACGTATGTTCTACCATTTCGATAATACGGAAATTTTCATTTCCATTATTTAGAATTTTAAATTACTAAATTTTTTCGGGATGCTACAATTATAGTGAAATGAAGAGCCTGCTGTCACCAATGCCTTGAGCATCCTTTGTCCATGATGCTCTAAGATTATCCTGCAAAAAATTACTTAGAAATAGGCACCCAACATCTTTTAGGTCTTTGAAAGTTAGATGCACAAAAACAACCTTTAGAAATCCACATTAAGTGCCTAATGGTGCAAGGATTTATGTGTGGCCTAATTGTTACAGTGTGAACTACAGTAGATGTTGTTTTTTTTTAGGCCTGAATGTTCCTGCGATGTTTGTTTAAAACATTTTTTCAGGAGCCTTCTTTTTCTGAGTTATATGATGTTTTATTTCTTTTACAAATTTTGGTAATTGATATTTGTCTGTATATTTTTTGTTCTTCCTTTTGAGAGGTTTATATCCTAATCCTTATTTGTTGTTACCAGACTTTGAACCTTTAAAACATGGAGCAAGATATGTTTTTCCTTTGGTTAACCTTTTGACATATTCTCTTAAATACACATTTTCTTTAGTTGGAACATTTGTTTTTCTTCCAATTCATCATTTTTGGGATTATTTTTCAATTATAATATCTATTATTTTTTTATTTAATTGTTCAATAAAAGATAATATTTATAGTTTTTTCTTTTAATAATTTCTAGTTGTTCCATTCATATTTTAGATCAGAATTAGTGTTTCAAGTAAGCAAAGTTGGTTTTTAAGAGTCTTTAACTCTTTTTTGACAACTTTGTGTTTTGATAATGTTTATTAAAAATTTCTTCTAAATCCTCTGAATCTGAATCTGAGTAAGAGTGGAGAAATATATCAGATTGTACCTTATCTAGTTCTGCCATGAGGGCTTATTCACTTGCTCGCTTTCAGATTCAACACTTGAAGCATAAGTAGAGAAGACTTCTTTATAGGTTATCATAATGTATCCCACATTTATTTGGTAGAATTACATGCAGAGACTTTATTAAATTCTTTTTTCGACAAAGCACGATAAAAGATAGTTTTAGCCTTATAATTTGGTGAAATATTTCTTTTATCAGCTAGAGACCAATCAACAGGATTTATGGTTAAGAAGGTTCTTGTCACCTTTTTCAATTACCTACCACAAAGCAAAATATATGTGCCCCAGATGAAGCATTCTATACGCATCTTCAATATGAATAATCTTCACAATTGAAAAGGGGAGGTCTTGTGACAACTATCCTTCTGTGAATCCTTGGGCTACTATAGAGCTTACCTTTAAATCGTTAGACCATCTTCAAGAGAGTCTTGCTCTGATACCACTTGTTGGCTCATCGCAGCAAAATAGGAATCACCTAGAAATGGGGGGAAGAATAGGATGATACAGAAAACTGACTACACATCAAATACTTTAAACTTGGTTAGTGAATATAATCGTGTGCAATAAAGATGTAGAATGTGGATGCAATCACACACAAAAAACACAAAGAACTTATCATGGTTTGGCACTCCCCAAATGGAAGTTTTACGTCCAATCCCTACTTAAACTCTTGGTATTTCAGTAGTCATGGTATAGTCCCCCTAATGGACATACAACACCCAATCCTTGTTGGTCTTCTTCTATTTCGGGAAAGAAGGAAGCCCACTTCTTTTATAGGCTAAGAAGCAAACCTACTCTATTTCCAAGTGTGAGCAGGCCACTATTTAACTTTAGCTAGCTAGGTGCTTCTTTTCAGAGCTCAGAAGCCAACTTGCTGGTACAAACAGCAAAACACGGTCCCATTGGTACAGACCGAGCTGGTCTTCCTACACAAGGAAAAAATGAGTATAGTCCCTCCGTTGGACACAACACCTAGCTCACTTTTACACACAAGAGAAAAATGAGTATACTTCTTCTTCTTCTATTGATCTTCCTTGTATTTAACGTCCTCTTCTTGTTTCTAATAGATACCTTAGGTCTCCTTGTCCTATGTGCATTTAATGCTAAGAAGAGGATAGTGATAAAGAGAGATAATATGTCAGTCAACCCATACCTCTTCCACATTTCATGCTGACAACTGCAATGTTAGGTAGTGCCTTTCTATGATGTCAGAAAGAGGGAGACCTTTGAGACATGCAAAAAAGTAGCTTCAGCCAGAGTATATCATATGCTGACTATATACAAAAAGTAGAGTTTATAGTGGTCAATTCATGAGAAACAATAAGTTAAAGATATGAAGGACATTTGAAATTCCTTACGCACCAAGAGACTAAATATCAATAATCAGAACATGAAAACATTTAAATCCAATGTAACACTCATGAATGCAACAATCATTGTAATGTTCATGAGTTACTCAGTAATCTGTGTAAATGCTCAGTAATCGACTATAACATGAAAGATATGGTCAATAATCGATATATTGTACAAGCTTTAGTCCGTAATCGTTGCAATCATAACACCAATAGGAAAGATGAGGCAAGTGTTCACCAATCGGTCTAAAACAATATTATCGGTATGATGTTTACCAATTAGAACGTTTAAAAACCAATCAAAATGAGTAATGAACATTTATTTCCAATCAAAACGTTTATAAACCAATTGGAATGAGTAATGAACATTTGTTCACCAATCAGATGGAAGTTGAACAATTGTTCACTATTCAGATGTATACAACACCAATCGGAACAAAATTGAACATTTGTTCAGTAATTGAAACATTCACAACACCATTGATATGTTACTAAACCTTTCTTCAATAATTGGAATACTTATAACACTAATCTGTAAGATATAGAATTTTGTTCAGTAATTGGTGTAGTACTTAGACATCCATCTATAAGAAGACTTTTTTCCCCAACCAAAAGAACACTAAATGAGAATGGATAGAAGTTTTGTTCTCCAATTGATAGAAAGCTTCTTCAATAATCGATATGAAACTTCTTCACTAAATGATATAAAACTTGTTCTCTAATTGGTAGAAACCTTCTTCGATAATCGATGTGCCACTTTAATCTCTATTACATTGAACTGTAATTGATATGGACTTTAGTGTAAATCTTTAAGTGATAGAAATTATGTATTCTTATGCATAAATTATCTTGAAAAATATTAATAATTATATTATGGATATTCACGAGTTCGTTATTACGTGAATAGGACTTTCTGAATAGAGACCGAATTTATCAGTCTTTATCTGCGCTTTTCTTGTAGTGAATGAGGCTTAAGAATGAGTGATGTGTAAAGAATTTGAGATGGGGTATCAAGTTGGACTCATATGTATGGTTATGAATCTGGGTGGTATTGTGATGCTAAGGAGGTATAATATTTATGTGGATTTTTTATGTCTTGCATGTATGTTTTTCTGCACTTCATGATATGTGGAATAGTCGAGGGGAATTTATTAGCTCTATGGTTCTCTAAAAGGTGGTGTAAAGAATAAGGATAGGCCATTTCTTTTGCCGCGTTAAACTATGCCATTTCTTGTAAGTAAGCAAGCTATTTTATGCATTATGCAGTTGTCGTCTATTCTAGAAGTTTCAAAGATTGCTCATGCTCCCGGTGCTATTGTCATGGTGGATAATAGTATTATGTCTCCAGTGTTGTCAAGACCATGGAACTTGGTGCAGGTATATACCAACACAGTGTCTTCAGTGCTTGTAGATATAACAAAACTGTGCTCTTATTGGTTAAACAATGATATTCACCTCCCATTCGCCATTACAGACATTGTGATGCACTCAACAACTAAACTTTTTGTTGGTGATAGTGATCTGATGGCCTTGCTGTAAAGAGAGAAAAGTTATCCTCATCACTATAATTTTTGTACAAATTTTTATCTAAATGATTTTATATCCTGCAAAAATGTCATTTTCAGTAACACTTATAGCATTTTTACGTCGTATCTGGTATTTATCTACAATAACTTTGTTGTAGCTGATCCAAAGACAAAAACCAGACCGAGAACAATTAGATTAGGTATGAGAATAGTTCGTAGCTTTTGGGGAAAAAAATTCTTTTGCTTTGGTTTCTGCATGCTTTGTGAGAAATACATCTATAGTATTTCTATATTTATTTTTTTCTACTAAAGATCATTTTTATACATCATTTAATTATTTAAAAAATTTTACTTTGGCAAGTGGGGTTGACCTCATATTTCAACTGAGGTTGACCTCAGAAGAAAATATGTCTTCAGGGTGTAATGGGGTCGACCCCATGGTTCTTCATAGGTCGACTCTGCATTTCTGTATTTTGGTTCTTTTGAACCACTCTTATATTTTACCCTTATATTTTGGTGATAACAAAAATTATGATTAATTAAATATTATTAAATAAGTTTAATATCGTTTTCTTAATAAAATATAAAATTATGGAATATCGCTGTGTGTTTTGCACTAAAAAGCTAAATCGATGTCCATTCAATATACATCGATTTCAATTCACAAAGTGCCACATCGATTTGCTTGAAAACATGGATTTCAATTTCACATCGATTTGGCCACCGCGCGATTCGATAAGTTACATAACGACTTGGTCGCCGTAACGATTTGTAAAGTTACATAACGACTTGGTCACTATACGACGATTATAGCAAACAACGATTGTTAAGTGAGAAACAACGATTTCGTCTCACAATAATTTGTTAAGTGAGAAACAAATGATTTCGTCTCACAAGGATTTGTTAAGTGAGAAGAAACAACGATTTCGTCTCACAACGATTTCTGTTCCATAAAGACTCGGTCGCCGTATCGATTGATCATCGTATCGATTTGATAGCTATAACGATTACTCTCACTTAAAGAACGATTTGATCATTGTATCAATTCGATAAGTAAAATATCGACTTGATCGCTACAACGATTCGTTGCCACTTGAACAACGATTTGTCTTAGTCAAACAACGATTTGCTCTCACATCGATTTGATAAGTGAACATCAATTTGCCTCTCTCATCGATTTGATAAGTTAAAACATCGACTTCATGTAATCATCGATTTCCTTTATATTCAGATGTTTCAAATGTGTTTGGTGCCTAATGAAAAGTCAAATATATTTCTGACAGAAGATCCCTTTTATCTCTCTAGATCTCTTCTCTCCTGTAAGAGAAAAAGGGCTTACCTACCACTTCTGGGAGTCAACAGGAAACATAGAGGTATGGAACTTTTTGACAGAAATACTCTTTTAACTAAACACTTTCTTCTATGCTTGCAGACCTCGTTAAACCACAAATATTAGAAGAAAGAGAAGATGAGCAATGGCTAGAACTCCACGGATTTATTCAAGTTGCTCATATAAAAGATGAGCAAGGCAGAAGAAGCAAAAAGAGCTTTCTTGAAGATCTTTGAAGGAGTGTGCATCCTGTGAGGAACCTAAACTCACATACACTCAAAGAAAGAGATAAGAGCTCGAGCCAAATCAAGAGAAGCCTTTCATAGCAGAAGTCTTCAACGCTTTCAAGCCTTCCTCTCTTCACTCTCTCTGTGTGCATCTTGTAATCTGGGGAGAGAGTCTTTAGCTGAGAGTTTCTTTAGTTGTTTTCATCTGTTCCAACTCTCAGCTGTGTTCCTTCTTTTCTAAGAAAGATCCTTGTCCAACTGTAGAATGTATACAGTGTAGAACCTAGCTAGGGGTTTGTGTCTAGCAGAATCGCACTGGGGTTTGTACCAGAGGTGACTTGTTTACCTGTAAAAGAAGTGGGCTGCCTTCTTGTCCGGGAAAAGAGAAGAAGACCAGCTGGGGTGCTGGGTGTTGTATTGTCCTTGAGGAGGACTGTACCCTTGCTAGTAAAATCCCAAGAGGTTGCTTGGGGACTAGACGTAGGACTTCCATATGGAAGGCCGAACCAAGATATTCTTTGGGTCCTCGTGTGATTGTTTATTTGCTTCCGTACTGCTACTCTAAAGACAATCTTTCAAGTGATAATTTTCTGTGTTTAAGCTTCCATTCAGATTTCAGAAAAAGCCTATTCACCCCCCCTCTAGGTTAGCTTGCTCCCATACCAAAAAGGGCCAGCAAGTGGTATCAGAGCCAAGTTCTCTGATCAATCAAGAAGATCCAATGATCTTAGAGAAGATCCATGGCAGCATACGGATTTGCTGAAGGTCAATCAGTCATCATACCTGCACTCTTCGATGGAGAAGATTACCAATACTGGAAAATGAGAATGGAATGTTTCATTCGAGGCACAGACTTGATCTGTGGTAAGCAATAGAGGAGGGGGTGATTTTGTTATTGTTCCTGCTGAAGGTACTACTGCCATACAGCAGCTGAAAGAATAATTATCTCTAAACTTTAAAGCTAAAAACTATTTAGTTGTGCTTTATCCAAAAAGGAATTTAGTAGAGTTTCTGCATGTAAATCTGCAAAAGAAATGTGGGATAAACTACATATAACTTATGAAGGAACATATAAAGTGAAACAAACTAGGATATATATTCTTGTATCACAATATGAACAATTTAAAATGCTTCCAACCGACATTACTACTATGTATAATAGATTTTCAAGCATAGTAGTAGGTTTAAATTTCTCTGGTAAAAACTCTTTCTTATGAGGAAACCGTTAGAAAAATACTTAGGTCTTTAACTCTTTCATGGACACCTAAAGTAACTGCTATTGAAGAATCCCATGACTTAAACACAAACTTTCTATTGATAACTAATAGGTTCCCTCATGGCACATGAAATTAATATAGAGCGTCTATCTGAAAGCTCATCAAAGAAAAAATGTACTAATGCTCTCAAAGTTGTAGCTTCTCCTTCCACTTCTTCTTCTTCTAGTTTCAAAAATACAGATTCTGAAGACAGTGATGTAGATGATGTACTGTCCAAGCTTCAGATAATTCTCAAGAAGAAGAAAAATGGATCAAGAAGGATTCAAAAGAAAGAGAAAAAGGAGAAAGAACCAGTCTGCTATGAATGCAGAAAACCTGGACATCTAAGACCAGATTGTCGTAAACACAAGAAGATTGGTCAACTAGAAAAATCCAAGAAGTAGCACAAGAAATTCAAAAGAAAAGCTATAGCGGCTGCTTGGGAAAATGAAGAGGCCACAACCTCAGAATCATCAAGCTCTGATCGGAAAAAGAGCAGGTAAATCTAGCCCTCATGGTAGGACTAGATGAGGTACTCTAACTCACTTTTTGATTCTTGCACAGATTCAGGATCAGAATTTGAAGATTTAGAACAAATTTTAATGAACTGTATGATAACACAAGGTTATGTAAAAGAATTGAAAAAATATCAAGAACAACCTTACTTGTCTAGAAAAACACTAATTCTGATCTTAAATCAGAAATGGAACAATTAGAAGAATAATTAAAAGAATGTAAAGATAATAATTATCTTGAATGAAGAATTAAAAAGCAAAAACAATGAAAAATTAGAGTTAGAAAAAAAATTAAAAACTCTAACTGAAGAAAATCTTTATGTAAAAGAATCAGTTAGAAAATAAAACTAAAGGGAAAATATCTTTAGCCTTGTGCTTAAAAGGGTTAAAATCTGGAAGCAATAAACATGGTCTTGGATATGAACCTCCTAAAAAGGAAAGCAGTCATAATTTCTGAAAAATATCCATTACAAAATTTGTAAATGAAACCAAGATGCCTCAGAAAAAGGCCCCTGTAAAGAAAAAGGTTTTCAAAAATCATGTTCTAAACAGACATTACAAAGATAATAAGAACTGCAAAACAAATTATATTCATTGTTGTTCACATGCAACAAATTAGGACACACAGTAAACACCTGCACAACAAGGCACTTAGCAGATTATATTCAACACAGTCTATCCATAAGATGTATAATAAAAAATATATATAATGTAAATAATGTATGTATTATAAAATGCATGGATTTAACAAAAGGTTTATAGCATGCAATAGATGGATTTGTTTTTCTCATAAATAGTGCTTTTGCATAAGTAAAGATTTTGTCATATTCAAAATAGTAAGTAATATTTTTTACAAAAACAAATGCACAACAATTCTCCCTCTTTTGTTAATAACAAAATTAGGTATATATGTTCAAGAATAAGGTAAAAAAGAGTTGTCTTTTAATGCAAACAAATTCATATAGAAGAATAGGAAAATAAATTCTTTTGATGTTATGTTATCTCCCCTTAATCATATCCCCCTTCTACTGAATATTTCTAAATACCTCTCCCCCTTTGTGTTCATAACAGAAAAGATAGAACATAAAGAGAGATTCGAGAATGGAGTAATGGATGCATAAAAAGTGATAATTCTATTGAATCAAACATATCTATACAGAAAGATAAGGAAGGAGACAATTCAAGATGAGAGAGAAAGATAGATGGAAGGTCGGATTTGATCAAGAAAATATTGGAGGAATTCCCACTGCTTCTTCTCATTCTCAGGAAAGTTATGCTAAAAAAGGGAACTATCTACGTTAGATGGAGAAGTGGTAGTTCTTCTCTCTAATGGTGGAAATTGTCTTATAGTGGAGAAGGGTGACAATTTGGATCTTAGATTCTGGAGCATCTTATCACACCACACCATGTCGAAATTTATTCACATCATATAGAACATGTGATGTTGGTGTTCTCTATATGGGCAACAAGGACACATCAAGAATTGTGGGGATAGGAGATGTCTATGTTGAGCCTTACACAGGGTGTCATCTCATTCTTAGAGATGTGAGGCATGTTCCAGACCTCAGGATGAATCTGATGTCTTTAGGAAAGTTAAGCGAAGATGGCTACTCCACTACTTTCAACCAGATAGGTTGGAAGGTGACAAAGGGTGCACTTTTGCTAGCGAGAGGCAGCAAGTATGGTACTCTTTATGGTATGAAGGCACGGGTCAACAAAAGTGAGGTGAATACCATGGCTGATGGTTCCTTGTCAGATTTGTGGCATAACGGTTAGGACACACTAGTTAGAAGGGGACGCATTTGCTTGTAAAGAATGATCTCCTTCCAGATATGAAAGGTATGCATATAAACCCTTGTGATCATTGTTTAATTGGCAAGCAACATAGAGTTTCTTTTCAGATAAATCGCCCCACAAGAGCTACTAACCTTTTGGAGTTAGTTTATTCTGACGTTTGTGGTCTGATAAATGTAACTTCAAACAATGGTGCTTCTTATTTTGTTACTTTTATTGATGATGCATCAAGGAAAGTCTGGTCATTTGCAATGAAAAGCAAAAGTGAAGTCAGTAAGATTTTCAAAGTTTTTCATACTGCTATTGAGTGTGAAATAGAAAAATCTTTGAGGAGGTTGTACACAAACAGTGGTAGGGGATACAGGGCTTGGTCATTAAAAAAGTACTGTATGAAGCATGGGATTCATTATGAGAAGATCGTTCCTTATGCTCCACAACAAAATGAGTTGCATAAAGGGTAACTAGAACCATTGGGGAGAGAATCAGGAGTATGCTCTCAAGTTCCAAACTGTCGAAATCGTTTGGGGATAAGCGATGTGTACACAATATATCTGATCAATCGGTCTCTTTCGATGCCACTCGAGGGAGACATTCTGGCGAGAGTTTGGTCAGGGAAAGAAGTGTCCTATGATCATCAAAGGATCTTTGGCTGCACGGCATTTATGCATGTGCCTAAAGAACAAAGATCTAAGTTATATGATAAAGAAGTGCCACTCATATTTCCTGGTTATGCAGATGATGAGTTTGGTTACAGAACCTAGGATCCAAAGGCGAAAACAATTCGTAGGATCCATGATATTGTCTTCAAGGAGGATCAAACAATTAAGGACTTGGGGAAGTATTTAGAGACAGAAGTTGCTACATGTGATTTTCCCATGCCTGTACTAACGGAACCTCAAGAACAGTTTGATGAACAAAATGAGGTTGATGAATATGCTAAGAAGCTGATTCAGAGGATGAAGAGTAGCAGGCTGATGACCTTCCCATAGATGATCATGTTGATGAGGGACATGATCTGGAGGGGGAGCAGCCCTCTCAAGTAGAAGCAATTGAAGAGCAGTATGGGAGAGGAAAAATTTGCATTCCTTCTACTAGGTATCCATCTAATGAGTATGTTATGCTTATTGACAATTGTGAACCAAAATATTTTGCAGAGGTGCAGGTTGATATGCACAAGGATAGGTGGATGCAAGCAATCAAGAAGAGCTAGATTCCATGCATGAAACACACACCTATGATTTGGTAGAACTACCAAAAGGCAAAATAGTACTACAAAACAAGTGGTGTTACAAGTTAAAGAATGAAGGACAAGAGCAAGTGAGATACAAAGCCAGACTGGTGGTAAAGGGCTACAGAAAAAAGAAAGGTATGGCTTTGATGAAATCTTTCTCCTGTAGTAACAATGTCATTATAAGGGTGATATTAGGCTTGGTGGCATGTCTAGACTTAGAGTTGGAATAGCTAGATGTCAAGACTACTTTCCTTCATGGTGATTTGGAGGAAGAAATCTACATGCAACAACCAGAAGGTTTTAAACTTGCTGGAAAAGAGCACATGGTTTGAAGATTGAAGAAGAGATTGTATGGATTGAAGCAAGCTTCAAGACAATGGTATCAGAAATTTGATTCATTTATGAGGAATCAAGGGTACCAAAGATCAACAGTACACCATTATGTTTATATTAGAAATTTTTCTAGAGGTAACCTTATAATTATCCTTCTATTATATGTAGACGAGATATTGATTATTGGGGAAGATATGCACATGATTGGCAGGTTAAAGAAAGATATGGATAAGTTCTTTGATATGAAGGACTTGGGACCAGCACAACAATATTAGGCATGAGAATCACTCATGATTAGAAGGCCAAGAAATTGTGGTTGTCACAAGAAAACTATGTTGAAAAAGAGTTTGACAAGTTCAACATGAAAAATGCCAAGCCAGTTAGTACTCCACTTGTAGGTCACTTCAGGTTAAGCAGTAAGTAATGCCCATCTTCTGTAGATGAGCAGATGAGTATGGAGAAGGTACCATATGCCTCATCTACAAGAAGTCTTATGTATGTCATGGTATGTACACATCCAGATTTAGCTTATGCAGTTGTATAGTGAGCAGATACTAGTCTAATCCAGGTAAAGAACACTGGGAAGTAGTGAAATAGATTCTGAGGTATCACAGAGGCACATCGAACCATTGTTTATGTTTTGGTGGTTCTAAGCCAGAAATAGAAGGATTCGTAGATGCATACATGGAAGGAGATTTAGACTCTAGAAAGTCCATATCAGGTTATGTGTTTACTTTTGCAGGGGGAGCTATGTCATGGCAATCCAGATTGCAGAAGTGTGTTTCTCAGAAGCAGAATACAATGCAACTACAAAGGCATCGAAGGAGATATTGTGGATGAAGAATTTTCTCCAAGATATAGGCCTTAATCAAGAGGCTTATGTGTTGCATTGTGAAAGCGAGAGTGCTATACACTTAGCAAAGAATGCAGCATATCACACCAGAACAAAGCATGTTGATGTTCGGTATCACTGGATCCGAGATGTTCTCGAGAAGAATTTGT
>CM024758.1:145640232-145691796 GCA_014218235.1 Colocasia esculenta | reverse complement strand
GCCGCCTTGAGAACTCCCTCAATGGGCACGGGGACTGGGGGTCCAGGTAACGGTGAAACCTCTACAACAGACAAGCCCTCGAGTGCCAAGCACCGGGTGAACAGAGAATAGACGGGGCAACCACAACAATCAACAACACAGCTGGCTTGTAACCAAGACAAGCCCAACAGGCACAGGCACGCATGGCACCCCTCCCCGAACCTCAGGAGGACCTTCGGCCAACAAAGGCACAAACACTTCAGCCCACAAGGGCAGCAACCACGGAACACCAGTCATGTGCCTATTGGGGAAGAACATTCCCCTAACCAACTTAGGCACAGACCATCTTCACAAAGCCCAAAAACGAGCAAAACTGAACTGGCAGCAAAAACGCGACAAGAACCCCATCGCGACTAGAAGGCGACAAGAAAACTGTCGCGACCAGAAGACGCCAGAATGCGACCAGGGATTTGTCGTGACTATAAAGTGACACACTGGGTGTCACCTTCAGATGATGAATGCGACGTATCGACCCGTCGCATTCACCCTTTGAAGGCAGAGCCCTTGGGGAAGAATCACCCCAAGGTCCACACCCAAAGGACCACGAATACAAACCACCAAAAAGGGAGACAAGCTTCGTGCCAAGTTGGGGAGACCTCCCTCTAACCAACTTGGACACACAAGCCATCCTCCACCACAACCAAAAACAGAAACCATAGAAAATAGAGAACACGACGGTTACCATGTCGCTACCAGATGCGATAGGGTACCGTCGCCTTCTGACTGGTATCGCGACAACCATCCTGTCGCGATCTCAGTGAAGATAAAATCAAGAAATGGGGCCATTCCATGTGTAGACACCCGGTTCCGGCTAATGGGTTGAACCGCTTTTCTTATTATCTTAGTGGGCCCCTAATTGGTCACTCATCTTGAGCCCATCATTAGCCTTGTTTTGAGCCCATTAAACCATTAAAATGCCTTGAAATCCTGCCCATATCACTTTGAGAGCCATCAGATGGTCAGATAACTCTTATCTATTCATGTGGTTAGCTGATAATTCCTGATTATTCAGTTTCTTAGTCGCGACGCATCGTGGCGCCGCGTCTCTGAGTCGCGACGGTCTAGGCTGCCGCGACAGCCCATGCATTTTCTATGCACGTGGGCAATATTGGCGCGACTCCCCGCCCAGTCGCATCTCCATGTCGCGGTCCTACAATACACCGCGATAGCAGCTGCGCATGCAGGCCTCCGCAACCACCTCCTATTTATCCTCTCATGGCTTTATCTTTATCCCTAGGAATATCTCAACCCTTAAGCGGGATTTGGGCCCTAGGGACTCTCCTTGAGGCTCCTAAGGACTCTCCATCCGAATTTGGGTGGGATTTATCTCCCATTTTAATAATTCTCATTATTAAGGAGATTTTCTCTCTCAAAATCTCTATAAAAGGAAGCCTTCTCTTCAAGGACGGGAGCTCTGATTTTCACCCGAAGGGCTGCCAAATTCTCCACTGATCTGGACTTAGCCACGCAGCCCTCTCATTTTCCCTCATTCCCTCACATTCCCACCTCAAAAGCTTGCTCATTTCACATCCATGGAGCGTGGAACGTGAGGAGGGCGACCCCCATTTCATCCAGGAGCTTCTGCACGATCATTGGAACGAACATCAAGCTAGGGAGTCGCCCTAATGGGGCTCATTCTCCTCCCCTCTTCTTTCCCTCTATTCTTCATGCATATTATTTTATTTCTAGATAGGTTGAATTCCTTCCCATTCCCACGTTTTCCTATAGCCCAAGGGTTTAAAAAATCATCCCAGGTTCGTTCCCTTCATGTGGTTTATTTCTTTTCATTTTTAGAATAGTTGCTACATTAATCATGTTCTAATAGGGCTTTTCTTTGTTGTTTCTCTTTGATTGGCAGGCACACAACAAGTTCTACGAGGAGCTCTCATCCTCTAGCCGGCCGAGAAGGGAAGGAGGTCTCCCTCACTATCTCCCGCATCAGAAGAGAATGCGACAGGAGAGCGACGCGACAAGAGACGCATCAGCCATGACGACCGCGTTATCAGGTATTCCTATGTTCTCTTCCCCCCTTTCCTAGAGTAGTTAGCCCGTGCTATTTTATTCATTTAGGCAATACTCTAGGTGGCAATCACATCCATGTTCCCATGCTATTAGATTTAATATCCATTCATGTGTCGAGGGGAAGCACAATCCCTGTGATTACACCTTTTGGCGATCACGGTGGGACATTCAGTGCTACCCTCGTAGATCTAGTTTGCCTGCGTGCCATAATTTTTCCCCTTTTTTTGCTTCTTAGTGCCCTGTTAGTTGTTTTGCTTCTTTGTTTCCTGTATTTTTCTGTACTGTTCGGTTTGTGTCGCGGCGTATCGCGTGGCCGCAACATGATCGCGGCGACCTGATAGGCCGCGACAGCAGGTAGTACAATCCGACCCTTACCTGTCTTATCCTGCTTCTAGGAATCCATGCACCCATGCTCTTTATGTTTCTACCATGTATCATCGCGTTTTTTTTGTATGCTAGCATCCTGTTAGGATTCGGTTCCCCGTTTATTTCTCCTTGTAAGTTTTCGGGTCTAGTCGCGGCAGAGTGCGGGACGTGACAGGGTAGCGTCCGAGATAAGCGTCGCGTCTACAGGTACGCTTTGTGTGTTACTGTTTTCATTCCTGGATCGGTTTCTGAATGCTCCATGATCCATTTTGTATAGTTTTGGCGATTTTGTACACTCATCATTTACTTAGGTAGTCTGTTTGAGTCTGCGTGTGTGTGACTTACTGTGTTCTCAGGCGTCTGTTCGTATCGCGGCAGTCCGCTCTGTCGCGATAAGGTCGCGGCGTACATGATGAGCTCAGAACATGATACAGTGATGAACAATAATTTAATTCGAGCAGAGTACTCATAGAAATTGAGAAAAAAAATATGGCAAACGATTCTT
Source organism: Colocasia esculenta (assembly GCA_014218235.1). Taxonomy (NCBI): domain Eukaryota; kingdom Viridiplantae; phylum Streptophyta; class Magnoliopsida; order Alismatales; family Araceae; genus Colocasia; species Colocasia esculenta. Next base: position 145,688,864 of record CM024758.1, on the reverse strand, counting down.
GACATCATGTAGTATATACAGTAAAAATTGCATAGCACGAGATCAAACATAGATAGTGATTTAAGATGAACATGATGGGTCGAGTACATGTTCTTAACAGAACTTCGGACATGAAATTGACAAAATATGAATGATATAAATTGGGGAAAAGAGAGAGATTTTGTTCCTGAGATCAAGAACAAACTACATACAAGATTAAGTTAATTTTGTTTGTGAGATTGCCTACCTTTGGACGATGTAAACTCCTAGGGTTAAGAACGAGAAGAATAGGCTTGTAGATCTTCTAGTAGCCTTCTCCCCACGAATTCCTCCTCCTTTGGCCTCTCCTCTACGTCTAAAAGATCTCAGAAGAGTATTAGGGTCGGCCATGAGGGTTTGGGGGTTTATTTATATATCTTGTATTGTTATTTCCCAATACAACTCTAACCTTCCTCCAACTCCAAATTTCCATATTTATCTAGTCTTTCCTAGCATTAATCCTCCTATTTGGTTTAGGTTGGGACTCTAATTTCGTGCCTAGCAAGTTAGGGTAGCATTAGGAGTCTATTTTAGATATATATGAGTCATATTAGTGATTTACATGCCCTTTTTAATTAGAAAATAATAGAATTACGAATTTTATAACATTTTCTTTTATTGTATCTTTTAAAACTCCTATTTTTGCCCAATAATTCTCATATGAACTATTTATTAAAGCCCATCACTTCTTTCTGCTTAATGGGTTTAATACATGGGGATTCCCTTTATGAATTTAATGGGTATTGTCAATTCAATAGCATTCTCGTTATTCTATTACTTTTAACTTTTATTTTCGATCCAATATATATATATATATTTTCTCATTTATTTTGTTTTTTAAATTTTTGGGGTACTACAATGACAAAGGTCCTACCAAGAGAAAAACACAACAGGTGTAAGAGCTTGGTAGGGATGACTGCTATTTGAATATGCTATTTTAACAAGGTAAAGTCTCTCTCATAAGGCTGAAGGGGGAGATTGTTGAAAACGTCTAGCCTAATGAGAGGTTGGTATTGGGAGAGAGAGGGATGATTTTCGCAATTATCTCTCCTCCATACGCATTCCATGCATGTGTTAGTGGTTAATATCAAATGCTTGTCACTATAAAAGAAGATCCCATGCAAGCATCGGCCAAGGCAAGGAGAAGCCAGTAGCTGCCACACATTGGTTGGGGTGGGAAGAGAGATGATAAGAGGAGGAAGAAGAATGAGGAAGGCGGCAGCATCTTCGGACTTCCTCGGGTATCTCTTTCCTCAGAATACTTATCTCAGTTATTAACCACAAAGCTTGTCATTGGGGTCTCAATGTGTCGTCTCCATATTTTTATGGAGGTTGTAATTCTCAATTTTGTAGTCTAAGAGTGAAGCTAATGTATTAAATTATTTTATTATCGTGGATTGGATTGTTCAATAACTTTTATTGATTTTGAGATTTTTACATAAATCCTATTAGAAGTCTCTGTTATATTTTATTTTTACAATTTATATTTTTGTACTTAGGTGGTTGCCGAGCTCATCCTCGGTCGTTCACCGGACGAAAAAATGTCAATTTTCCCAACGATGAGCATTTGCATGGAGAACTGGATGCATGCATGTGCTTTTATCAATGGAGTTTGACTACATAGGGAGACTAGGGCTGCCGACTGCTTAGGCAAGTACCGAATGTGGTTAGCTTCGCGAGAATTAAGCGAGTCGAAAAACTAGGAAAGTAGATGGCCTGGTCGTTTGTTTCTTGCTGAATTGTGTACGCTTGCAAAATATTGTGCCCTAAAAGTAAACACGGATATCCAAAGCATTTGAGCACCTAAATGCCAACGCCGAGGACCTAAACGATAGGGATCGCTACCTCAGTTTTATTGTATATTTTTCATTTTTCTTTGGGAATTCTAGCAATTTTTTTTTTTTTGGATCGATGTGTAACTCTCTCTCATATACAGAATAAAGAAATTATCAGAACCATTTTATAAGTTAACAGGCAAATAACATTCCTCTCTTCAACATTGTCATTTTTCCTTAAAAAAATCATCAAACCAAGAAATTACTAGCACTTGCGTGCTTTAAGAGCATTATACATCGACTATAATTACAAGTAATATTTTGGTATACTATTAATTTCTCTAACTATACGTTCAAATCCCAGCTTGGATCCATTATTCAATGACTACACCTGAAGGATCCCTCATGGTAACGATATGGGCTGCACATAAAAGTATGTGATTGATACTATAGAGCAAAGGTGTATAGATTCACTCTACATGCAGGTGTACTGGTATGCATGTCCGGCAAAGTTGCCAACATAAGTATACAACTTTGAGACGGCATCAAGGGCGATCTCGATCGGATATGGCACGCCGGCAGTACCAATTAATAAGATCCAATAGTTGTGACTATGAATTCTTTCTGATAATTCATTTACTCGGTACAGGAGGGAGAGAGAGAGAGAGAGAGAGAGAGAGAGAGAGAGAGAGCAAATTAATGAGAAAAAACCAACGCAATGGTGTGGCACTATTTACTGTTCCGGTCCACACTAACATATAGGTGCCTAATACTTCACCTTTTCTTGTTTATTTAGGTGCCTAATACTTCACAAGATTCTGCAAACGTAGTTCGGCAACAAACAAACTATGACAATAACGCCACCTAGCCTCCCTGTTCTCGGCCTTGTTTAGTTCTTGCGAAGGTAGGTAGATGTGATATCTTACTAAGGAGTCGGCAGCCGTACTTCCTCCATAGTCAAATGGCATGAGAATATCGATGGGAATAGAAGCACGTACTCATGCAGCCCTCCGCGCAAATGCTCCTCGGCCAGCCTATAAATTCAAGTGGTTCATAGCAGCCAGAACGCATCTAGCTAGCTCAGTGTCTGATCTACCCTTGATCTCCTCATCTCTGGTGCTGAAAGAGAACCAGCGATCGAGATGAAGGCTGGCAGCTGGGTCTTCGACGCAGCGCTGCTTGTGCTGTTCTTGGCTGCCAGTACTGCTGTGGAGGTGGCAGCAGGGGGCGGACATGGACCATGGCCGGGTCCTGTACTGATGTGTCCCCGATGGAGCCCATGCTTTCTGAAGTGGGTGAGATGCCCCCGAGAGTGCCCGTTTCGCCGCCCGTGGCATCCCTATGCCAAGTCCTGCTACATCGACTGCTACAACCCCAAGTGCGAGGCCGTCTGCAAAGGTAACAAATATTACCAGACCCAATATATATATGTACCCTTCAATATGGTATCATACCATTAGCCATGCTTTAGCGATGCATGCATGTCCGAATAAGCCAGAATGAGAATTAATATTCCTACCATGCATGGATCGAGGAAGCAAGTTAAAATGCATGGTTTCATATAATAATACAATAAGGAAGCAGTAGTTTCTTGCCCCTGTTCTTGTGTGCATCATTTTTTGTTTGCAAAATTGTAGGATCTGGACCCTGCGACCACAAGGGCTCCGGGTGCAAGGACCCTCGTTTCATCGGAGGCGACGGAGTTGTGTTCTACTTCCATGGCAGGAAGGACAATCACTTCGCCCTCGTCTCTGACTCCAGGTTCCAAATAAATGCCCGCTTCATCGGCCTTCGTCCAACGGGAAGGACCCGCGACTTCACCTGGATCCAAGCGCTTGGCTTCATCTTTGGCTCCCATACATTCACCGTCGAAGCCGCCAGAGCCGAGCGTTGGAATGACAGGGTGGACCATCTCCGATTTTCTTACGACGGTGAGCTCGTGGAGCTCCCACAAGGCCACAAGTCCTCTTGGAGTTCTCCTGACATGGAGTTGATGGTGGAGAGGATGGGAAGAACCAACAACATTACGGTAAAGCTCGAAGGCATGGTTGAAGCATCGGTCAATGTGGTTCCAGTGACGGAGGAAGACGACAGGATTCACAAATACCAAATACCCTCTGACGATTGCTTCGCCCACCTAGACGTGCAGTTCAGCTTCTATGGATTGTCGTCGGAGGTGGAAGGGGTCCTCGGCCGGACATACCAACCGGACTACGTGAATCCGGCAAAACGAGGGGTGGCAATGCCGGTGCTAGGTGGAGCAGACAAGTACTGGACCCCATCTCTCCTTTCTCCGCAATGCAGCGCATGTGTGTTCTCCCCGACTGGCATAACAACAAGTATGATCCTCCAAATCGCAGAGAACTAGATGGAACCCTTGTCACGTACGTACCTCCTACGTACATGTCTTGTGAGTATAGAAACCATTACTCCATCGCTAGGATTAAGTGATCAGATATAAAAATATTTGATACGAAGATGGTTGCGGGTTTGCAAGTGGTACAAATTTAAAATAAAAACATAAATGATGCGGATGTACTAGTATGGAACCACAGTGATGCTTTCACTTATATATATTAAAATTCCATCTTGGGACTACTTGGGAAAAATATCTCTTAATTTGCACATTGTGAAACATTTGGGGACCAGCGACCGTAGCTATATTTGTGTTGTGGGACCATCCCCTTTGTATCTGTCGACGGACAGAGGGCAGGCCCCTCTACCGACTTGTTATCCTTGAATACAGAAAATGCACGGTTACATGATCAGTTGTCAGATCTTTCTCTCTCTTTGAACCTTATTTTATTTTCTGCTGCCACTGCTTTGTGTTTGATTATACACAGCAGCAAACACTCTTCTTTACAAGGCAAGCGTTTCAGTGGAAGCGTTTTTTTATGGAAGATCAAATGTGTAATGGTTAATTCTCAAACAGTAAGGAAATTAGAAAATATCCTATAATATATAGCAAAAATACCGTAATGCAACTAGCTTCTAAATATATATATGACTGGAACTTATTTGAATCTGGTGCATGCATGCATGGTACGATGTTGAGCAGATGATAGGTTGGATGGATGGATGGGTAACCGTGGGCTGCATATTTGGAGCCTTCCAGACGAAATATAGCACAACCGCTTATAGCCCAAATTGAAATGGCCCAATCCTATCCAAATTGCAACAATGGAATTCGATGGGCTGGGTTTCAGATTATGCTACGGTCTCATCTGCAATCCAATTCGAAATCGTCTATGATAGTACATTTGTGGCTCTCACTAAATTTAAAACACCGTAAGGTACAGATGCAGTTGCTCATCAACATTATTATTAAAGATCATGTTCGGTATCGGGATAGAGCGAGAATAATGTGTGTAAGAGATATTCTCAATTTATTCTTGATCTATTTCAATACCAATCCAGTACCTCAAAAAAATAAAAATTAAAAGATGGAATCTGACGGCAAACCTATATAAATCAATAAATCCTCATGAGCAATACTTATATTGCACACACTTCTAGTGCACCTAGTAGGATGCCAAAAAATGCACTAGAAGTGTACTAAAAAAGTATAAGTACTAGAAGTGTACTAAAAAAGTGTAATAAGTATTTCCAAACCCCTACTACCATTCTCATGGAATCAACTAGCAACTGGAGCATTAAACATGTTCCAAAAATTGACCGGGTTCCTTGTTTATCAGATATTCCACAGGTTCAAAGATCCAGAAAGAGACGGGGGAGAGAAATGATACTAAGAAGAACTAAGGTAGAGAGGAGACCATTCATGGCACAAATCGTCTCAGTGCCGGTATTGAGTTTGAGGATTGCTTCTTCAACCAATCATACAGGGTTTGATCAGTTTCCACACACATCAAACTGAAGAGTACCCCGCCAGAAGATACAACCCCAATTACGCTCAGTCAGCCATTCAATTAAGGAAGAAACACAGCCCACCCAACAAAATCATATAGGTAAAACATATATTGCTTGATGCAACCCCAAGAAAATCTGAAGGAGGCACTACTAAAAAAATGACTTTTGCCTACACCATATGCCTACATGTTTGACAGTTTTAGGTATTAGAAGGATATACTTACGTAAAATAAAAAATATACCTACAACATATTTTATAGTAGGTATAAACATTTTCCCCGCTTTCTTTATTCTTTTCCCTCCCGAAGCCCCGTCTTCCCTTTTCCCCTTTCCCTTTTTTTTTTTAATCTTTCCCCCTTTTCTGTCTCGAAGCCCCGCCATCGCCTTTTCCATTTCCCCTTTTCTCTCTTGCACTCTCACTTTCTCCCTCCTGTGCCCTACTCCACCAACGTTGGTTGCGCCTCACCATCGCTAAGGAAGAGGGAGCTCCTTACGCCGTCACCATGGAAGAGGCTCCTTACACCGTCGCCGAGGAAGAGGCTCGAGAGCTACTGAGGAACAGGGCCACTCACTGGTACAAATGCACATTTCGCCGATGGTTATGACCACACGGTCGACGGGTTGGCAACAGGGCGTCGGCTGTGTAAGCGATGGAGGGCGGTGCATATCGTGGACACGCTATGATGATATAAAGCCGGCGGGTTTCGGATCAAACCCGTCGCCTACCCCTATTTTAGTTTCCCACGCGCCCCAAACCCGTCCCGCCAAATAAGCTATTTCCCCCTTTTTCTTTTTTTACCTATTCGCACCAGCCATCGCAACAGGGGATCGCCATCACCCATCGCGGCAACCTGACTCGCCAAACTAGCTATTGCCCCCTTTTTCCTTTTTTACCTATTCGCGCCAACTAGCCATCGCCCATCGCGACAAGGGATCGCCATCACGGCAGTAGGGGATCCCCATCGCCCATCGTTGCGGCAGTAGGGGATCACCATCGCCCATCGCGGTAGGGGATCTCCATCGCCTAGGGGTAGGGATTTCTTTCCTTTCCTTGCTCTCTCTGGCTTCATCCCCCGTGGGCTAATTCTCGCCGTTCCCACCTCTTAAAGGGCTTTTGTCTAGGAAGGTTGTCCCTTCCAAGTCGGGCGACGACACTTCCTGCCATGGCTCCCCTACCCACATAATGAAATCTTGCAAACCACCAAAAGTTTTCAAGTAGAACGAGATTTTCTGCCATAAAAGGTGACGCCTTTGCGAAGAAGTTGGGAGTTGCCGAAGACAAGTGCGTTTACTCTCCTGAAAGGTAGGGTCTTTGGCATGCTCTGTTTTTTTATGTTTGCCCATTGCTACATTGCATCAAAGTGAACCAACTTTCCTATCCATCACTTCTCTTCTCTCTTGAAAGAGAGATTTGTGAAAGGCGTTGTTGGGATTTTACGTAAGATATGAGATCTTTTGCTTTTTATTTTTGTTTTATTCCTTCTTAACTGTTGCTTTTAATGACTGCTTCAAATATCCTGTTTTATCTTTCTACGTTCATTACCATGCTGATTTTTTAATTCTTCCAACCAAGCACAACGATGTTTTCTGCCACAAAAGGTGACACATTTGCGAAGAAGTTGGGAGTTGCCGAAGACAAAGTACGTCCACTCTCCTAAAAGGTAGGGTCTTTGGCATGATCTATTTTTTATCTTTGTCCATTACTGCATTGCATCAAAGTGAGCCAACTTTCTCAGTAGATTGCTCTCTCTGCCTATCTGTCACTTTTTTCTCTCTCGAAAGAGAGATTAATTTGTGAAAGGCGTGGCTAAGATTTCCCGCAAGATATGGGATCTGTTGCTCTTTATTTTAGTTTTTTTAATTCCATCTTAACTTTCGCTTTGATAACTGCTTCAAATATCCTATTTTATCTTTCTAAGTTCATTACATTGCTCTTTTTAAAATTCTTCCAACCAAATTTGATCCAAATGCACAGGTTCACCTAATCCCCGCCCCACCCCCCCAAAAAAAAAGCTTCTGGAGTGGAGCAAACAAATGATAAAGTAAAATCTTTGTTAAGCCATCCTTTCTTGTGGTATCAAACTCTCTATCTTTTGTTTGGTAACCATCCCTTTCCTGTAATTCATGTGTGGTTGTTTGTCCTTTAATTCTTGTTCATTGATGGAATTCATTAAGTTTTACTTTTCTAGGGTCTTGACAGTAAGATCCCAATTGCCTAGTAGTTAGCTTTCCATGTACAACAAGGTTGTGGGGGCTAAGGTTGATAGATTAAATGAGATCTAGGCTATGCCATCGTTAAATTTGACCTCACATCATGATGTGCATAACGTTAATGATTGTATCACAAATATCTAATTAGCTAATAGTATTGTTGCTACATTATACACTATGTAAATTAAACCATTCACTCTCACAATTAGTTAAAACTAGTTAATACTTGATGAGCTTAATGGATTTGCCTTGATGGATGATGTGATTCTTGTTGTAGATATTTTCTATCAATGATAATCTCATCACATGTTTAACACTTTCCAAATCGGAGTGACAAAATTTGACATGTAATATTCTACAACTTATCTCCTAGTTGTTTAATAATGGTGCCCTTGCATTAATGAATTTAAATATTCACAATATCTACCAATGCCTAACAACATAAAAGTTAATCGAATTTTCTAGTGATCATGTTAGATATAAATTATAAAAGATTATATATTATTGGTTTAATAGTATGCAAAGAAGATTAAATTAGTCTTCTCTATCGAAATTTTATTTAATCAAATGACAAACCAGAAAATGGGCACATGATGAAATCGATGCATTATTATGTTGGGAGTGGTCGAGGGGGGGGGGGGGGGGGGGAGGGAGGGAGAGGGGAGTTATACATGAAAATATGATGGAAAATGGTATGCAGTGAGTATATGTAATTGACACCTTGAGTGTCATACTTTCATATGACATTAAATGGAAATGGAGTCCTAGGAGGGGCTAGATATCGAGATGATGTAGAGAGAAAGATAATGTGTGAGAGAGATGGATCATTAATGGAGTTTACTGAGTTCTTTCTAACAAGTCTTGGAGTCGGAAAAGGACAAACATTTATGTGTGTGTTTATTGAGGAAGGATGTGATATTTTCTAGATTTATCATCCAACACTAAATTATGTTGAGTTCAAATTTCAATTGAAAAATGATGGAACTAGTCTGTATGTTTATATGAAAAAAACATTGCAATTGCACCTTACTTTCATGAGTTCATCTCCAAAATGCTTTCTTGCCTAGTTGCAACACTAGTATCCATAAAACTACTTTAAGGGAAGGATTTTGTTCTGTTCCATTCATGCATGAATTGATGCTTTGAAAATCTCTAGAAATTATAGTTTTTTGCTAAAAAGGCATTCTCTACTAGCAGTGATCCTTGACATGATGTTTTTCATTGTAATAGTACTCTTATAGTGCAAGATGATTTGTTTATTTTTATACAATTTTCACCTTTCTTTATAATATATTATTTTCATCTTTTGAATGATTGAGCAATCTTATATCACTGATAGGAGTTGGATGTATAAATACAAGACCAAGCATGAACGAGTTAATTCGGAATTTTTAGCTGGAGTTCAATATTTCATTGACTTTGCAACGAAAAGCATAACAGAGGAAGGAACTATAAAATTCCCATGCATTAAGTGTGGAAATATGTTTAATCAAGAGAAGGATGTTGTTCATCTACATATTATTAAGGAAGGATTTACTCGAAGATACCATATATGGCATTTTCACGGTGAACCTCGTGAAAGTTCTGAAGAGGAAATCAATGCACATATAGAATCAGTAGATGATATGGCTGAAATGTTGAATGATGCTTTTATGTGTCACCCTACTATTAATGATGTGGAAGATGAAGAACTGAATGAGGAAGCTAAGAAATTTGAAGAACTTATGGAATAAGCTAAGAGACACTTTATACAGGTTGTAGTAAATACTCGAGGCTTTCTTTCATAGTGCATTTATTCCAACTAAAATGTTTACATAAATGGAGCAACAAATCATTTTCTGCTATGCTTGCACTTTTTAAAGATGGATTACCTGCTGACAATCTCCTTCCAAGCAGTTGGTATGAGTGCAAAAAGATGATATCTGAATTGGGTTGGATTGTAAAAAGATACATGTATGTCCAAATGATTGTGTTTTGTTTAGGAATGAATTAGAAAATTTTAGTAAATGTCCAAAGTGCAATGCTTCAAGGTGGAAGGAGAGAGGAGACAGTGGTGAAGGGAGAAAGAATAAACCTGTGAAAATTCTTCGTCATTTTCCTTTAATCCCAAGACTTCAAAGATTGTTTATGTCAAGCAAAACTGCAAGTTTTATGAAATGGCATCACAATGCTACCAGAGATGAAGAAGGAAAATTGTCTCATCCTAAAGATTCTGAGGCTTGGAAAGATTTCGATAATAAACATCAATCATTTAGTAGAGAGCCTCGCAATGTTAAAATTGGACTTGCAAGTGACGGTTTCAACCCATTTAAGACTGCAGTAGGTAGTGTAGACACCGCTTTTCTCCACTTATCCGAGGTTCCTTCGGGACCTCGAAGAAGAGAGAAAGAGGCCCACGAAGATGGATATGGAGTGGAAAGCGGGAAATAAAAGAAAAAAGATCGTGATCGCCAGGTACGCGAGGGTACCGAATGGAAGATGCACGGAGAGGGGTGTGAGTGGAAGAGTGATCGTGAGAAATACCTGTTGGAGCGTGGGAGGTTGCGCAGGTGTGTGGGTTCCTCTTCTTCTACGAGCACTGCCGGCCGTGGTAGAAGGCTCTTTCCTTGTGTTGATTACCCTGACAATGAAGAAAGACGGAGAAAGAAAAGGGGATTAGCCAATAATGTGTAGTACCAAATCCAAAAGAATGAAATGAAATGAATAAAGAACGTGAGGAACGACTTATCGTGTGGTGGCTTTTAAACCCCTAAAAGTAGGTGTGTGTGTGTGTGTATGCATGCATGTGTGTGTATAAAAAACAAGTAAAGAAGAGCCACGTGGGGCCCGGAGGGAGTAAATAGACAAGCAAGGGGAGGGGGATGCTTCCCCAATGTTGGATGGCACGGTGGCCGCTGCCGATTGGACGGATGGAGGAAGATGAGGACGAAGCTCCCGTCTCGCTCCTATGGGATGGACGGGATAGCTCGGGTGGCGTGGCGAGAATCCGATAGGGCTTCGCCACAGTGGATGGACCCCCCGAACAACTGACCTTCGGGGGTCTATTTATAGGCATCAGATTCTTGAATAGCATCGGCAAGGCCGCCGCGACTATCAGAATGAAACACGTCTGGTCCAGGCATCGCGATTTGAAAGCGCTGCATTTCCCGCTAGATTTGACAATTATAGGGTACATGCTATGGTTCAGAGTCGCATCAGGGGCGATCGCCGCGTTTTGAAATGCGTCGACCTACCATGCCGCGACTTCATTTCGGCACGTGTGCTCATAAATGCGACGACTTCCGGGCGTAGGGTACAGGCCTAATCGCGTCGGCATGGACGGACGCGATTCAAAGATTACCTTGGATTCGAGGTATGGGTGCTCGAGTGCAACAACTTTTGGGGCCTAGGGCCTAATCGCGTCGGCACGATCTGACGCATCTTTGATTTAAAATACGTCGGGCCGGCACGACGCGACAAAGCTTTTCAAATTTTATTTATAAAAAATCCTGCCAAAACCGACATTAGAATCGCGGCGCTTACAACAGACGCGTTCCTAAAATGGCATCGGTATTTTTTATAAATAAAATAGGTAAATTCCTTGTCACGTCGCACGGGGCCGCCGCGATAAGGTCCAGTTGGCCTAGTCGCGTCTCTCATGCTCGGCGCGACTTGAAATCGCATCCTCCATGCCGGACACATTTTAGCTATCTTCATTAACGCGTCCCGCAGGCCCGTCGCGACTTGAAAATGATGACTATGACCCCCGGAGAGCCTTGAAAATGGAGGGGAAGCACCGGAAGAACGGGTGAGATCTAAAAACATTGGGAAAACATTCTTGCAAGGCAAAAAGAGGGCCATTTGTGGCATTATGGCGCAATATGAAATTTGCTCGCGGTGGAGTCGAATTCGCGTGTCTACAGCTGCCACACCTTGGCGTCTGCTTTGCAGGGGAGCGAAGCGAAGTTACACGAAGTGGAGTGTAATGGAGTGAAGTGGAATGAAAGAAATGAAGTGTAGCGAAGTGGAGTGAAGCAGGAGCAGACTGAAAGTAGACGCCAAGGTGAAAAAATAGACATGATTAATGATCGATTGGGTGACCACCACCTGATGAGAGTCTTTCACCAACACCCAAGGAAGTCACCACCGGAGAAGAAGACCTAAAGAAACTACCGTTTGGATTGGAAAGAAAAGTGTGCGCACGAGGGGCACGACTGAGATGTGTACGAGGTACACGAAGGAAAAGTGCCACGTGGGGCACGAAGGGGAGATCAACTTCCAGTGAAGGGGAAGTACCTAGGGACACGATCCGTTAGGTTGGACCATCTGGGGCGTCTGCCACTACCTCAGGTGGATCTGCGGGAGAGATCAACTTCTAGCGAAGGGGAAGTACCTAAGGACACGATCCGTTAGGTTGCACTATCGGGGGCGTCTGCCACTGCCTCAGTGGATCTATGAGAGTAAAGATGAAATCAGGGGGGATAAATCCAAACAGAAGGTTCTTTAGGAAATCAGAGTTGGGTACTTGACTCGGAATGGAATATTTCAAATTGTTTGGCTTTGGAGCACGAATGGCTCTCAAATTGCCTTGGAAGAGTGGTTTTCCACTGTGATTTCAAGATGCATGTATGCTGGGCTAAAGGTAAAATAAGGATAAAAGGAGTAGACAATAACCAAGGATAATATTGGTACGATGGTGTTGAGTCAAGACCAGGGGTTATGCATGGGTCCTTCGTCCTCATTTGCCAAGTGTAACAGCTTATCCGTGCGGCTAAGGATCCACTGGGATAATCATCGTTTTTGATAAAGGAGAACTCAAATCCCAGATTCCTCAAAGCCACAAGGTCCTTGGTATGCTCTAGGAGTATAACATATAGATAAGTTGATGGTGGGGGCAGAAGTTGCAGCCTGATGTAGCGCCAAATGAGGTAACTCGAATCCTGCGCTCAAAATTCATTAGCCAAGATAACATACATCATGGAAAAACATCATTTATAGCATGGAGCATGCATAAAATAGTCAACAACAGATGTAGCTCACACAACTTGTTTGTTTTTTACCATGAGGATAAGTGATTTTTGCCAAGAGTTTGGAGTTCAAGATAGGAGGAACCCATGAAGGGGAAGAATTGCATCGATCTGATGCAGAGAGGAGGCAATGGTTGCCTTGAGCACCATCAGGGATTTTTTTGGATTTTTTTTAGTATTTGAATTTTTGTGGGATTTTTGGAGATATTTAAATTTTTGTAGTTTTGAAATATTTCATTTTTTGTGTTTTGGAAATATTTGATTTTTTTTTTTTATTTTAAAAAGTATTTGGATTTTTATGGATTTTTAGGAATATTTGAATTTTTTGTGATTTTGAAAGTATTTGGATTTTTTATTTTGAATTTTTTTTTACAGTTTTTGGGAACATTGTCATGCCATGGCGGCATTAGGGTCACGAAAACTAGCCGACGAGTGTCCGCGTTACCTCCCGTGTCATTAAAGGATGCCCAGAGTAGGCCGTGTATTTTAACGTGGTGCCCACAGGCTAATTGCACTTGGTCAACGATACCACTACTAAAACCATGCCTGAAAAAGGTGACTCAGTTTGGCAGGGAGAAGGGAAGAAGTTTTTTTTGGAGATAAGCTTGGTATGGATGTTTGAAGAGTTGGTTTGACTTCCTTCTGTGGCACGACCATCAAAAGATTCAGCCTCATTTGATTATTGGGGCTTTGATTATGATTTGATGACCATTTAGTTTTGTAGGGACATGCGTACGACCGGGTCCATCTGGATCTCCGCGGGGACTTTGCCACTCTTTGCCATGCCCTATTGATTTATTTGATGATTTTGATTTTGCATGCGTCTGACCAGGTCCATTTGGATCCTTATGGAGACTTTGCCACTCTTGACATGCATTTGACTTGTTTTTTGATTGGTCATTTAATTCGCCCATTTTGGGGACGTGTTCCTATGATGGAGGTGCTTCGGGTTGGTTACCTTGCCAGACTACCTTTAACACCCATATTTTGATCGAATAAGAGGAGAAACAGACATTTGTGCCTTTCAGGCATGGCTGTGACAGTGGCGGTGCTTTTCTGGAGCAATCGACTTTGGGGTGCCGTGAAGTCTATGAGGTGCCCATGCCAAGGGCAAACTTTAATGACCTGGGAGGGAATTTTGGACTCCTGGCACGGAATTCTCATAATGGAAATGTTGTGATAGCATGGCAATGTTGGATATTCATCTTTTTATGGATTATTTTTATTTTTTTGTTTGTTTTTTTTTACACTGATAAATAATATAAAAGCTTTTCAAAATAAGAGTTCGGACGGTAAAGAGGGGACGAATGCCTTACGCTGGGGCGAGACTCAGAGACTTTGAAGAATGTACAGGCTTATTTGAAAATTAAAAAGATAAGTGGGGGCTAAAGCCCTGAAAACAATGCGAGAAGGGTCGGATGACCTGCTTAAAAACGGCAAGGAGAGAATGTCGAAAAGAGGACGAATGCCCTGCGCTGGGGCGAGACTCGGAGACTTTGAAGAATGTACAGATTTATTTGAGAATTAAGAGGATACATGGGGGCTAAAACCCCAAAAATAGTGGGAGAAAGGTCAGATGACCTGCTTGAAGATGGAAAGGAGGGAGTTGCGAAAAGACTTTGGAGACTCTGGTGGGGCCGGAGGGAATAGAAGTAGAAGGAGGGTGCGGTGCCCTGGAAGAGGAAAAGAATCCAGATGGTCGGAGGAGAGAAGGGAACAAGTGGGCCGTAAGGGGCCAAGAAAAGAGGTGCGCCGCGTGGGGTGCAAGGACGAGAGGTGCGGCGTGGGGCACAAGAAGGAGATGTGCCTCATGGGGCACAGAAGGGAGATGTGCCTTGTGGGGCACTAGAGGAGACGTGCCACGTGGGGCACCAGAGGGAGATGTGCCTTGTGGGGCATGGGAAGGAGTTGTGCCCTGTCGGGCACGGGAAGGAGTTGTGCCTTGTGGGGCACGAAGGGGAGAGTAAGGATTACAAAAAGGGGTGTGATGCCCAGTATAGGAGAGTGGATTGTACAACAAATGAAAATAAAATGCCTCCCGTGGGGAGAGAATGTGGAGAACCCACGGGAAGGTGCTGAGAAGCACAAAAAATGATTGAAAAAATAAAATGGAAGAAGGTGGCGGAGGCCCCTTGGCCTTTTGCCTTGCCCAGCTCTTGGGCTTCCGTCTGGGAATTGGCCTTTTGACCCTCAGGCACTTCCTCAAATATCTGGCCCAACGAGCGGAGGGTCTTGCTCTTTTCACATGGATTGAATGGCTCTCAATGATTGGGGGATTGTTGACTTCCTTCGAAGTTTCAACAAATAAAATAGTGGTAACTCCCTTGGAATGTAGCTGAAAGAAGGAGTGGGGAGTTCCACTGGTAGAGTTGGAAGCAACAATGAGGGGTCCGTGCCCAAAGATGGTATAGCATTGGTTATGGAAAGGGGCACGACCCCTTGAATAACAGATTGTGCCAATGATTTGGCTATGGAGTGCGTGAGCACAATCTGCATGATTGACCCCTTCACTAGAGTGGGAAGGTTCACAACAATGGTGTGAGGGGTCATGAGAGTGTGGAGAGTTTGATTCCCTATGAGTATTTTGAAATGAAGCGTGTTGGCAACTGGGATGATTGGCATATCATTAGAAGGCCTCTTGACGGCCATGGATGGAGGGGAGGACTTCCACTTAGTAAATGTGCCCGGTATGGAAACAATGACCGGCATGCGAGGAATGTAATCATGGAGTTTGAATAGTATGCCCGGTCCCGAGGATTCCTTCTTCTGTGGTACTTGCTTGTTGCTCCTCGAAGGGGTGCACCTGCTCCGTCGGATGGGGGTAGATGCAGATAGAGTGGAAGGTTGTACGACCGGTGGATGTGTAATGGGTATGATGGCGAGGGTTTGCTCGGTTTGGTTACCACTAGTGTTGGTGCAATGGGGGGGGGGGGGGGGTAGTGACTGGTTTAATGGTGGGTGTAATGGTGGGTGTAGTGGTTGGTGGAGGTTTAATAATGGATGGTAGCATGGTAGGGGTAGGTAACTGGCGTATGAACACGACCTCGGAAGGCTCATCTTTGTAACACCAAGTGGTTTCATGGATGGGTTGGGCACTAGCAACTTCAACCCGGCAACAGGCTGTGGTAGAGGTGGAGGCTGCTGTGGGGGTGGTATGGGAGTTGGCATGGTGCCGGAGCAGGTGCAACGTATGGCACGGGAGCTTCTTCATGCATGGGGGTGTCGTAGGGCCCGTTTGGAGGTTGTTGAGTCAGAAAAGGACGAATCAGTGGACGCCTCGGTGGAGGCATGTTGTGGTAGATGAGAATCTGCGGACGGGTATATGATGTGGATGTTGTAGGGTGGCGAGGTGGATGGTGGATGGTGTTCACTGATCCGTTCTTTCTCGGATTAATTTGATCAAAGAGTTCTACGATCGGGGAGTCCATTAAATGGGCTTGAATGTAACATCCCCGCTTGTAGAGCTCTTCCATCATTTCAATTTGGTTCATGGCTGAAATGTGCTTGAACCTCGGAGTGGAGTTGGAAATGATGATTTTGACTTGCTTCGACTCTGAGAGCACATTTTGTAGGCGGGTGGCCATTGACCTCCAACGGTCAGAAAATTGAACAAATTCCTCAATAGCCCCCATCTTCTCGGATGTTAGATCCGTGATAGAGAGATAAGGACTAACGCGGTCTTTGTACCTTTGAAGGAATTTCTTATGTAGAGGGCGGAAGTCTCCTGCCTCACTTGGCTCTAGAGAGTAGAACCATTCGAGTGCAGGGCCGTCAAGGGATTTTCTAAATAAATATGCCAATTGATGGGATCTCGTTGCCAACGAGAAGATTCATAGAGGAATTCCTTGACATGAAGGTGGAGATTGCCCGTGCCATTGTACATTCGGTACGTTGGCATCTCCAAAGGATGTATGTAATTTGAGGGAGAGCCGGCATGGTGGCAACGGGGTCATCCATGGGATTAGAAAGCTGGTTGAGTTGACTCTCTAGATCATTCATTTTCGAAGAAGAGCATTTTGGAGTGGAGTGGGTTGCTGCTGGGCATATGAGGGAGTACATGGGGGTGGCCTTGAATTAGTGGGCCTTCCCAAGGGGTCTATATGGACCAGAGCACGGGAGTGCAAATGGCCAGAGGGCCGAGGTGATGAAGAATGTACAGAGGTATGTGGCGAAGTCGCCGGAATGTACAAAGGCGGGTCCCTAGGAGAAGGAGAGGGAGAAGGAGTCGCACCCTCAACCAAAGATTGAATCAAATTTAGTTCCTGAGGGGAGAGCTGATCCAGAGCATGCAGGACATTTTGGACTGTAGGGTCTTGGCGGGGGGAAGGCTCTTGCCGGGTTCCGATGGGAGGTAAGTGCGAGGGGACAACAAATTGGTTAGTGCGTGGCATGCGTACATAACCATATGAAGTGGAAGGTTGTCCTTACGCTGATGAAATGGACGGCATGGGGTTGAAATGATTGGACGCTTGAATTATCCTCATAGACCATATAAGAATTAGCATGATGGTGTGGGTTCATTTTTAACAAAGCAAGCAAACAACAAGTTGAACAAAGATATTATCAAGAAATAGGTTCAAACAAGTTATGATGCTTACGCTTGTTTTAGGAGTTCCACAATTAATTAGATGGATTGAAAAATATTGTGTCACTCCAGGTGAGATCCTAGTTGGGTAAAGGATGGAACTTCAGGGTGCAACTAGAATCACTTCTCACCACGCAATGGATATCTAACCCGCCGGGTCAACGGAGTGTATGACGGACCAGGGTATTATGCCTAATAAGGCTCCATATCCAGATCTGTCCTCCTGCGAACGGACTGAAGTCTCGCAAGGGATAGCTCACACAAGTGTCCAGTAAGAATATAAAAGACAACTACACAGTATAAGACACAAGAAAGTACATTGCTCATACATGCATATAACAATTTACAACGTCCCATTACATTATTACATGTCCAATTACAAGTACAACTACCTGGGGCATACCCCGAGGGAGCACAAGCTCACACAACACTACTACAACTAACTGCTGGTGGTATAAGTCTGCCACAAACTTCTCCACCGCCACACAAACGGCAAGCCCTGAAAAGAACTGTAGGGAAGTGAGCCTCAACAAGTCACAGCCTCAGCAAGGGCTACAAAACAACTACCCAAAACAACAAAAACTACGGACACCTCAACCCTAGAGGGTCTCATTGGCAACACCAATATCCAAACCATTTCATTCTCACAACAATTGAATTTAAGCTGCAATTAAATATAAACACCTTAATCAAACATAATCTCGGAAGGTAAGAAGAAACAACAGGACTAGTTTCGCATCACTAGTCCACACACAATTGAAACGCCTAAGCCTTAAGCCTCACAGGTAAACCATAACAACAACTGGTCCCTACGCTTTAAGCCATACAGGCAAGTCATTGCCTAGGCTGCAAGCTTCCCAGGCGAACCTCAACCTCGTGAGTAATAGGACAGTCAACTAAGTGCTGGTCCATTAAACCCCAAGCCACGATATATCAGAAGCTACACAACCAGGTAACATGATCGACTACAGCGGGCCAATCCATCACATACTAAAACATAATCGAAAGCTTATCTAAAGAAAGGTAAAACACAACAAGTGGAAGGTCCCATCATATGACCTCCACGCAGCATAGCTCTACCAAACCACAGAACGCCTAGGCCACAAGCCTCATCGGCAACATACCTATAAAGGGTAACAGGATTGGCAACCACAAGCTAATCCCCTCATAATAACCATAAACAGAGACTTACTTAAAACAGATAAAATACAACAGGTGGCAGGTCAATCCATAAGACCTCCATAAACAAGAGTATTACCTCAATACCTAAAAAGGTTGGTACACTATAAAACCGCAAAGCAACCCACAAAAGGGTACAGGTACCTACTACCCTGAGTTACTACAACACAAACACCCGTAGAAGGTACAAGTAGGTGGAAAAATCATACAGAACCACAACTTTACTGTGCCATCACTTAGGCACAACATTACAGGTGAAACCTCAACCGGCAGGTCACACAAGCCACAACCAGAGCCGCATAGCACGAGTCAGAAAGAATGACGCCACCACACGGGAACGAACTACTGGCTGATCAGGCCAGTATCCAACCCGGACAACACAACACAAGAACAACCTCTCAGTCTCGCAGTATGGACGAAAGGTCCAACTGCCGTTCCATGAGAACAAGTCAAACAACTGTGGAGACCAACCAACACCACACCTGCAGACACACAGCTGCAGGTCCATGCCTGGCACCTCTAGGGTCTCTGGACGGAGCACCCTAAAGTGAGGCACTGGAAAATAGGACTAGATGGGGACCAGTGACGTCTACTGGTGTCCGTACCCCCAACTACGAGCGCGCTACAAGTGACTGCACACCCACAAACCAAGCCGTTGCGCTACTGTCGTCTTTCCCTCAGCCAGACGTACAACTCAAACATAGGAGTGAGGGTGTCCAAGAAGACGACACAGACCTCGACGGTACACATAGTACCGGGATCAACCCAAGCACAACAAGTACACGTGCTTGGCTCACAAAGAACCTGGGGTACCCGACTAGAGAGGCATTCCGGAACAGCCGCCGGACCACCACACTCGCAAGCTCAAACCACGATATACACAAACACTTTCTATTACCAATCACGGTACATATGTTAGGAATAGCTCGTCCCAGTCACCCTGTGACTTACAAGCTAACTACATAATCACACACATAAACCATATTAATAATAACACTGCAGCCTGTCATCGGTCACCTTGTGACCTCCACTGCCACACTAAACACAGTAAACGATAATCACATAATAACCATACTTATACTTTACTAATTATCCATCTAGGATAATCTATAAAAGATCTTAAAGGATTAAGGCTAGGTTCAAATGTGAACCTCACCGCCACTATACCACGGACTAACCACAATAATTAAGATACAATAAACACAATGACATACGATGTGCCATGCACACACAAACCACATGCACGGCATCCAAACCACGTAGACACCACGTGTATAATACACCAGCCAGGGCACCACACGTCATTCACGTAAACAACATATCCAACACATGGACAGTATGCTTCAAGAGCGCTACGGTACCAACGCACCACATATACTACGTAAACACCAAGCCGATTACGTACATAACACATTAACCACATAAAACATGCCCACCTCGTGAGCATGATAATTACTAAATTTTTAGCGTTAAATTTCATACATATAGATAATTTTAGACATTAGTTGTCCATAAATAATGTACATTTAGAGTAATTTTCATTCTATCCATGTATAGATTTTGAACATGTTAGTTGATATTGAGGTTAAAATACATGTTAAATTTTTAAATCACTTCTTTCAAAATAACTAATTAGGTTCATGATTGGGAAATAAATATATTTGTAAATAAATGTTGTGGATAAATAATTTTGTTGCAATAATATTTTGTGTAAATATCTTTTAGTAGATAAGTTTAAGTTTTTAAACAAATAAAAATTGTAATATCTCAACCAATACCATCATACCCCCCCCCTCTCATAAGTCCATTATGTTGACATTTCTTTGATCTATCATCGGCCCATTAAGCCAATACCACTTCTTTCATTTAAAATTTTAAATCCTTTTATTCTCACCAGGTAAGGGCGAAGCAGCTGGAAGAGGCCAGGGTGGCTGGTTCGTGGGGAAGCTACTAGAAGGCCAGGGCGGCTGGGGAGTGTTGGGCTTAGGCGGCCAGCAGAGCAAGCAGGTGCAGAGGTGATCTGCTGCTGAGGAGAGCAGCTGCGGCGGATGCAGGAGCGCGCTGGCTGGGGCGCCCATGCGATGCAGGGAGCTTGGGCGGCCGGATCTCCATCTGGCGGATGGAGATGGGTGGTGCTGCATCTGGCGGAGGGCTCGTGCTGAGACCAGGGTGATCAGGCTGTGTGAAGCTGGCGGGCCAAGGCTTGGGCCTGGCGTGTTCAGATCCGGGCCGGATGAGGTAAGATGGAACCAGGGCGGCCAGTGCCCTGGTGTGCTGTGTGCTCTGCGGCGCAGGTGGAGCTCCTGTGAAGAGCTGATGGGCCTGCTGCTTGGGCCGATGGTTGTGCTGGCCGTTTGAGGGCTGGCGCTGTGGCGAAGGCGATCTGGCTGGGCGATGGCATGCGATGCTGAGCTGTTGGCCGGTGTGGTGCTGGCAGGTGGATTCGATGCTGACGTAGCGATCCTGGTGTGCTGAACGAGTGTGCTGAAGCCGGCGATCCTGGTGGAAAGCGGGAAGAAGAAGGCCATGAGGCCTATAAAAGGACCCGAGGTCCTCATCTCTGAGGTTCGGCGGGTGGGAGGCTTAGGAATTTTTGAGGATTTTAATTCCCTTTTATTCTGTATTTTCCTGTTCTTCCATAGTTCAGTGAGGGAGACGGCTGCTTCTGGGCAACTTTGATTCTTTTTTTGTTCTTTCTTCTTTTCTTGGTTTGATTGTTGAGCTGGAAGAGATGAATGCTTTCTATTTTTCCATTTTTTTCAGTAGCATCTAACGAGAATTTGAGCCAATAGTTTAGTTCATTTCATTTGTGTTGAATTATCCATTTCTTCTGTGACTTTTCTTGTCTGTAAGCGATGGAGGGGTTTCTGTTTGAGCATTTGAGGGATACGAGATGGAGAGGGTGACTGCAATCTTGTTTAGGGATTTATTTCTTCTTCTATAAGTGTCATCCGATCCAGTGGACATTGTTCTTTCCATTTTTTTGTGTTAAATTTTCATTTCTTCTGTTTCGGAGGGTCCAGGGAGGAATCAAGGACTTCTACCCATTTTTGTTCGTGGCTTGTTCTGAGATTGAGTGCTGCTGCTGTGAGGATTGGAGTCTTGCTATTGGAGTTACTTCTGCTGTGATGGTTCTGCAATGTTGAGAGCAGGGGTTCGGCATCCAGGGGGTTCGGTTACAGGGAGTTTCAGGTTCTGCAAAATTTTTTGGGTTTCCTTCTTCTTTCTGCAAGGGGAATTCCAGGGAGTGTTGTTCTTGTTCTTCGGTGTTTAAAGGTTGCTCAGGAGAGGGAGTTTGTGATTTTCCCCGGAATTGTTCTTTGCTATTTGATGAATTTTGGCTACTGTTAAAGGGGCAATCTATTTCCAGTTTTGTTGTGTTTAGTTAGATTAATTCGATGGCAGTTGCTTCTTAAACTTCTTCTGCAATTTTTGTCTATTCTTCTGTGTTTAAGTGGTTTGATCCAGGAGGTAGTCTTGAATTCACGAGGGATTTAGGAGTTCCTTAGTATTATTAATCTTGCTCTTATTCATGTTCTCAGTAATGGCAGTGAGAGTTTGGTTCAGCAATTAATTTCTGTTCTGATTTTATGTTCAATCTTAAACTTTGAGAGTAGTGATCCGGTGTTTGTGGAGAGTTATGACTGTTCATCCCCTGAGCTATAGGGGTACATGGCTACATTGGTTGATAATGTCCTTTGAGATTTCTTGCTCTGTCACCTTCTCATTTCCTTAATTTTAAATCATTTTAGAATTAGAGTTGCATTATTGTGCAATCTTAGTTTAATTCTATTTCAGATTTTTGTCTACTTATTTGATCCCTCGAGTGTGAGGGTACAGTGATATCATATCTTTTCCTTTATCAATTCTGCATGTTCTTTCATTAAGTTTGATCTGTCAAGAATGTGCGGGATTTGATCGGTGTTGTTTACACATTCATTTTACTGCATTGTTGATAGAATAGAGATTTCAAGTCAAAGTAGTTTTAATTCAAGCTTTATTCAGCCTCTCCGTGGAAATGACATGTTCTCACCATTGTGCTAGTTCCTTTTTGCTATTTTAAATCTGTGAGACAGTTTAGAGGAGGTGAGCTTGTTGCTATGTGCAAGGAACTCTAGACAACGGAATTGCACAATCAACAATGCGCGCGTTTCAAGCAACACGCTCCTTGAGTGTAACAAGTGCACTGGCTCTACCTGTCATTGCCATGCACAATAAATACCGATAACCGGATATCCAAAACACCAAAGCATGCATAACCAGACCTCTCAACTGAGGTCGCGGCAAGGGGCCAGGTCGCCTTTAGAATGCGACCCATCGACTTGTCGCGTTCATAACATGAACGCGACGGGTCGGGCTATCACGTTCAGGACGCGACACTCTGGGCTGTCGCCTTCACAGGCGCAAACCCTAATCCGGGAGCAATTCCACGGATCACCATTCCAGACCATTCAAATCACAATTAATTCTCATTTTTCATGCTTTAATGGATACCCTAGCATGGTATCTACTGTTCGTAAGCCTTTAAATGAGCTAAAGAGGTGCCACATGCAATCTAAACCACAAAACAAGGTAGAACTCCTACCTTTGCGAAGAACGCGAAAACCGAAGATCACTCGGCATTTCTCCCGCTCAACGAACGACCTCGCAGCGAGAACAAGCCCCACACATCTCCAGGACCTCGAATCGCCCGGAAAACCCCGCAGCAGCTCCCCCTGGTCAAGCAGAGCCTGTGGAAGCTCTGTTCGGCCAGGGTTCCTTAAAAATGCACTGCAGTTGGGAACGCGACGTAGCCCTACGTCGCAACCTGAACGCGATGTAGGCGGTCGTCACCTTCTCAAGCCCACCGTCAGCAGGTTGCCGAACGTGCGACGCGTGGCGCGCATGCAGACATCGACTGCTCAACAGCGGTAACAAGAACGCGACCCCCAGGGCCGTCGCATTCAGAACGCGACGCATATCCCTGTCGTGTTCACAAGCAGAAAACCTGTGAGCACTTTGGGCCCAATCTAACGGCCCACCAAGCCTCACAACGCGCGTAAACACCTGAAACACGCACTAATGGGCTACACATTGGCCACCAAACCCACTAAGCAGGGATCTGCAAAGATCTGAAAACGCGCGATGTTACAAAGTGGTACCGCCAGCTTGGTCCGTCATGAGGGAATCCACGGGGTACGGAGTCTTACGGGGTCCTTGACAAAGGTTCCCTAGTCTAATGAGACGGAATGCCCAAAGGAGAGGTTGCCTTTACCAAGAAAGGTGTGTGGAGCCTAGGATATGAGGGAAGGAGGTCCCCCGACTGATGCAAAATGCCTTGTATGCAGTAGTTATAGCAAAAAGACGGCAGAGGGGGGCGCGTTTCTGTCAGCAGTCAAAATCGCGTCCGGTACAACAATCGCGATTTGAGTGAATCGCATCCAGTCACCTGGACACGGATCTGAAAGCCCCAGAAGGCTGCCAGAGCTGCGATCGATCTCTGTGGACGGTCTGTGCAGATAGGAACGCGTGGGCCGTTGCCGCCGCGACAAGAGAAACGCGTCGGCTTAAGCCGCCGCGACAAGAAAACAGAACGCGACCGACTTGTGGGTCGCGTTAGCAACAACTGAATCGCCTCCTCTGTTTGGGACACGATTCCAGAAGGCACCCAAAAACAACATAAAAAGGCAAGAAATAGCAGGATAGATGTACAGGAAATAAAAAAATCAAGATTTACCGAACGCATCGGACTTGGCCGCCGCAACAATATTAACGTGTCAGCTTAAGCCGCCACACCAAGAACGTGTCGGCCTTAGCCGCCGCAACACAAAACTGAATCGCGTCCGCTATTTTGGATGTGATTCCAGAAAGCCACCCGAGAAACAAAAGGATGTAGGAAACAGCAGGATGTGTATAAAAAGAAGAAAGAAAAAAGAAGTATAGAAAAAAAAAATCAAACACACAGCATGATTTGCATGGTATAAAGTAAATATATAGAAGAGTGCCACGTGGGGCACGAAGGAGGGGGTAATCAAAAGGGAAGCGCGAAAAGATGTCCCACCATGATCGCCAATCTGTAGACACCGCTTTTCTCCACTTATCTGAGGTTCCTTCGGGACCCCGAAGAAGAGAGAAAGAGGCCCACGAAGAGGGATATGGAGTGGAAAGTGAGAAATAAAAGAAAAAAGATCATGATGGCCAGGTACGCGAGGGTACCGAATGGAAGATGCACGGCGAGGGGTGCGAGTGGAAGAGTGATCGCGAGAAATACCTGTTGAAGCGTGGGAGGTTGCGCGGGGGTGTGGGTTCCTCTTCTTCTACGAGCACGGCCGGCCGTGGTAGAAGGCTCTTTCCTTGTGTTGATTACCCTGACAAAGAAGAAAGACAAAGAAAGGAAAAGGAGATTAGCCAAATAATGTGTAGTACCAAATCCAAAAGAATGAAATGAAATGAATAAAGAACGTGAGGAACGACTTACCGTGTGGTGGCTTTTAAACCCCTAAAAGTAGGTGTGTGTGTGTGTGTGTGTGTATGCATGCATGTGTGGTATAAAAAAAAAAGAAGTAAAGAGAGCCACGTGGGGCCCGGAGGGAGTAAATAGACAAGCAAGGGGACAGGGGTGCTCCCCAAATGTTGGATGGCGCGGTGGCCACTGCCGATTGGACGGATGGAGGAAGACGAGGACGAAGCTCCCATCTCGTTCCAATGGGATGGACGGGATAGCTCGGGCGGCGTGGCGGGAATCCGGAAGGGCTTCGCCGTAGTGGATGGACCCCCCTGAACAACTGACCCTCGGGGGTCTATTTATAGGCATCAGATTCTTGAATCGCATCGGACAAGGTCGCCGCGACTATCAGAATGAAACGCGTCCGGTCCGGACTCCGCGATTTGAAAGCGCCGCATTTCCCGCTAGATTTGACAATTATAGGGTATGGGCTATGGTCAGAGTCACATCGAGGACGACTACCGTGTTTTGAAACTGGTCGACCTACCCCACCGCGACTTTATTTCGGCACATGGGCTCATAAATGCTACGACTTCCGGGCGTAGGGTACATGCCTAATCGCTGCGGCACGGACGGATGCGATTCAAAGATTATCTCAGGATTTGAGGTACGAGTGCTCGAGTGCAACGATTTTGGGCCTAGGGCCTAATCACGTCGGCACGATCTGACGCGTCTTTGATTTAAAATGCGTCGGGCTGGCACGACACGACAAAGCCTCTTTTCGAATTTTATTTATAAAAAATCCTACCAAAATCGACATTAGAATCGCGGCGCTTACAGCGGACGTGATCCTAAATTGGCATTGGGTATTTTTTATAAATAAATAGTTAAATTCCTTGTCACGTCACATAGGGCCGCCGCGATAAGGTCTAGTTGGCTTAGTCGCATCTCTCATGCCCGGGGCGACTTGAAATCGTGTCCTCCATGCCGAACGCATTTCAGCTATCTTCATTAACGCATCCCGCAGGCCCGTCGTGACTTGAAAATGATGCCTATGACCCCCGGCGAGCCTTGCAAATGGAGGGGAAGCACCGGGGAACCACCGGGGAAGAACGGGTGAGATATGAAAACATTGGGAAAACACTCTTACAAGGCAAAAAGAGGGCCATTTGTGGCATTATGGCGCAATATGAAATTTGCCCGCGTGGAGTCGAATTCGCGTGTCTATAGGTAGCAGTCGGAGCACATGGCCTGTCATCTTAGTTGTTTACAACTTACCACTGGGTTGGCAATGAAGCAATCATTCTTCATAATGTCTCTTCTTACTGATGGGCCTAAATCACTCCGTAATGATATAGATGTTTATCTTCAACCACTATTGACGAGTTGAAACTATTTTGGGAACATGGTGTGGAGACATATGATGCTGATAAGAAAGAGAGTTTTCAAATTTGTGCTGCTGTTTTGTGGACTATTAATGATTTTCCTGCATATGGTATGTTATCAGGTTAGAGTACCCTCCCGGACCCCCGCTAGGGACCCCGAAGGTCGCACCGCCACCCACGGATCCGCAAACTCGGAAGGGTTAGAATTTAGTCCAATGAGATAAGCAATGAATTCAAATAACTATAACAAGAAAGTTCGTACATTAATAAAGAAATTATGTACAACATGTCCCAAATAAAAGTACAGGTACAGAAAGAAAAGTGAAATCCTTAAGGGACATACTCCGAGGGCTTGCAAAAAGGCAACTCTCAACTCACACAGAACAAGAGCTCTCACGCTCACAACTCCACTGCTGATAATGCACGGCAGAACCAACCACCACCTCAACCATCCGGCAACGAACTCCTAGGACAGCGAGTCCCTACCCGAAGAAAGTAGGGGGTGAGCCTCGCGAACAAGGCCCAGTAGGGATAACCAGTCCCTACCAGTCAGAGCAGTAGGAACTCCAAAGAAAAGCGGAAGCAAATACTCTAGAAAGCTGTAAAACGAGAAACACTACTGCAGAGTACAACAAAGCAGCAGAAAAGAGTAATGCCATGACCCCAACTAGGGTCGGGCCACAACACGACTCCCGCAGAACTAGCGGAGTCAGACACGATGCGGAAGCAACCCTCGGCATGCACCTGCTGAGACAAGAAGCTCACGGAACACTGGAGCAACCACGTGAGACCAGAGTCTCACAACACAAGCACCACCATCCCAGACCTCCATGAGGTAAGGAAGGCATGCAGACAGGTGTCGCCATGAACAACACCGAGCAACCATGTGAGAAGGATGTCTCACCACAAGCACGACCACCTCAGATCTCCACAAGGTCGAGGGGCCACAAGCACAAACACCCGGACCCTGGACACGCCACGAGGTCAGGGAAATGCACTCGCCGGTGCCACCACAGACGACACTAAGGAACATATTATGGAAACAGCAGTCGGGTGCCTGTACAAGGCACCCCGAGAGAACACGCAGTGCAGAAGCCACTAAGCACAGCCAATGAGGCCAGACCGACAATGCCCACGGAAGCTAGACAAGGCTAGGCTACACCCACCGTGTAGGCTAGGGCAACGAGACGCACTTGGAAACAACGTGAAAGAAACGTCGTCAAGACAAGAGCAACCAAGCCACTGCCACTGGCAGCTAAGAGGAGGACACACCGACCATTCCTCTGCTTTCCAGCCACCAGCTCTTGCCTACAACCTCCCCGATAGAGTGAGGCCAGTGAGCCACCACAGAGAACACAACACACGCACCACCACAGCCCGACCGAGCTACGGCCCCACGCCTGACACCACGACGTGGCTCCGAAAGCAACGTCGAGAGAGGCAGTGAGAAAGGGCTAGCTGATCTGTGCCAGAAGAACATCCAAACCACCTCGGCATCCAAACTCAGTAGGAGAGCTCTACAAACGACTCTATGCCGCTGTCCACCATCGTTTTCCCTCTGCTATCAGAGTCTGAGCTCGAGCTCACCCGCCGCCTGAGAACTCCTCAATGGCACGGGGACTGGGGGTCCAGGTAACGGTGAAACCTCTACAACAGACAAGCCCTCGAGTGCCAAGCACGGGTGAACAGAGAATAGACGGGGCAACCACAACAATCAACAACACAGCTGGCTTGTAACCAAGACAAGCCAACAGGCACAGGCACGCATGGCACCCCTCCCCGAACACTCAGGAGGACCTTCGGCCAACAAAGGCACAAACACTTCAGCCCAACAAGGGCAGCAACCACGGAACACCAGTCATGTGCCTAAGTTGGGGAAGAAACATTCCCCTAACCAACTTAGGCACAGACCATCTTCACAAAGCCCAAAAACGAGCAAAACTGAACTGGCAGCAAAACGCAATAAGAACCCCATCGCGACTAGAAGGCGACAAGAAAACTGTCGTGACCAGAAGACGCCAGAATGCGACCAGGGATCTGTCGTGACTATAAAGTGACACACTGGGTGTCACCTTCAGATGATGAATGCAACGTATCGACCCGTCGCGTTCACCCTCTGAAGGCAGAGCCCTTAGGGAAGAAACACCCCAAGGTCCACACCCAAAGGACCACGAATACAAACCACCAAAAAGGAGACAAGCTTCGTGCCAAGTTGGGGAGACCTCCCTCTAACCAACTTGGACACACAAGCCATCCTCCACCACAACCAAAAACAGAAACCATAGAAAATAGAGAACACGACGGTTACCATGTCGCTACCAGATGCGATAGGGTACCGTCGCCTTCTGACTGGTATCGCGACAACCATCCTGTCGCGATCTCAGTGAAGATAAAATCAAGAAATGGGGCCATTCCATGTGTAGACACCCGGTTCCGGCTAATGGGTTGAACCGCTTTTCTTATTATCTTAGTGGGCCCCTAATTGGTCACTCATCTTGAGCCCATCATTAGCCTTGTTTTGAGCCCATTAAACCATTAAAATGCCTTGAAATCCTGCCCATATCACTTTGAGAGCCATCAGATGGTCAGATAACTCTTATCTATTCATGTGGTTAGCTGATAATTCCTGATTATTCAGTTTCTTAGTCGCGACGCATCGTGGCGCCGCGTCTCTGAGTCGCGACGGTCTAGGCTGCCGCGACAGCCCATGCATTTTCTATGCACGTGGGCAATATTGGCGCGACTCCCCGCCCAGTCGCATCTCCATGTCGCGGTCCTACAATACACCGCGATAGCAGCTGCGCATGCAGGCCTCCGCAACCACCTCCTATTTATCCTCTCATGGCTTTATCTTTATCCCTAGGAATATCTCAACCCTTAAGCGGGATTTGGGCCCTAGGGACTCTCCTTGAGGCTCCTAAGGACTCTCCATCCGAATTTGGGTGGGATTTATCTCCCATTTTAATAATTCTCATTATTAAGGAGATTTTCTCTCTCAAAATCTCTATAAAAGGAAGCCTTCTCTTCAAGGACGGGAGCTCTGATTTTCACCCGAAGGGCTGCCAAATTCTCCACTGATCTGGACTTAGCCACGCAGCCCTCTCATTTTCCCTCATTCCCTCACATTCCCACCTCAAAAGCTTGCTCATTTCACATCCATGGAGCGTGGAACGTGAGGAGGGCGACCCCCATTTCATCCAGGAGCTTCTGCACGATCATTGGAACGAACATCAAGCTAGGGAGTCGCCCTAATGGGGCTCATTCTCCTCCCCTCTTCTTTCCCTCTATTCTTCATGCATATTATTTTATTTCTAGATAGGTTGAATTCCTTCCCATTCCCACGTTTTCCTATAGCCCAAGGGTTTAAAAAATCATCCCAGGTTCGTTCCCTTCATGTGGTTTATTTCTTTTCATTTTTAGAATAGTTGCTACATTAATCATGTTCTAATAGGGCTTTTCTTTGTTGTTTCTCTTTGATTGGCAGGCACACAACAAGTTCTACGAGGAGCTCTCATCCTCTAGCCGGCCGAGAAGGGAAGGAGGTCTCCCTCACTATCTCCCGCATCAGAAGAGAATGCGACAGGAGAGCGACGCGACAAGAGACGCATCAGCCATGACGACCGCGTTATCAGGTATTCCTATGTTCTCTTCCCCCCTTTCCTAGAGTAGTTAGCCCGTGCTATTTTATTCATTTAGGCAATACTCTAGGTGGCAATCACATCCATGTTCCCATGCTATTAGATTTAATATCCATTCATGTGTCGAGGGGAAGCACAATCCCTGTGATTACACCTTTTGGCGATCACGGTGGGACATTCAGTGCTACCCTCGTAGATCTAGTTTGCCTGCGTGCCATAATTTTTCCCCTTTTTTTGCTTCTTAGTGCCCTGTTAGTTGTTTTGCTTCTTTGTTTCCTGTATTTTTCTGTACTGTTCGGTTTGTGTCGCGGCGTATCGCGTGGCCGCAACATGATCGCGGCGACCTGATAGGCCGCGACAGCAGGTAGTACAATCCGACCCTTACCTGTCTTATCCTGCTTCTAGGAATCCATGCACCCATGCTCTTTATGTTTCTACCATGTATCATCGCGTTTTTTTTGTATGCTAGCATCCTGTTAGGATTCGGTTCCCCGTTTATTTCTCCTTGTAAGTTTTCGGGTCTAGTCGCGGCAGAGTGCGGGACGTGACAGGGTAGCGTCCGAGATAAGCGTCGCGTCTACAGGTACGCTTTGTGTGTTACTGTTTTCATTCCTGGATCGGTTTCTGAATGCTCCATGATCCATTTTGTATAGTTTTGGCGATTTTGTACACTCATCATTTACTTAGGTAGTCTGTTTGAGTCTGCGTGTGTGTGACTTACTGTGTTCTCAGGCGTCTGTTCGTATCGCGGCAGTCCGCTCTGTCGCGATAAGGTCGCGGCGTACATGATGAGCTCAGAACATGATACAGTGATGAACAATAATTTAATTCGAGCAGAGTACTCAATAGAAATTGAGAAAAAAAATATGGCAAACGATTCTTGACATCATGTAGTATATACAGTAAAAATTGCATAGCACGAGATCAAACATAGATAGTGATTTAAGATGAACATGATGGGTCGGGTACATGTTCTTAACAGAACTTCGGACATGAAATTGACAAAATATGAATGATATAAATTGGGGAAAAGAGAGAGATTTTGTTCCTGAGATCAAGAACAAACTACATACAAGATTAAGTTAATTTTGTTTGTGAGATTGCCTACCTTGGACGATGTAAACTCCTAGGGTTAAGAACGAGAAGAATAGGCTTGTAGATCTTCTAGTAGCCTTCTCCCCACGAATTCCTCCTCCTTTGGCCTCTCCTCTACGTCTAAAAGATCTCAGAAGAGTATTAGGGTCGGCCATGAGGGTTTGGGGGTTTATTTATATATCTTATATTGTTATTTCCCAATACAACTCTAACCTTCCTCCAACTCCAAATTCCATATTTATCTAGTCTTTCCTAGCATTAATCCTCCTATTTGGTTTAGGTTGGGACTCTAATTTCGTGCCTAGCAAGTTAGGGTAGCATTAGGCTATTTAGATATATATGAGTCATATTAGTGATTTACATGCCCTTTTTAATTAGAAAATAATAGAATTACGAATTTATAACATTTTCTTTTATTGTATCTTTTAAAACTCCTATTTTTGCCCAATAATTCTCATATGAACTATTTATTAAAGCCCATCACTTCTTTCTGCTTAATGGGTTTAATACATGGGAATTCCCTTTATGAATTTAATGGGTATTGTCAATTCAATAGCATTCTCGTTATTCTATTACTTTTAACTTTTATTTTCGATCCAATATAATATATATCATTTATTTTGTTTTTTAAATTTTTGGGGTACTACAATGACAAAGGTCCTACCAAGAGAAAAACACAACATGTGTAAGAGCTTGGTAGGGATGACTGCTATTTGAATATGCTATTTTAACAAGGTAAAGTCTCTCTCATAAGGCTGAAGGGGGAGATTGTTGAAAACGTCTAGCCTAATGAGAGGTTGGTATTGGGAGAGAGAGGGATGATTTTCGCAATTATCTCTCCTCCATACGCATTCCATGCATGTGTTAGTGGTTAATATCAAATGCTTGTCACTATAAAAGAAGAAACCCCATGCAAGCATCGGCCAAGGCAAGGAGAAGCCAGCAGCTGCCACACATTGGTTGGGGTGGGAAGAGAGATGATAAGAGGAGGAAGAAGAATGAGGAAGGCGGCAGCATCTTCGGGTATCTCTTTCCTCAGAATTCTTATCTCAGTTATTAACCACAAAGCTTGTCATTGGGGTCTCAGTTGTGTCGTCTCCATATTTTTATGGAGGTTTTAATTCTCAATTTTGTAGTCTAAGAGTGAAGCTAATGTATTAAATTATTTTATTATAGTGGATTGGATTTGTTCAATAATTTTTATTGATTTTGAGATTTTTACATAAATCCTATTAGAAGTCTCTGTTATATTTTATTTTTACAATTTATATTTTTGTACTTAGGTGGTTGCCGAGCTCATCCTCGGTCGTTCACCGGACGAAAAAATGTCAAT
Organism: Colocasia esculenta; assembly: GCA_014218235.1. Classification (NCBI taxonomy): domain Eukaryota; kingdom Viridiplantae; phylum Streptophyta; class Magnoliopsida; order Alismatales; family Araceae; genus Colocasia; species Colocasia esculenta. The sequence goes on along the minus strand of CM024758.1, from coordinate 145,656,348 downwards.
TTTCCCAACGATGAGCATTTGCATGGAGAACTGGATGCATGCATGTGCTTTTATCAATGGAGTTTGACTACATAGGGAGACTAGGGCTGCCGACTGCTTAGGCAAGTACCGAATGTGGTTAGCTTCGCGAGAATTAAGCGAGTCGAAAAACTAGGAAAGTAGATGGCCTGGTCGTTTGTTTCTTGCTGAATTGTGTACGCTTGCAAAATATTGTGCCCTAAAAGTAAACACGGATATCCAAAGCATTTGAGCACCTAAATGCCAACGCCGAGGACCTAAACGATAGGGATCGCTACCTCAGTTTTATTGTATATTTTTCATTTTTCTTTGGGAATTCTAGCAATTTTTTTTTTTTTGGATCGATGTGTAACTCTCTCTCATATACAGAATAAAGAAATTATCAGAACCATTTTATAAGTTAACAGGCAAATAACATTCCTCTCTTCAACATTGTCATTTTTCCTTAAAAAAATCATCAAACCAAGAAATTACTAGCACTTGCGTGCTTTAAGAGAATTATACATCGACTATAATTACAAGTAATATTTTGGCATGTATATATACTATTAATTTCTCTAACTATACGTTCAAATCCCAGCTTGGATCCATTACTCAATGACTACACCTGAAGGATCCCTCATGGTAACGATATGGGCTGCACATAAAAGTATGTGATTGATACTATATCATTAGAGCAAAGGTGTATATATAGATTCACTCTACATGCAGGAGTGTACTGGTATGCATGTCCGGCAAAGTTGCCAAACATAAGTATACAACTTTGAGACGGCATCAAGGGCGATCTCGATCGGATATGGCACGCCGGCAGTACCAATTAATAAGATCCAATAGTTGCGACTATGAATTCTTTCTGATAATTCATTTACTGGGTACAGGAGGGGAGAGAGAGAGAGAGAGAGAGCAAATTAATGAGAAAAAACCAACGCGATGGTGTGGCACTATTTACTGTTCCGGTCCACACTAACATATAGGTGCCTAATACTTCACCTTTTCTTGTTTATTTAGGTGCCTAATACTTCACAAGATTCTGCAAACGTAGTTCGGCAACAAACAAACTATGACAATAACGCCACCTACCTTCCCTGTTCTCGGCCTTGTTTAGTTCTTGCGAAGGTAGGTAGATGTGATATCTTACTAAGGAGTCGGCAGCCGTACTTCCTCCATAGTCAAATGGCATGAGAATATCGATGGGAATAGAAGCACGTACTCATGCAGCCCTCCGCGCAAATGCTCCTCGGCCAGCCTATAAATTCAAGTGGTTCATAGCAGCCAGAACGCATCTAGCTAGCTCAGTGTCTGATCTACCCTTGATCTCCTCATCTCTGGTGCTGAAAGAGAACCAGCGATCGAGATGAAGGCTGGCAGCTGGGTCGTCGACGCAGCGCTGCTTGTGCTGTTCTTGGCTGCCAGTACTGCTGTGGAGGTGGCAGCAGGGGGCGGACATGGACCATGGCCGGGTCCTGTACTGATGTGTCCCCGATGGAGCCCATGCTTTCTGAAGTGGGTGAGATGCCCCCGAGAGTGCCCGTTTCGCCGCCCGTGGCATCCCTATGCCAAGTCCTGCTACATCGACTGCTACAACCCCAAGTGCGAGGCCGTCTGCAAAGGTAACAAATATTACCAGACCCAATATATATATATATATATATATGTACCCTTCAATATGGTATCATACCATTAGCCATGCTTTAGCGATGCATGCATGTCCGAATAAGTGCAGAATGAGAATTAATATTCCTATACCATGCATGGATCGAGGAAGCAAGTTAAAATGCATGGTTTCATATAATAATACAATAAGGAAGCAGTAGTTAATTTCTTGCCCCTGCTCTTGTGTGCGTCATTTTTTGTTTGCAAAATTGTAGGATCTGGACCCTGCGACCACAAGGGCTCCGGGTGCAAGGACCCTCGTTTCATCGGAGGCGACGGAGTTGTGTTCTACTTCCATGGCAGGAAGGACAATCACTTCGCCCTCGTCTCTGACTCCAGGTTCCAAATAAATGCCCGCTTCATCGGCCTTCGTCCAACGGGAAGGACCCGCGACTTCACCTGGATCCAAGCGCTTGGCTTCATCTTTGGCTCCCATACATTCACCGTCGAAGCCGCCAGAGCCGAGCGTTGGAATGACAGGGTGGACCATCTCCGATTTTCTTACGACGGTGAGCTCGTGGAGCTCCCACAAGGCCACAAGTCCTCTTGGAGTTCTCCTGACATGGAGTTGATGGTGGAGAGGATGGGAAGAACCAACAACATTACGGTAAAGCTCGAAGGCATGGTTGAAGCATCGGTCAATGTGGTTCCAGTGACGGAGGAAGACGACAGGATTCACAAATACCAGATACCCTCTGACGATTGCTTCGCCCACCTAGACGTGCAGTTCAGCTTCTATGGATTGTCGTCGGAGGTGGAAGGGGTCCTCGGCCGGACATACCAACCGGACTACGTGAATCCGGCAAAACGAGGGGTGGCAATGCCGGTGCTGGGTGGAGCAGACAAGTACTGGACGCCATCTCTCCTTTCTCCGCAATGCAGCGCATGTGTGTTCTCCCCGACTGGCACAACAACAAGTATGATCCTCCAAATCGCAGAGAACTAGATGGAACCCTTGTCACGTACGTACCTCCTACGTACATGTCTTGTGAGTATAGAAACCATTACTCCATCGCTAGGATTAAGTGATCAGATATAAGAATATTTGATACGAAGATGGTTGCGGGTTTGCAAGTGGTACAAATTTAAAATAAAAACATAAATGATGCGGATGTACTAGTATGGAACCACAGTGATGCTTTCACTTATATATATTAAAATTCCATCTTGGGACTACTTGGGAAAAATATCTCTTAATTTGCACATTGTGAAACATTTGGGGACCACGACCGTAAGCTATAATTGTGTTGTGGGACCATCCCCTTTGTATCTGTCGATGGACAGAGGGCAGGCCCCTCTACCGACTTGTTATCCCTGAATACAGAAAATACACGGTTACATGATCAGTTGTCAGATCTTTCTCTCTCTTTGAACCTTATTTTATTTTCTGCTGCCACTGCTTTGTGTTTGATTATACACAGCAGCAACACTCTTCTTTACAAGGCAAGCGTTTCAGTGGAAGCGTTTTTTTATGGAAGATCAAATGTGTAATGGTTAATTCTCAAACAGTAAGGAAATTAGAAAATATCCTATAATATATAGCAAAAATACCGTAATGCAACTAGCTTCAAAATATATATATGACTGGAACTTATTTGAATCTGGTGCATGCATGCATGGTACGATGTTGAGCAGATGATAGGTTGGATGGATGGATGGGTAACCGTGGGCTGCATATTTGGAGCCTTCCAGACGAAATATAGCACAACCGCTTATAGCCCAAATTGAAATGGCCCAATCCTATCCAAATTGCAACAATGGAATTCGATGGGCTGGGTTTCAGATTATGCTACGGTCTCATCTGCAATCCAATTCGAAATCGTCTATGATAGTACATTTGTGGCTCTCACTAAATTTAAAACACCGTAAGGTACAGATGCAGTTGCTCATCAACATTATTATTCAAGATCATGTTCGGTATCGGGATAGAGTGAGAATAGTCTGTGTTAGAGATATTCTCAATTTATTCTTGATCTATTTCAATACCAATCCAGTACCCCAAAAAAATAAAAATTAAAAGATGGAATCTGACGGCAAACCTATATAAATCAATAAATCCTCATGAGCAATACTTATATTGCACACACTTCTAGTGCACCTAGAGCCGCGGCACATTGTGTCCACCCAATTAGGATGCCAAAAAATGCACTAGAAGTGTACTAAAAAAGTATAAGTACTAGAAGTGTACTAAAAAAAAGTGTAATAAGTATTTCCAAACCCCTACTACCATTCTCATGGAATCAACTAGCAACTGGAGCATTAAACATGTTCCAAAAATTGACCGGGTTCCTTGTTTATCAGATATTCCACAGGTTCAAAGATCCAGAAAGAGACGGGAGAGAAATGATACTAAGAAGAACTAAGGTAGAGAGGAGACCATTCATGGCACAAATCGTCTCAGTGCCGGTATTGAGTTTGAGGATTGCTTCTTCAACCAATCATACAGGGTTTGATCAGTTTCCACACACATCAAACTGAAGAGTACCCCGCCAGAAGATACAACCCCAATTACGCTCAGTCAGCCATTCAATTAAGGAAGAAACACAGCCCACCCAACAAAATCATATAGGTAAAACATATATTGCTTGATGCAACCCCAAGAAAATCTGAAGGAGGCACTACTAAAAAAATGACTTTTGCCTACACCATATGCCTACATGTTTGACAGTTTTAGGTATTAGAAGGATATACTTACGTAAAATAAAAAATATACCTACAACATATTTTATAGTAGGTATAAACATTTTCCCCGCTTTCTTTATTCTTTTCCCTCCCGAAGCCCCGTCTTCCCTTTTCCCCTTTCCCTTTTTTTTTTTAATCTTTCCCCCTTTTCTGTCTCGAAGCCCCGCCATCGCCTTTTCCATTTCCCCTTTTCTCTCTTGCACTCTCACTTTCTCCCTCCTGTGCCCTACTCCACCAACGTTGGTTGCGCCTCACCATCGCTAAGGAAGAGGGAGCTCCTTACGCCGTCACCATGGAAGAGGCTCCTTACACCGTCGCCGAGGAAGAGGCTCGAGAGCTACTGAGGAACAGGGCCACTCACTGGTACAAATGCACATTTCGCCGATGGTTATGACCACACGGTCGACGGGTTGGCAACAGGGCGTCGGCTATGTAAGCGATGGAGGGCGGTGCATATCGTGGACACGCTATGATGAAACAAAGCCGGCGGGTTTCGGATCAAACCCGTCGCCTACCCCTATTTTAGTTTCCCACGTGCCCCAAACCCGTCCCGCCAAATAAGCTATTTCCCCCTTTTTCTTTTTTTACCTATTCGCACCAGCCATCGCAACAGGGGATCGCCATCACCCATCGCGGCAACCTGACTCGTCAGACTAGCTATTGCCCCCTTTTTCCTTTTTTACCTATTCGCACCAACTAGCCATCGCCCATTGCGGCAGAGGATCGCCATCACGGAAGTAGGGGATCGCCATTGCCCATTGTTGCGGCAGTAGGGGATCGCCATCGCCCATCGCGGTAGGGGATCTCCATCGCCTAGGGATAGGGATTTCTTTTCTTTCCTTGCTCTCTCTGGCTTCATCCCCCGTGGGCTAATTCTCGCCGTTCCCACCTCTTAAAGGGCTTTTGTCTAGGAAGGTTGTCCCTTCCAAGTCGGGCGACGACACTTCCTGCCATGGCTCCCCTACCCACATAATGAAATCTTGCAAACCACCAAAAGTTTTCAAGTAGAACGAGATTTTCTGCCATAAAAGGTGACGCCTTTGCGAAGAAGTTGGGAGTTGCCGAAGACAAAGTGCGTTTACTCTCCTGAAAGGTAGGGTCTTTGGCATGCTCTGTTTTTTTATGTTTGCCCATTGCTACATTGCAACAAAGTGAACCAACTTTCCTATCCATCACTTCTCTTCTCTCTTGAAAGAGAGATTTGTGAAAGGCGTTGTTGGGATTTTACGTAAGATATGAGATCTTTTGCTTTTTATTTTCATTTTTTATTCCTTCTTAACTGTTGCTTTTAATGACTGCTTCAAATATCCTGTTTTATCTTTCTACGTTCATTACCATGCTGATTTTTTAATTCTTCCAACCAAGCACAACGATGTTTTCTGCCACAAAAGGTGACACATTTGCGAAGAAGTTGGGAGTTGCCGAAGACAAAGTACGTCCACTCTCCTAAAAGGTAGGGTCTTTGGCATGATCTATTTTTTATCTTTGTCCATTACTGCATTGCATCAAAGTGAGCCAACTTTCTCAGTAGATTGCTCTCTCTGCCTATCTGTCACTTTTTTCTCTCTCGAAAGAGAGATTAATTTGTGAAAGGCGTGGCTAAGATTTCCCGCAAGATATGGGATCTGTTGCTCTTTATTTTAGTTTTTTTAATTCCATCTTAACTTTCGCTTTGATAACTGCTTCAAATATCCTATTTTATCTTTCTAAGTTCATTACATTGCTCTTTTTAAAATTCTTCCAACCAAATTTGATCCAAATGCACAGGTTCACCTAATCCCCGCCCCACCCCCCCAAAAAAAAAGCTTCTGGAGTGGAGCAAACAAATGATAAAGTAAAATCTTTGTTAAGCCATCCTTTCTTGTGGTATCAAACTCTCTATCTTTTGTTTGGTAACCATCCCTTTCCTGTAATTCATGTGTGGTTGTTTGTCCTTTAATTCTTGTTCATTGATGGAATTCATTAAGTTTTACTTTTCTAGGGTCTTGACAGTAAGATCCCAATTGCCTAGTAGTTAGCTTTCCATGTACAACAAGGTTGTGGGGGCTAAGGTTGATAGATTAAATGAGATCTAGGCTATGCCATCGTTAAATTTGACCTCACATCATGATGTGCATAACGTTAATGATTGTATCACAAATATCTAATTAGCTAATAGTATTGTTGCTACATTATACACTATGTAAATTAAACCATTCACTCTCACAATTAGTTAAAACTAGTTAATACTTGATGAGCTTAATGGATTTGCCTTGATGGATGATGTGATTCTTGTTGTAGATATTTTCTATCAATGATAATCTCATCACATGTTTAACACTTTCCAAATCGGAGTGACAAAATTTGACATGTAATATTCTACAACTTATCTCCTAGTTGTTTAATAATGGTGCCCTTGCATTAATGAATTTAAATATTCACAATATCTACCAATGCCTAACAACATAAAAGTTAATCGAATTTTCTAGTGATCATGTTAGATATAAATTATAAAAGATTATATATTATTGGTTTAATAGTATGCAAAGAAGATTAAATTAGTCTTCTCTATCGAAATTTTATTTAATCAAATGACAAACCAGAAAATGGGCACATGATGAAATCGATGCATTATTATGTTGGGAGTGGTCGAGGGGGGGGGGGGGGGGGGGAGGGAGGGAGAGGGGAGTTATACATGAAAATATGATGGAAAATGGTATGCAGTGAGTATATGTAATTGACACCTTGAGTGTCATACTTTCATATGACATTAAATGGAAATGGAGTCCTAGGAGGGGCTAGATATCGAGATGATGTAGAGAGAAAGATAATGTGTGAGAGAGATGGATCATTAATGGAGTTTACTGAGTTCTTTCTAACAAGTCTTGGAGTCGGAAAAGGACAAACATTTATGTGTGTGTTTATTGAGGAAGGATGTGATATTTTCTAGATTTATCATCCAACACTAAATTATGTTGAGTTCAAATTTCAATTGAAAAATGATGGAACTAGTCTGTATGTTTATATGAAAAAAACATTGCAATTGCACCTTACTTTCATGAGTTCATCTCCAAAATGCTTTCTTGCCTAGTTGCAACACTAGTATCCATAAAACTACTTTAAGGGAAGGATTTTGTTCTGTTCCATTCATGCATGAATTGATGCTTTGAAAATCTCTAGAAATTATAGTTTTTTGCTAAAAAGGCATTCTCTACTAGCAGTGATCCTTGACATGATGTTTTTCATTGTAATAGTACTCTTATAGTGCAAGATGATTTGTTTATTTTTATACAATTTTCACCTTTCTTTATAATATATTATTTTCATCTTTTGAATGATTGAGCAATCTTATATCACTGATAGGAGTTGGATGTATAAATACAAGACCAAGCATGAACGAGTTAATTCGGAATTTTTAGCTGGAGTTCAATATTTCATTGACTTTGCAACGAAAAGCATAACAGAGGAAGGAACTATAAAATTCCCATGCATTAAGTGTGGAAATATGTTTAATCAAGAGAAGGATGTTGTTCATCTACATATTATTAAGGAAGGATTTACTCGAAGATACCATATATGGCATTTTCACGGTGAACCTCGTGAAAGTTCTGAAGAGGAAATCAATGCACATATAGAATCAGTAGATGATATGGCTGAAATGTTGAATGATGCTTTTATGTGTCACCCTACTATTAATGATGTGGAAGATGAAGAACTGAATGAGGAAGCTAAGAAATTTGAAGAACTTATGGAATAAGCTAAGAGACACTTTATACAGGTTGTAGTAAATACTCGAGGCTTTCTTTCATAGTGCATTTATTCCAACTAAAATGTTTACATAAATGGAGCAACAAATCATTTTCTGCTATGCTTGCACTTTTTAAAGATGGATTACCTGCTGACAATCTCCTTCCAAGCAGTTGGTATGAGTGCAAAAAGATGATATCTGAATTGGGTTGGATTGTAAAAAGATACATGTATGTCCAAATGATTGTGTTTTGTTTAGGAATGAATTAGAAAATTTTAGTAAATGTCCAAAGTGCAATGCTTCAAGGTGGAAGGAGAGAGGAGACAGTGGTGAAGGGAGAAAGAATAAACCTGTGAAAATTCTTCGTCATTTTCCTTTAATCCCAAGACTTCAAAGATTGTTTATGTCAAGCAAAACTGCAAGTTTTATGAAATGGCATCACAATGCTACCAGAGATGAAGAAGGAAAATTGTCTCATCCTAAAGATTCTGAGGCTTGGAAAGATTTCGATAATAAACATCAATCATTTAGTAGAGAGCCTCGCAATGTTAAAATTGGACTTGCAAGTGACGGTTTCAACCCATTTAAGACTGCAGTAGGTAGTGTAGACACCGCTTTTCTCCACTTATCCGAGGTTCCTTCGGGACCTCGAAGAAGAGAGAAAGAGGCCCACGAAGATGGATATGGAGTGGAAAGCGGGAAATAAAAGAAAAAAGATCGTGATCGCCAGGTACGCGAGGGTACCGAATGGAAGATGCACGGAGAGGGGTGTGAGTGGAAGAGTGATCGTGAGAAATACCTGTTGGAGCGTGGGAGGTTGCGCAGGTGTGTGGGTTCCTCTTCTTCTACGAGCACTGCCGGCCGTGGTAGAAGGCTCTTTCCTTGTGTTGATTACCCTGACAATGAAGAAAGACGGAGAAAGAAAAGGGGATTAGCCAATAATGTGTAGTACCAAATCCAAAAGAATGAAATGAAATGAATAAAGAACGTGAGGAACGACTTATCGTGTGGTGGCTTTTAAACCCCTAAAAGTAGGTGTGTGTGTGTGTGTATGCATGCATGTGTGTGTATAAAAAAAGAAGTAAAGAAGAGCCACGTGGGGCCCGGAGGTAGTAAATAGACAAGCAAGGGGAGGGGGGTGCTTCCCCAAATGTTGGATGGCACGGTGGCCGCTGCCGATTGGACGGATGGAGGAAGACGAGGACGAAGCTCCCGTCTCGCTCCAATAGGATGGACGGGATAGCTCGGGTGGCGTGGCGAGAATCCGATAGGGCTTCGCCACAGTGGATGGACCCCCCGAACAACTGACCCTCAGGGGTCTATTTATAGGCATCAGATTCTTGAATCGCGTCGGGCAAGGCCGCCGCGACTATCAGAATGAAACGCATCCGGTCCGGGCGTCGCGATTTCAAAGCGCCGCATTTCCCGCTAGATTTGACAATTATAGGGTACGTGCTATGGTTCAGAGTCGCATCGGGGGCGACAGTCGCGTTTTGAAATGCGTCGACCTACCCCGCCGCGACTTCATTTCGGCACGTGGGCTCATAAATGCGACGACTTCCGGGCGTAGGGTACAGGCCTAATCGCGTCGGCACAGACGGACGCGATTCAAAGATTACCTTGGATTCGAGGTATGGGTGCTCGAGTGCAACAACTTTTGGGGCCTAGGGCCTAATCGCGTCGGCACGATCTGACGCATCTTTGATTTAAAATACGTCGGGCCGGCACGACGCGACAAAGCTTTTCAAATTTTATTTATAAAAAATCCTGCCAAAACCGACATTAGAATCGCGGCGCTTACAACAGACGCGTTCCTAAAATGGCATCGGTATTTTTTATAAATAAAATAGGTAAATTCCTTGTCACGTCGCACGGGGCCGCCGCGATAAGGTCCAGTTGGCCTAGTCGCGTCTCTCATGCTCGGCGCGACTTGAAATCGCATCCTCCATGCCGGACACATTTTAGCTATCTTCATTAACGCGTCCCGCAGGCCCGTCGCGACTTGAAAATGATGACTATGACCCCCGGAGAGCCTTGAAAATGGAGGGGAAGCACCGGGGAAGAACGGGTGAGATCTAAAAACATTGGGAAAACATTCTTGCAAGGCAAAAAGAGGGCCATTTGTGGCATTATGGCGCAATATGAAATTTGCTCGCGGTGGAGTCGAATTCGCGTGTCTACAGCTGCCACACCTTGGCGTCTGCTTGCAGGGGAGCGAAGCGAAGTTACACGAAGTGGAGTGTAATGGAGTGAAGTGGAATGAAAGAAATGAAGTGTAGCGAAGTGGAGTGAAGCAGGAGCAGACTGAAAGTAGACGCCAAGGTGAAAAAATAGACATGATTAATGATCGATTGGGTGACCACCACCTGATGAGAGTCTTTCACCAACACCCAAGGAAGTCACCACCGGAGAAGAAGACCTAAAGAAACTACCGTTTGGATTGGAAAGGAAAGTGTGCGCACGAGGGGCACGACTGAGATGTGTACGAGGTACACGAAGGAAAAGTGCCACGTGGGGCACGAAGGGGAGATCAACTTCCAGTGAAGGGGAAGTACCTAGGGACACGATCCGTTAGGTTGGACCATCTGGGGCGTCTGCCACTACCTCAGGTGGATCTGCGGGAGAGATCAACTTCTAGCGAAGGGGAAGTACCTAAGGACACGATCCGTTAGGTTGCACTATCGGGGGCGTCTGCCACTGCCTCAGTGGATCTATGAGAGTAAAGATGAAATCAGGGGGGATAAATCCAAACAGAAGGTTCTTTAGGAATCAGAGTTGGGTACTTGACTCGGAATGGAATATTTCAAATTGTTTGGCTTTGGAGCACGAATGGCTCTCAAATTGCCTTGGAAGAGTGGTTTTCCACTGTGATTTCAAGATGCATGTATGCTGGGCTAAAGGTAAAATAAGGATAAAAGGAGTAGACAATAACCAAGGATAATATTGGTACGATGGTGTTGAGTCAAGACCAGGGGTTATGCATGGGTCCTTCGTCCTCATTTGCCAAGTGTAACAGCTTATCCGTGCGGCTAAGGATCCACTGGGATAATCATCGTTTTTGATAAAGGAGAACTCAAATCCCAGATTCCTCAAAGCCACAAGGTCCTTGGTATGCTCTAGGAGTATACATATAGATAAGTTGATGGTGGGGGCAGAAGTTGCAGCCTGATGTAGCGCCAAATGAGGTAACTCGAATCCTGCGCTCAAAATTCATTAGCCAAGATAACAAACATCATGGAAAAACATCATTTATAGCATGGAGCATGCATAAAATAGTCAACAACAGATGTAGCTCACACAACTTGTTTGTTTTTTACCATGAGGATAAGTGATTTTTGCCAAGAGTTTGGAGTTCAAGATAGGAGGAACCCATGAAGGGGAAGAATTGCATCGATCTGATGCAGAGAGGAGGCAATGGTTGCCTTGAGCACCATCAGGGATTTTTTTGGATTTTTTTTAGTATTTGAATTTTTGTGGGATTTTTGGAGATATTTAAATTTTTGTAGTTTTGAAATATTTCATTTTTTGTGTTTTGGAAATATTTGATTTTTTTTTTTTATTTTAAAAAGTATTTGGATTTTTATGGATTTTTAGGAATATTTGAATTTTTTGTGATTTTGAAAGTATTTGGATTTTTTATTTGAATTTTTTTTGACGATTTTTGGGAACATTGTCATGCCATGGCGGCATTAGGGTCACGAAAACTAGCCGACGAGTGTCCGCGTTACCTCCCGTGTCATTAAAGGATGCCCAGAGTAGGCCGTGTATTTTAACGTGGTGCCCACAGGCTAATTGCACTTGGTCAACGATACCACTACTAAAACCATGCCTGAAAAAGGTGACTCAGTTTGGCAGGGAGAAGGGAAGAAGTTTTTTTTGGAGATAAGCTTGGTATGGATGTTTGAAGAGTTGGGTTTGACTTCCTTCTGTGGCACGACCATCAAAAGATTCAGCCTCATTTGATTATTGGGGCTTTGATTATGATTTGATGACCATTTAGTTTTGTAGGGACATGCGTACGACCGGGTCCATCTGGATCTCCGCGGGGACTTTGCCACTCTTTGCCATGCCCTATTGATTTATTTGATTGATTTTGATTTTGCATGCGTCTGACCAGGTCCATTTGGATCCTTATGGAGACTTTGCCACTCTTGACATGCATTTGACTTGTTTTTTGATTGGTCATTTAATTCGCCCATTTTGGGGACGTGTTCCTATGATGGAGGTGCTTCGGGTTGGTTACCTTGCCCAGACTACCTTTAACACCCATATTTTGATCGAATAAGAGGAGAAACAGACATTTGTGCCTTTCAGGCATGGCTGTGACAGTGGCGGTGCTTTTCTGGAGCAATCGACTTTGGGGTGCCGTGAAGTCTATGAGGTGCCCATGCCAAGGGCAAACTTTAATGACCTGGGAGGGAATTTTGGACTCCTGGCACGGAATTCTCATAATGGAAATGTTGTGATAGCATGGCAATGTTGGATATTCATCTTTTTATGGATTATTTTTATTTTTTTGTTTGTTTTTTTTTACACTGATAAATAATATAAAAGCTTTTCAAAATAAGAGTTCGGACGGTAAAGAGGGGACGAATGCCTTACGCTGGGGCGAGACTCAGAGACTTTGAAGAATGTACAGGCTTATTTGAAAATTAAAAAGATAAGTGGGGGCTAAAGCCCTGAAAACAATGCGAGAAGGGTCGGATGACCTGCTTAAAAACGGCAAGGAGAGAATGTCGAAAAGAGGACGAATGCCCTGCGCTGGGGCGAGACTCGGAGACTTTGAAGAATGTACAGATTTATTTGAGAATTAAGAGGATACATGGGGGCTAAAACCCCAAAAATAGTGGGAGAAAGGTCAGATGACCTGCTTGAAGATGGAAAGGAGGGAGTTGCGAAAAGACTTTGGAGACTCTGGTGGGGCCGGAGGGAATAGAAGTAGAAGGAGGGTGCGGTGCCCTGGAAGAGGAAAAGAATCCAGATGGTCGGAGGAGAGAAGGGAACAAGTGGGCCGTAAGGGGCCAAGAAAAGAGGTGCGCCGCGTGGGGTGCAAGGACGAGAGGTGCGGCGTGGGGCACAAGAAGGAGATGTGCCTCATGGGGCACAGAAGGGAGATGTGCCTTGTGGGGCACTAGAGGAGACGTGCCACGTGGGGCACCAGAGGGAGATGTGCCTTGTGGGGCATGGGAAGGAGTTGTGCCCTGTCGGGCACGGGAAGGAGTTGTGCCTTGTGGGGCACGAAGGGGAGAGTAAGGATTACAAAAAGGGGTGTGATGCCCAGTATAGGAGAGTGGATTGTACAACAAATGAAAATAAAATGCCTCCCGTGGGGAGAGAATGTGGAGAACCCACGGGAAGGTGCTGAGAAGCACAAAAAATGATTGAAAAAATAAAATGGAAGAAGGTGGCGGAGGCCCCTTGGCCTTTTGCCTTGCCCAGCTCTTGGGCTTCCGTCTGGGAATTGGCCTTTTGACCCTCAGGCACTTCCTCACATATCTGGCCCAACGAGCGGAGGGTCTTGCTCTTTTCACATGGATTGAATGGCTCTCAATGATTGGGGGATTGTTGACTTCCTTCGAAGTTTCAACAAATAAAATAGTGGTAACTCCCTTGGAATGTAGCTGAAAGAAGGAGTGGGGAGTTCCACTGGTAGAGTTGGAAGCAACAATGAGGGGTCCGTGCCCAAAGATGGTATAGCATTGGTTATGGAAAGGGGCACGACCCCTTGAATAACAGATTGTGCCAATGATTGGCTATGGAGTGCGTGAGCACAATCTGCATGATTGACCCCTTCACTAGAGTGGGAAGGTTCACAACAATGGTGTGAGGGGTCATGAGAGTGTGGAGAGTTTGATTCCCTATGAGTATTTTGAAATGAAGCGTGTTGGCAACTGGGATGATTGGCATATCATTAGAAGGCCTCTTGACGGCCATGGATGGAGGGGAGGACTTCCACTTAGTAAATGTGCCCGGTATGGAAACAATGACCGGCATGCGAGGAATGTAATCATGGAGTTTGAATAGTATGCCCGGTCCCGAGGATTCCTTCTTCTGTGGTACTTGCTTGTTGCTCCTCGAAGGGGTGCACCTGCTCCGTCGGATGGGGGTAGATGCAGATAGAGTGGAAGGTTGTACGACCGGTGGATGTGTAATGGGTATGATGGCGAGGGTTTGCTCGGTTTGGTTACCACTAGTGTTGGTGCAATGGGGGGGGGGGGGGGGTAGTGACTGGTTTAATGGTGGGTGTAATGGTGGGTGTAGTGGTTGGTGGAGGTTTAATAATGGATGGTAGCATGGTAGGGGTAGGTAACTGGCGTATGAACACGACCTCGGAAGGCTCATCTTTGTAACACCAAGTGGTTTCATGGATGGGTTGGGCACTAGCAACTTCAACCCGGCAACAGGCTGTGGTAGAGGTGGAGGCTGCTGTGGGGGTGGTATGGGAGTTGGCATGGTGCCGGAGCAGGTGCAACGTATGGCACGGGAGCTTCTTCATGCATGGGGGTGTCGTAGGGCCCGTTTGGAGGTTGTTGAGTCAGAAAAGGACGAATCAGTGGACGCCTCGGTGGAGGCATGTTGTGGTAGATGAGAATCTGCGGACGGGTATATGATGTGGATGTTGTAGGGTGGCGAGGTGGATGGTGGATGGTGTTCACTGATCCGTTCTTTCTCGGATTAATTTGATCAAAGAGTTCTACGATCGGGGAGTCCATTAAATGGGCTTGAATGTAACATCCCCGCTTGTAGAGCTCTTCCATCATTTCAATTTGGTTCATGGCTGAAATGTGCTTGAACCTCGGAGTGGAGTTGGAAATGATGATTTTGACTTGCTCCGACTCTGAGAGCACATTTTGCAGGCGGGTGGCCATTGACCTCCAACGGTCAGCAAATTGGACAAATTCCTCGTTAGCCCCCATCTTCTCGGATGTTAGATCCGTGATAGAGAGATAAGGACTAACGCGGTCTTTATACCTTTGAAGGAATTTCTTATGTAGAGGGCGGAAGTCTCCTGCCTTACTTGGCTCTAGAGAGTAGAACCATTCGAGTGCAGGGCCGTCAAGGGATTTTCTAAATAAATATGCCAATTGATGGGATCTCATTGCCAACGAGAAGATTCATAGAGGAATTCCTTGACATGAAGGTGGAGATTGCCCATGCCATTGTACATTCGGTACGTTGGCATCTCCAAAGGATGTATGTAAATTTGAGGAGAGCTGGTATGGCGGCAACGGGGTCACTCATGGGATTAAAAAGCTGGTTGAGTTGACTCTCCAGATCATTCAATTTTTGGAGAAGAGCATTTTGGAGTGGAGTGGGTTGCCGCTGGGCATGTGAGGAGTACATGGGGGTGGCCTTGAATTAGTGGGCCTTCCCAAGGGGTGGTCTATACAGACTAGAGCACGGGAGTGCAAATGGCCAGGGGGCCGAGGTGAAGAAGAATGTATAGGGGTATGTGGCGAAGTCACCGGAATGTACAAAGGTGGTACCTAGGAGAAGGAGAGGGAGAAGGAGTCACACCCTCAACCAAAGATTGAATCAAATTTAGTTGTTGAGGGGTGAGTTGATCCAGGGCATGCAGGACATTTGGACTGTAGGGTCTTGGCGGGGGAAGGCTCTTGCCGGGTTCCGATGGGAGGTAAGTGCGAGGGGACATCAAATTGGTTAGTGCGCGGCATGCGCACATACCATATGAAGTGGAAGGTTGTCCCTCACGGTGATGAATGGACGTGCATGGGGTTGAAATGATTGGATGCTTGAATTATCCTCATAGTCCATATAAGAATTAGCATGATGGTGTGGGTTCATTTTTTAACAAAGCAAGCAAACAATAAGTTGAACAAAGATATTATCAATGAAATATGGTTCAAACAAGTTATGATGCTTACACTTGTTTTAGGAGTTCCACAATTAATTAGATGGATTGAAAAATATTGTGTCACTTCAGGTGAGAGATCCTGGTTGGGTAAAGGATGGAACTTCAGGGTGCAACTAGAATCACTTCTCACCACGCAATGGATATCTAACCCGGGTCAACG
>CM024758.1:145601027-145640132 GCA_014218235.1 Colocasia esculenta | reverse complement strand
GGGTTTCCAATTTAGTTACGGATTTGCTACAGAAATATGCGTAGCTAATTGGCTACGGATTGGCTAAGGAAATATCTACAGCTAATTCGTAGCTCAATTTAGCTACGGATTCATTATAGATATTTTTCGTAGTTATTCTGTCGCTAAATTTAGCTACAAATTTGCTATAGAAAAATTTGTAGCTAATGAGCTACGGAGTAGCTACGAAAATATTCAGAGCTAATCCGTAGCTAATTAGCTATAGAGTAGCTAGGAAATATTCATAGCGAAGCTGTAGCTAATTAGCGATGGATTAGCTACGAATATTTTCTGCAACTGATTAGCGGCCAAGATTTAACTACAAACATAATCCATAGCTGATCTATAACTAATCTATAGTTATATTGTTTAGCTACAGATTAGCTATGAATTGTGTCCGTAGCTAATAGGGGAGATATTAGTGCGGTACTCTTTTGTGAGGTTCTCTCAACCAATAAAATTGCTCCCCCCCCCCCCCCCCAAAACAACATGACAATGGCACGAAACATCAGATAGTTAGTCGTGGATGGCGCATCATCTCTTATGTCGCATAAAATTTTAACATTTGAAAAAAATAAAAAAATAAAATATGATTCCGATAAAATTTAAAAAAAATTAAAAATAAAATGCGACAATTAATCTCGTCACCCGGTCTCAAATTCACCAAAAGAAAAAAAAAACTCTCGCCAATTAGAAGAGAAAATATTATTTCCTTTTATCTCCGTCCTCGTGTCAAAATTGAGTAACACGCAACTCTATTTCGGATCAAAAATATTTAAGCTTCTTTGGTTGTCTTGAAACATCAAATCGCTCAAAAAACGTTCCCGAACACTGCCTAGTTAACGACGGTCTATCGACCACAACCATCGACATCAAAGCACGCAGCGCGCCAGATCTCGTTCTTCGGAATTTCGAAAATGCCACCCCTCACCCAACTATATATTGATTTGGGCGTGCGGCGACCTTTCTCTGTCAAGCGAGGGGAGCGGGAGAGGGAGAGAGAGATGAGGAAGAGAGGCGGTGTGCCGGTGGCGCCGCCCACCTCCGGGGGTCGCTCCTCTAAGGCCGCATCCAAACCCTACGACTTCGGCTTCACTGTGCTCGCATCTTCCTCCGCGAGGAAGGCGGCGTCCGTCCCGGCCTCACCCCTTGGCAACCACCCTGCCGCGGCCGCGTCCCCGCGGAGGGCCGTGGCGACCATCTCTAACCTCAAGGAACTCGCCTCCTCCAGGATCGACACCGTCAAGAGGAGCCTCGACCGCAGCCATTCCGAGATCCTCAAGGAGTTCGAGGCCTCCAACGCCAGGCTCTCCAAGCGGTTGAAGGTGAGGCCGGGGATGGAATGGCTCCACTTACGATGCTCACATACTTGGTTCCTTCCTTTTGTCTAGATTGAATTGAGCGGCTCTGGTGAATGTTTCCTGAGCAGATCTGGAATTAGTGTACCGGCAACCTTTTTTTGTCTTGAATCGCGTCGAATCGCAGGATACCGCGGGAATTCTTGACGCACTTCTGATCATTTATAGTGTAGTAGATCAGGGCAGTTTCTAGTGGTGATGCCAATTACCATTTGGCATCATGCCAGCTATCTTTCTTCTGCTGGTATGCAGCGGTTCTTACGGATCGATTATTGGGATTAATTCTCGATAGATCATGCTGTTTTATGCTTAGATTTATGATCAAATGCCCTGTGATATGCTAAATCACGTAGGTATTGTTGCACTTCGCTTTAGATATTAGAGATTTCGTCGTCCTTTTTCCATTGAAAGCTTCAAATTAGAGAGCCATGGAAATCTAAGGGAAGCGTGAAGAAGCATGTTCGCAATGCTCGGCACCCCAAAGCGCTCTCGAGTCTCATCCTTCTCTAGAAAAATGTGCATCTGATTACTTCACGCAGTCCGTAACAGGTTCATGGTGCTTTCTGTTCCACAGCTTCAGACACAGGCATGCCTACAACTATCGGAAGAAGTTGAGGAGGACTACAAGAAAATGTCAGAGGGGATGACCGATAATATAGAATTAATGGAGGTCGCCAACTAATCTTCTGACAGAGTGGTCCTATCTATATCTGCCTTTTCAGTGATCTTGAAATTAACACCTTCCGCGATGTTTGCAGGCTTCGTATGCAGACTTGATAGCCGAGGCTCAGGCTTCTGCATCTCGTGGTACAGGAACAGAAATTTCATCTCTCCATAGAGTTCTCAATTTTAGATTACAGTTGATGTTCTTGGCGAGCATGAAACTCTTCAGCTATATCTGCTATCATCTGTTCTTTAACCTTTTCTTCTAATTTTTCCTCCCGATCAGCGTGCAAAGTAACCATCCCTGAGCTTGCCCAATCTCTGGAAAAAGCGATAGATGGTTTGCGTAGCCGCTACAAGCTTCCACTGCCTTCAGCATAACTGGACACATCCATCTCCTCTATCGACAGCTTTGTATGTTATACTTCACGCTGATGCCATTTCGTTTCCGAAAAATGGATATTATTCTTCAAGATAGAGAATCCAACGCTATACATCCTGCTCAATCTCATTGGAATTTAGCAAAAAGGGCACCATCTGAGCGTAATATAGCATAGTTGCACCTTCCGTCCGGATTCATTGCTACACTTGCCATGCACATACTCCATATACAGTTTGTAGATTGTTCCTGTCACTACTTTGAAGTTTGTGCAGAAAATTTATGATAAATGCTTAAAGCACTGTTTTGGAGAAAGGAGACTTTTCAAGTATTTTGAAAAGGAAAATGGTTTAGTAACATTATTTTGTAATATATTAAATAACATATCAATTAAAGTGCACCACAACTTCATAATTTATGAGGTATTTTTGATTTTTTTATTTCAATTACTGATGTGACATAATTTTAATGGTGATGTTATCAAATAATGTTACCAAATTATATTACAAAATTATTTCTCTTTTGAAAATATGGAAACGTTTTGCAGGTTGCCATTTGCAGCAGACAAGGAACACCATCACCGTAGGCTGGCTGCCAACGTAAAGGTCCCTTTTCCGGTGACGGCGAACTGTGGGGACTTGTTCCGTCTTGAACCCGGTATTGACTTTGTACAGATATATCGATTTGTAATAGCCAGTTTAATTACTTCACTATGTTCATATATGAAGTAGAGACTGTGCATTGCATCTTCTTATCCCTGGATCGATTGTTCTTTTAGGGGTTGGTTGGTATTAAACTAAATTGATGATAAATTGATAATAATTTTAAATTTTTTAAAATTTTAAAAATATTTTCACTCTATCTCCTATCAATCTCAGTACCAAATATGATTTTAACGCACAGTTTTGTGATAGCTGACGGAAAGGCCACTGACCTATTTCATCTACGAGAAAGTATTGCCGCCGGTTATTTTTTTCCTCTTCAAACACAAGGGAGCAAGCCCATAAAACCTACGGTCAAATTTTCGGAAAAAAATAAAAAGGGGTGCTGTCTTACGTACCGTGCCCTGCGAGTACCGGTAATCCCTCGCACGATCATGCATGATCCTACGCGTGTATATATATATATATATATATATAAACAGAATTGTTTGCCCATCTTTATATCCCAGGTCATTCATTCTTTATATGCTTTTGTCCATATTGATAACCCAGCGATCAAGAAAATTAGTTAAATTAAGTTCGGTGCTTCTTATCAGTAGTATGATGATATGCTAAGTTGTTTCTAGATTGAGAAAAGTTTATTGTATTTTGAGAAGTATTTAGAAGTCGCTTTCTCTCTCTAGAGTTCTATAGAGAGAGAAGCTCTGAGTATTCCTTTGGTCTGTTGGCGCTGCTGCCCCCAGGTGGTGTTGGCCGGCCATGGAGGCCCCTGGGGGTTTTCCTTCGGCAGGTGGACAAGAGTTTCCACGCGGCCTCTCTTTTGCGACGGTGGTTGCATCTTCTCTTGAACTTTCGGAGGTTGTTGCAGATGTTCATCTACCAGCGTTTACAGACCAAGGTGAGCCGACGGTATTTTTCTCGAAAGCTGAAGCCTGAATGGAAGCCTCTCTCAAGCCTTTCCTCTTTTCCATGGTTGCCAAGACAGTGTACGGGAGGTCGGCGGTCCCTGAGATCCGTTTGCATCTAGCCTCTAAGTGTGGTATTAAAGAATCATTTGTTATTAGTGTCTTGGACAACTTTCATCTTCTTCTGCATTTCAAATGCCAAGATGACTATCTTAGGGTGCTTCTACTGAGTCTATATATGTTCAAGGCAAGCTTTTCAGGTTCTTCAAGTAGACACCTCTTTTCAAACCATCGGAAGAATCAACTGTTATTCCAGTGTGGGTGGAGTTCCCATAACTTCCTGTCATCTTTACCACAAGAAACTTCTGGCTTCAATCGCAGGTAACATTGCCCGGTTCTGCAAATCGCCCATGTAACAGAACTCCTTCTTAATACTAAGGCGGCTCGGATATGTGTTTGAACTTGATCTCACTAAATCCAGGCCTGACAGAGTATGGATTGGGATGGGGGATATGGGTGGTTATTGGCAGGAGATTACCTATGTCAATTTGTCTGCATATTGTTTTTCTTACTACTGGTTAGGTCATTCTAAGGAGGACTGTCGTTCAGTGGGAGGAGGAAACAAATTGTCGAAAGGAAATACCAAGGATGTTGTTGCGACTCTGAAACCCCCAAGGGTTTGGGTTCCCGTTCGTGAAAGTGTTGATGTTGTGCATGCCAGTCATGGTGTGCATGAAGGCTAGTCTAAGCATGATGACCTAGCTGTAGAACCTGTGCTGGAGTGCCGTCCATCTGCAGCCGTTTCAGCTAACATGGAAGAACAAACACATGGGGTTCATTTGCTTTTGGATTCTCCAGGAGGAGATGTTGTGGCCGCCGGCGGGGTCACGGTGGCGCCGTTGGATGCGCAACTTGCTTCTCAAAGAAACGGAAAAGGGAGTTAGGATTTCCTTACCGATCACTAGAGAACGTTCTCCTAGTCCTGTGCGACAAAGGGATGCTATAAATATGCTAGCTCAAGCTACATCTACAGACTTGCAGATGAAATTTTCTTCTGTTGCTAATCTTGCTAAAGTTGAAAATATTTTCATGCCTGAGTTCAGTTTTCATTCTGAGGTATCTGAAATAGATTCAGAAGAAGAGACATTGAGCGTTGTTCACGTCG
The DNA here is from genome assembly GCA_014218235.1 of Colocasia esculenta. Taxonomy (NCBI): domain Eukaryota; kingdom Viridiplantae; phylum Streptophyta; class Magnoliopsida; order Alismatales; family Araceae; genus Colocasia; species Colocasia esculenta. The sequence goes on along the minus strand of CM024758.1, from coordinate 145,634,982 downwards.
ACCGAGCTTACGACCTCGGGTTGTGCTCCGGCGAACTCATTCTTGGGATATATTCTCTTTAGAGTTTTAGACATCTCTTACTTTGGTTTGTCCTACTTTGGGCAATTGTCTATGATTTTAGAATCTCTAGTTATTAAAAAAATAAATCGGCCTTTCTTGGCCTTGGGAAAAAAAAGAGAAGTACAATTTTGTCATATCTAAAATATTTCAAAAAAAATATTAATCCATCTTGTGCGACTTATGCACCGTATTGTGTCATTTTTTTTCTATTTTTAGAGCTTAACTTTTATTTAACATCCAACTTTACATTTGACACTCAATTTCTCTTTTGACATCATTTTTAATGTGGTGTGATGTACGTAGTTCAGATTGGATGTCAAAAGAGAAACTTAAGTTTCAAAATAGAAATTGAGTATCAAATAAAAAGTTACACCTTAAATTCAAAAAATAAAAATGACACGGTGAGTCGTGCGTATTAATTAATAAATTCTTTGAAGCATATTTAGACACGGTAAAATTGAATTTCTTAAAATGCAGTAAACTTTTCTTCTTCCAGATTTGTCTCCTGTTGCTACAAATAAAGAGTTTTTTTTATGTCCTGCGCTTACAGTCCATCGAGTTATTTATTTGAACAACTCGGAAGTTGTACTATTTTAAATACTGCAAAGGTGGTTGGCCCATTAACTACAGTGCACAATCTTTTCTTAGTTGTCTAATCTTCGTTTAAACTATACAGATATGTACCCGAATGAGACTTGACATGGACATTTGTTTTTGGGAAAAAAAAATACTGCAATGACCGTGGTGTAGCAAGTTGGAACTTGCGAATAGGTTGAGTTGGTAAGCACGATTTTGCCACTCCATTTATTAAAGCAGAAAAATTCAACCTTGGAATTGTGCACCTATTTGTTTATAAGAGCCAAACTTGTGGTTGACGAGTCTGGCTAATCTGACCGACAAGTCAATCTATACTTATGTTGCATATATTTAATTTTTGTTAGAGTTTTTTGATTTTTTGAATCTACATTTTTCCATAAATTGAAGACCACCTAACCTACACTAAGATCTTATAAGTTATTTAATTTCAGATCCATTTTAGTTTAAGCTCGAGTCTCTTGTTAAGGCTCAGGAAATTGAACCAAACCTTCCGCTCCGGCTCATGTACATCCGCACCTCTTCAGTACGGGAAAAAAGAATCAAGTTTAATATTAGAATAAAAGAGATATATGAGCGTTGGCGGCCCAAGATGGCTCAGCAATGCTGACCAGTCGTGACGAAAGACAGCACCAGTGCACCACTGGAAGACAGTTATCGACAACACCACCGGTGGTGTTTTTGACTGCTGACCAGCCGCGTGCGATAGAGGATCGCATTGGGGCAGCTATGGGCGGGGTGGGGGCGGTGCCATGTCAGACATTTGATTGCCCGTGGTGGTATTCAGGTGGTGATATAATGGCCGAATAGTATTTACCATGTACCAAATATTATGCCACTTTGATACAGGAGTAAGTAGGGCTACTAACGGGTTAGAGTCGGAATCGAAAATGAGTGTTTCTGTTTCCGCTTCTTATAAGAAATTTTAGAGTCGGAAACGAAAACGAAAAATGGAGTTTCTGCTTCCGCATCTATTTCGCTTTCTATCGAAAAAATCGGAAACGGAAACGGAAAAAAAACGGAAACTTCGGATGTAGCAACATTTGTCCAATTAGAATTAATTTATAAATTTATAAGTATATTATTATTAAATTTATGAATAATTTCAAATGTAAATTTAATAATTTTTTCTACCATATCTTCTTCATCATGTACATTATAATGACCCTTACTAATATAGTGATATATAATGGTAAAATTAGAATTAGAATTTACATTTGTACAATTACAATTAGAATTTACATTCTAGTATGGTAAAATCATATAGTGATATATATGGTGAGTATAGATAATCAAATATGTAGATATAAATATCATTAGAGAAAAAAATGTCAATAATTGGGACTAGAATAGATGACATTTACATATAGATGAGAGGTGAGAGACAATGAGTTAAAATTTAAGAGCCAAGTTTGAGAATATTTTATTATAAAAATATATATAATATATATTAAAGTTATCGAAAACGGAAACGGAAACGGAAAAGCGGATGCGGAATTGGGTGTTTCTGCTTCCGCATCCTATAAGAATTTGGATATCCATTTTTGTTTCCGCTAAGTTATCGGAAAGTTCTTTTCGGAGTTCCGCATCCTATAAAAAATGTGGAAACAGGTTGACTAAACGAAATTCGGATGTCCATTGGCAGCCCTAGGAGTAAGCAACTTGTCATGAGTATCTTAATTTCATATAGACTAACCTAAAAATTAATCTACCTATTTTTGAAAATAAAGTAAGATTGGATAGATACCTCCTATTGCTCAAACTCTAGATAAATCTTTACCTCACCTGTCATCTAAGAAAATATTAGTATTTTTCTTAGCCTAATTCGAAGCAACATTCTTACTCCATCTTCTGAAGGGGGTAGAGATAACATGTACTACTCCTAGATTACTCAAATTCAGTTAGATATGCTACCCCTGGATTACTATAATAATCTCATATTAGTCTATACTACATACTCAAATTCAATTAGTGCATACTTGGTATGAGATTTGATGACCAAACCTTTTCCATATAAATTAATTCACTTATTTATATATTAATTTTGATGATTAACAAACATTACTAATAAATTACTTGAGCCTTGAGGACAGGAAATAAAAGCAAAAGAAAGTTCAAGACAATCAGGTAAGACTCTCATTTCATAATTTTTCCCAAGTCATTGCATCGACTTCTTCATACTTCATATCGACTTCTATTGATAGTCATAACGATTCCTTTATAAAGTCATATCGATTTCAATAGAGTCATCATAACGATTCCTTTATAAAGTCATATCGATTTCAATAGTCATCATAATGATTCATAAGTATTATGATCGATTTCCTTTCTGACCGAATTGCAAACAAATCGATACCATAACGATTTCCTTAGTAAGTTCATAACGATTTCTTTATTGATCTCATAACGATTTCGTTAGTCATCAGAACGACTTGCTTTCGTAACGATTTCTTTAGAAATCATAACGACTTGCCTTTGTAACGATATCTTTAGACTTCGTAACGATTTGATTTCATAACGATTTCCTTAGTGATTTCATAACGATCCTTTAGGAACTTCACATCGATTTGCACATCGATTTCTTAATTGATTCATAAGGATTTGTGCATCGATTTCTTTATAAAATCATAACGATTTGCACAACGATTTCATAAGTCATCGTAACGATTCCTTTAGAACTTGCAACGACTTGCCAGTCATAACGATTTCATAAGTTATCGTAACGATTCCTTTAGAACTTGCAACGACTTGCCAGTCATAACGATTTCATAAGTTATCATAAAGATTCTTTTAGAACTCGTAACGACTTGTTCGTCATAACGACTTCATAAGTTATCGTAACGATTTCATTAGAGCTCGTAACGACTTGCTCGTCATAACGACTTCATAAGTCATCATAACGATTCCTTTAGAACTCGTAACAACTTGCTCGTCATAACGACTTCATAAGTCATCGTAACGATTCCTTTAGAACTCGTAACAACTTGCTCGTCATAACGACTTCATAAGTCATCGTAACGATTTCATTAGTTCTCGTAACGATTTGCTTGGTGTAACGATTTGTTAAGAGTTTCATATCGATTTCTTTGATGATCATAACGACTTGCCTATCAGTAATGATTTGGTAAGTAATCACAACGATTTCTGTATTGTCATAACGACCTACTTACCAATAATGATTTGGTAAGTAATCATATCGATTCAACGTTATATCAGTATAATACTCTTTAATATACGTTGAATAGTCAAAGTCAGATCTCGTCTGTTTGACTGCTACGCATTTAATGTTTTCTGAACGTATCTCTCATGCATGCAGACAATATCTTCCATTTTCATGCTACTCTGTCTACGTCCTTTTTAGACAGAAAGGAGCTTTGCTATATATTGCAATATCTGTTCCAACTGCAACTAACAATCGACGACAGTCCTAGCTGTCCTCTATTTATTGTTGATTGCTCACAGATATCTGACAAGACTTATCTGTACAACGTTGGACACAAGATACAAGATATTAAAATATTTCTCTGGCGTGTACTAAAGGATAAACGACTGAAGATCAGAAGCTTCCTTGCAGATCTGTCTAACGTACACCAGGATGAGAGACAACGGATCTTTAACGTTCAAATTTCAAGCAGAAGCTTAAATACAAGACTCAAGACTAAGAAGACACAACCTTTGAATACGTTTTGAAGAATATTATTCTGAAAGAAAGAATCGTCATTCACTTCAAATCTTCTGTGATTCAAACAAGAGCGAAGCACTCTATTCCAATCCATCTTAGCTCTTTAGCTCTCAGTGTTCAAGAAGAAATTCCTGTGAGAGCCAGTGTAGTCTTTGGAGAGAAACCAGTGTTAAAATCTCTTCTCTCTTGAGACTTGTTTGCTTCAGATTGTAGCTGTTTGAGCTAGTTTCTGAAGCTTGTTCTTGTATTTCCTTTTATTAGTTGTGTTCCCTCTGGGTGAAGGAAAACCTGGTGGTAATTAGAGTGGTTGTTTTCCCTTCAGGTGAAGGAAGACCAGTTGAGGCTGGGTGTAAGGATCTGTGAGGGGGATAGTACCCTTGATAGTGAAATCCTGAGGTATTGCTCAGGGACTGGACGTAGGTCTCCTGTGGAGAGGAGTTCCGAACCAGGATAAAAATCTTTGTGTCTTGTGGTGTGTTTTGTGTGTTTGTTATCTCATTTCCTCTAACTCTAACCTTCGTTTAAGTTGTTGTGTAATCCTTTTAGTGAACTGGTATTAATCAAAGATCAAAATTTAATAACCCCTTCACCCCCCTCTGGGCTAGCTAGCTGGGCAACAAGTGGTATCAGAGCGAGTCTCTTCGACAAAGAAGAGGATCCAACGATCTGAAGAGTAAAGATCCATGGCAGCCCAAGGCAACTTCGAAGGCCAGTCAGTCAACAGACCTCCTTTGTTTGATGGAGAAGATTATACCTATTGGAAGACAAGAATGGAGTACTTTCTACAAGGCCACGATTACATGATATGGTCCATTGTAGAAGAAGGCGATCTTCTAGTCACCAATGCAAAGGCTCAGTGGACAGATGAAGACAGAAGAAAAATCTCTTTAAACTGCAAAGCCAAGAGCATCCTGTGCTGTGCCCTCAGCAAGAAAGAATTCAACAGAGTTTCAGCCTGTAAATCCGCAATGGAAATGTGGGAAAAGCTCAGGATTACCTATGAAGGGACAGATAAGGTAAAGGAGACAAGAATCGACATTCTTGTGACTCAATAGAAAAATTTCAGATGCAGTCAGGTGAATCCATAATCCAAATGTTAGTAGATTCACAGATATCACAAATGGCTTAGCTGGATTAGGAAAAATATATGCTGTATCAGATATGGTCAGGAAGATCCTCAGATCTCTACCATCCTCATGGATTCCAAAGGTAACAGCCATTGAGGAAGCCAATGATCTAAAACTAATGTCATTGGAAAAGTTAATAGGAACCCTCATGGCCCATGAGATAAACATGGAGAGATTAGAGAATCCTCCAGCAGAAAGAAGCAATCAAATGCCTCAAGGCCAATGAAGACGTATCAGAAGAATCACTGGACAACAGTGAAAGCAGTAAGGACAGTGATGATGAAGAAGCAATGCTGTCTCGAAGACTTCAAAGAATTCTAGCAAAGAAGAAGAAGTTCCAATCTGGAAGAAGATTTTTTAAGAAAAATAAAGACTTCAGAAAACCAGAAGTAAAGGATTCCAAGAAAGGAGAACTGATATGCTATGAATGCAAGAAGCCTGGACACATCAAGGCTGATTGTCCAATGCTTAAGAAGAATGATCACAAGAAGAAGGATAATTTCAGAAAATTCAAGAAGTATAAAAGAAGGCAATAGAGCCTAAGACAGTCAATGAAGCTTTAACTGATGAATCATGGATAATAGCCATGCAAGATGAACTAAATCAGTTCAAGAGAAACCAAGTATGGTCACTGTTCCTAGACCATCCAATCATTCAGTTATTGGCACCAAGTGGGTGTTCAGAAATAAACTGGATGAGTCTGGAGCAATCTTAAGGAACAAGGCCAGACTGGTAGCTCAAGGCTATTCCCAAGAGGAAGGCATAGATTTCGATGAAACCTATGCACATGTGGCTAGACTTGAGGCTATTAGGATTTTACTTGCTTATGCATCTGCATTAGATTTAAAATTGTTTCAAATGGATGTCAAATCAGCCTTTTTAAATGGTTTTATCAAGGAGGAAGTGTATGTTGAACAACCTCCAGGTTTTGATGACACCGAATTTCCAAATCATGTATTTAAACTCCATAAGGCTTTATATGGTCTAAAGCAAGCATCTAGAGTCTGGTATGAGAGGCTCAGTACTTTCTTATAGATCATGGTTTCACTAGAGGTCAAGTAGATAGTACATTATTTATAAAATCTAAAGTCAAACATATACTTCTTGTACAAATATATGTAGATGATATCATTTTTGATCTACTGATGAGTCTCTTTGCAAGTACTTTGAAAAGCTTATGCAGGAGAATTTGAAATGAGTTTGATGGGGGAGCTAAACTACTTCCTTGGATTGCAAATTAAACAAGGGAAGGAAGACACTCACATCTGTCAAGCTAAGTACAACAAAGAGCTGTTAAAGAAATTTGGAATTGAAGGTGCAAAGCCACTATCAACGCCAATGAGCACATCAACCAGAATGGACAGTGATCAAAATGGTAAAAAGGTAGATCAAAAGAACTATAGAGGTATGATAGGGTCATTACTTTACTTAACTGCAAGTAGACCAGACATTTTATTTAGTGTATGCATGTGTGCTAGATATCAAGCAGACCCTAGAGTCTCATTTAATTTCTGTAAAAAGAATATTTAGGTATTTAGCTAGAACTCATGATTTAGGTCTTTGGTATCAAAATCTTGTAAAATAAATTTAGTAGGATATTCTGATGCTGATTATGCTGGATGCAAAGTAGATAGAAAGAGCACCAGTGGTTGCTGTCAGTTCTTGCAGGATGTCTGATATCTTGGTCCTCCAAGAAACAAAATTCAGTAGCTCTATCAACAGCTGAGGCAGAATATGTTGCTGCTGGAAGTTGCTGTACACAACTCCTATGGATAAAGCAACAACTTGAGGATTTGGGCATTCATATCAAGTCAATTCCACTACTGTGTGATAATACAAGTGCCATCAACCTCACCAGAATCCAGTACAACACTCAAGGACTAAACATATTGAGGTTAGATATCACTTCATTCGAGATCATGTAGCTAGTGGTAACTTAGAAATTTCTTTTATAGATACAAATGGTCAACTAGCAGATATCTTCACAAAAGCCCTACCTGAAGAGAGATTTACATCTCTTAGAAGGGAATTAGGGATGTGCATTTGTGAAAAGATTCCTATATTTAAATTGGCATATAAATTTTTCAGAATAAATGAAATTTTCTCTCTCTCTCTCACTTTAAGCAAAACTCAGTTTATTTACTCTTCTTTAACCGTTGTTGTGTTAGAAGTAGTTTGACTCGTCAAACCCTTTTGTCGCCTTCTGCCGTTACCGCTGCCTTTTGACGCTTCCTGTTTTCGATATAGTAATGTTAATTAGTCAAATCGTTCTGAGAACGACTCATCTTCCACCTTTACCCTTTCTCTTCTATCTGTTCGCCCAAGCCGATGCCCTAACGACTCCGGTATCGACTCTCTGCAAGATTTGAAGCTTTCTCTTCTTCCCGCGCGAAGAATCCCTCGAGGGCTTCCATCTCTTCCATCATCTTCCCTCTCCAGAACTGTTTTCTTCTCTCTCTACCCATGGCCGCTCCGATGATCTCCGGAAGTGTAGGGGGCTACAGTGCTGAGTACCTGTCCGCAGAGTAGCAGGAAAGATTCACCTTCGTAAAGACGAAGATTTGCGGAAACAAGGCAGGATGTTCAGAATCTAGAGAAGAATGGCATGATCAGTCTAGTAGAAGCTTGAGAAGGATGCAGTGGATGGATGTTGCCACTTTCACCGAGGTAAGTTATCCCGACCTGGTGAAAGCCTTTTTCGTTTGTCTGAAGTCAGAGGCGGATGGATCCCTTGTCTCCTCTGTTAAGGGTATCCAAATTAAGGTGGACCATGAACTCCTGCAGACGTTGTTTGGAGTGAAGACATCCGGACATAGTGGGGTTCACTCCGTGAACGATGAAGCAAAGGGTCTTGGCATTATAGGTCCAGGTTTCAGGTTGAAAGACGGAAAATTAGATATCAATCAAATGTCTGCATTCAACCGTCTACTTCATTTCATTATCTGCCAAATTATGGTTCCCCGGAGTGCTACTTTCTCATCTTGCACTAGGGCTGATTCGGATATGATGTTCTGGGTAATTCAGAATAAGATTAACTTGGCCGCAGTCATGGGAAAGAATGAAGTTTGCTAATGCTCAGATTTGGATACAAAGAGCAAATTGAATGTATCCTTGCCCTACGCTCATCTCCTAACCAAGATTTTCAAGCATTTTGGAGTTGATTTATCTGGAGCTGTTGTGGAAAAGATGGGCCAGTCTATAAGGTCTAGGAACCTAAAGAAAAGTGGTTTTTCATGCAGAATGGGATATGGACCAAGTCTTCTGTGGCAGAGGGAGAGGCCATTGTCGGAGATGTCCCAGAGATTCAAGAAGAAGCAGCAGATCCTCCAGCAGATTAGAGGTAAGATCAGCAGCTGTAGAGAGAGCAGCAGTACCTTCAGTGGATCTCCAAGCAGAGATTTCAGGATCACCCCTTATCGAAATTGCATCTCATCCTCCAGAAGTTCAAATGAAAGAAGCAGTAGCAGGTGTGGCAGATCCTTGCCCACCTCAATAGTTGCCTCTATTTTAAGAGATGTTTTGGACTCTCTTCCCTGCACCTCAGTTACTTCAGAAACAGGTGGACTTGATAAAGAAGAAGCTATGGCACCAGGCCATACAGAAAATGTGACTGAATCAGCTGACAGGGTTGAGGTGCAAGCAGCTACTCCACAAAGAATTTTGGAATATGTTCCCAGCCAAGGGGAACAATATGCTAGTGAATCAAAAGTGTCTGAATCCGTGGCAGAAGGACACTTTGAGAAAATGGTTGTGGAGGAAGCTCCTGCCCAGGGGGAGCTAGAAAATGTTGATCTCCATGCTCCTATTCAGGGGAGCAAACTGGGAATAAGGAACCGTTAATAGATAATGCTCCTGAGACAGATGAACCATCTTAGAAAAATCCTCCTCCTGCCAGTGCTCCTGTAAGTGAAGAACCTAGTGCAAGCCATGCACTTTTTGAGGAGCCTGTCACAGCAGAGCAAACAAAAGAGAGTGGCTCACAGAAGGTCAAGAAAGAGCCACGGTAAAGTAAATCTGACCTGTTTTGGAATTGTTGAAGGCTCAAGGAGATATTTTATCTTCAGTTCAGACAAGTGTGCAAGGCATTCTGACCAGTCAAGCTTCAACCACCTCTGAGATGTCTTCTGTCCGAAATGCTATGAAGTGGTTCAACAAGGAAATGTCTGATATGAAGTCCATGCTTGCTACTCTTTCAAGGTCAAGTGGTTTTTCTCCTGCAGCTACTCAGAGCAGATCAGCAGCTGTTCTTCGGCCACCAGGGCCTCCAGCTCAAGAGTCTCGGCCAGCAGGGCCTTCAGCTCAAGCATCAGGGCCACCAGGGCCATCAGTGCCAGCATCAGGGCCATCTGGGCCATCTGCAGTTGTCAGAGAAGGTCATGCAAAAGGAAAGAGCCCATTGAAGCTACCAAGGCCCCTGACACTTCTACTCTTGCAACTCCAACCCTCTCCTCACTTTCATCTCCTTCTACACGCCCCTCCAGCTCCACCAACTCTCAAACACCCTATGCTCGCACCCACCCCTTCTTCCTCTCTCATTTCATCCCACCTTCTTTCCTCCCACTCCTTCTCACACCTCAGCTCCATCATCATTCTCACCTTCTTCACCTCTCACTCAAACCACTCCAGTTCACCCTTCTACATCCTCAATCCCAAACACCTCTTCTATCCTCCTACTCCTCCTTCCTCTGTCACCTTCATTCCGGAAAAACCTCCACTACTTGGTGTCTTTGACACAAATCTTCTGGATGATTTTGAGAGAAATACCCTTATCACCATTCTCTCCACTGCCACTCATATCCACAGGACTGATCCTCCCAGTCCTGCCAAGAAAAAGAGGAACATTCATCCTCTGTCAGCATCCCCTCCTCACCATTATTTCCTCCTCTTTGGTACTCTCTACCCTCGAACCTCAGAGAAGACCCATCTATAGGAAATACCTTCAAAAGTGCATCCTCTCCACTGTCTATGGTATTCCTTTTCTCAACCTCTCTGAGCATCTAAACACTGTTCTTCCTTTTACCCAGCTGTCCCACCCTCAAAAATCCAAAATCTTTGAGGGCACTGAGTTCAGACTGAAGATCAGTGGGCCAATGTCAAGGGCAACAAAGCACAGTACAGCAAATCCTTGACTGCCAGGGCAGAATCTCTTACCCATAGAGCTCACCCACTCCACTTTCTGAGTGGTTTACCCTTCAGCATAAAAACTCTTGGGGACCTTTCTTTTGAAAGAGATCAGAATTGCCAAGAACTTCCAGCTGTACAGTGATTTCTGCTACTTGAACAAGCTGCCGGAAGTCCAGTTTTACCAGTTTCATTCCACCATTGTGATGCTGAGATCCGAACGTCCATTAAATATTCCCCTCACAGTGGATTTTGCAAGTTTTAAGGTCGACTCTCCAGTTCTTCTACCGAAGCTACACTCCTTAGTGTTTGACTCTGATACCGGCTCCCATGCTCTGGATAGTTTTCTAGGCAGATGGGCCGCTTGTCAGCCAAGCAGGGCAGATTGCCTTCCTTTTGCAGTTCATTTTCAGAGAATACCACTCTGGCCGCATTTCATCTCAGACCTTGGCTCCACTCATTTCTGAGTGTGAAAGGCTTTCTCCCACCGAATGGGAAAAGCTCTATATCGCATCTCATCAACAATTGGAAGCTATCAACAGTGGCCTAGCCAGGCAAAGCAAGCCTATTCTATCAGCAGAAACTTTCTTGGATCTCAACTCTATTTCTCCCATTCAAGAGATATATGTTCAGTGGGCAGCCAGATATACTGCCTTCTATGCTCTGAAGCAGGATCTGCTTGATCAGAAGATTTTCTATCCAATCTCTCTGGATAGGTTTCTCCATCGTGCCAGCTTTGGAAAGAGCACCTACTTCCGATTCATCCTGGACAAAGATCAGTATGAAGAATTCCTGGAAGAGCAGCGGCAGCTTACCTTCAGAAGATCTCTCCAGCCATGGGTTCTTCCTTCTCAGTTGCTCCTGGTGTTTTCCGCCAGTCTTTTGAAGATATGGAGATCAAGGCATGGACTGTTATTCCCAGCATGCCTCCCTTTTGTCTCCTATGTATTATCTTTCTCCTAATTAATACAAAGCTCCCACTCTTCTTTGTCTCATCGCCTATCTTTTTGCTTATTGACAAAAAGGGGGAGAAAACTAATGCAACTCTGAAAAACATGATGTTTTCATTATGTTGTTTAGTATATTTTGTCATCATCAAAAAGGGGGAGATTGATGACCAAACCTTCTCCATATAAATTAATTCACTTATTTATATATTAATTTTGATGATTAACAAAACATTACTAATAAATTACTTGAGCCTTGAGCACAGGAAATAAAAGCAAAAGAAAGTTCAAGACAATCAGGTAAGACTCTCATTTCATAATTTTTCCCAAGTCATTGCATCGACTTCTTCATACTTCATATCGACTTCTATTGATAGTCATAACGATTTCTTTATAAAGTCATATCGATTTCAATAGAGTCATCATAACGATTCCTTTATAAAGTCATATCGATTTCAATAGTCATCATAACGATTTCATAGTATTATGATCGATTTCCTTTCTGACCGAATTGCAAACAAATCGATACCATAACGATTTCCTTAGTAAGTTCATAACAATTTCTTTATTGATCTCATAACGATTTCGTTAGTCATCAGAACGACTTGCTTTCGTAACGATTTCTTTAGAAATCATCGACTTGCCTTTGTAACGATTTCTTTAGACTTCATAACGATTTGATTTCATAACGATTTCTTAGTGATTTCATAACGATTCCTTTAGGAACTTCACATCGATTTGCACATCGATTTCTTAATTGATTCATAAGGAATTGTGCATCGATTTCTTTATAAAATCATAACGATTTGCACAACGATTTCATAAGTCATCGTAACGATTCCTTTAGAACTTGCAATGACTTGCCAGTCATAACGATTTCATAAGCTATCGTAATGATTCCTTTAGAACTTGCAACGACTTGCCAGTCATAACGATTTCATAAGTTTCATAACGATTCCTTTAGAACTCGTAACGACTTGCTCGTCATAACAACTTCATAAGTTATCGTAACGATTTCATTAGAGCTCGTAACAACTTGCTCGTCATAACGACTTCATAAGTCATCGTAACGATTCCTTTAGAACTCATAACAACTTGCTCGTCATAACGACTTCATAAGTCATCGTAACGATTCCTTTAGAACTCGTAACAACTTGCTCGTCATAACGACTTCATAAGTCATCGTAACGATTTCATTAGTTCTCATAACGATTTGCTTGGTGCAACGATTTGTTAAGAGTTTCATATCGATTTCTTTGATGATCATAACGACTTGCCTATCAGTAATGATTTGGTAAGTAATCACAACGATTTCTGTATTGTCATAACGACCTACTTACCAATAACGATTTGGTAAGTAATCATATCGATTTCAACATTATATCAGTATAATACTCTTTAATATACGTTGAATAGTCAAAGTCAGATCTCGTCTGTTTGACTGCTACGCATTTAATATTTCCTGAACGTATCTCTCATGCATGCAGACAATATCTTCCTTTTCATGCTACTCTGTCTACGTCCTTTTTAGACAAAAAGGAGCTTTGCTATATATTGCAATATCTGTTCCAACTGCAACTAACAATCGACGACAGTCCTAGCTGTCCTCTATTTATTGTTGATTTGCTCACAGATATCTGACAAGACTTATCTGTACAACGTTGGACACAAGATACAATATTAAAATATTTCTTGGCGTGTACTAAAGGATAAACGACTGAAGATCAGAAGCTTCCTTGCAGATCTGTCTAACGTACACCAGGATGAGAGACACGGATCTTTAACGTTCAAATTTCAAGCAGAAGCTTAAATACAAGACTCAAGACTGAGAAGACACAACCTTTGAATACGTTTTGAAGAATATTATTCTGAAAGAAAGAATCGCCATTCACTTCAAATCTTCTGTGATTCAAACAAGAGCGAAGCACTCTATTCCAATCCATCTTAGCTCTTTAGCTCTCAGTGTTCAAGAAGAAATTCCTGTGAGAGCCAGTGTAGTCTTTGGAGAGAAACCAGTGTTAAAATCTCTTCTCTCTCGAGGCTTGTTTGCTTCAGATTGTAGCTGTTTGAGCTAGTTTCTGAAGCTTGTTCTTGTATTTCCTTTTATTAGTTGTGTTCCCTTCTAGGTGAAGGAAGACCTGGTGGTATCCAGGGTGGTTGTTTTCCCTTCAGGTGAAGGAAGACCAGTTGAGACAGTGTGTAAGGATCCGTGAGGGGGATAGTACCCTTGATAGTGAAATCATGAGGTATTGCTCAAGGACTGAACGTAGGTCTCCTGTGGAGAGGAGTTCCGAACCAGGATAAAAATCTTTGTGTCTTGTGATTGTGTTTTGTGTGTTTGCTGTCTCATTTCCTCTAACTCTAACCTTCGTTTAAGTTGTTGTGTAATCCTTTTAGTGAACATGTATTAATCAAAGATCAAATTTTTAATAACTCATTCACCCCCCCCCTCTGGGCTAGCTAGCTGGGCAACAAGATTAAAAGAGATAAAAGTTAAGTTAATATCATCTTAAGGGTGCTTCAAAAAAATAGAGATAAATATGATTTAAGTATTTTAGAAATATCGTAAAAAAAGTGGGGATAAATTGAGGATAACTTATCTATATTTTTCTACAAATATTTTTTCGCTCCAAAGTAAAAATAAAAGTTCTATCCCCGTATTAACACCATTTCCTATCAAATAGAGAATGCGGATATCTTCAAAAATCTAGCCTTAAAAATACCAAAGAAGAGGTGGATTAGAAATGGGGATAATGTATCACCAAATTAATTTACCCCCATTCTCATTTTTTGTAATCTCACATAACCCCATTCTCTATTTGGTAGGAAACGGTGTTAGTGAGGGGATGAGTCTTTATTTTTACTTTTGGTCATTTCTTGGTCTCCCGTCGCGCGATCGATGTCCATGGCCAATAACCAAGAAGTTCGACATGTCACCGGTGATCTTGTCTAGTACGATGGGTACTCCGAAAAAGTATAGAAAACGGAGATAAACTATCCACCGAAAAGATGAGATAAACTATTTCCAATTTACCCCCACTTTTTTGATATCCTCAAAATATTTAAATCAGGAGGCATCAAATTTGGGATGAAGCTAACTTAACTCTTATCCCCTGTTTAAGCTCATGCCAAACATACACAAGTTTATCGGCGTGACCAGGGTTTGCATTGCCATTGAACATCCTGATTTGGAATCGTTTCTGTTTCCCCTGTATCTGCCGAAATGAATGACTAACTTTGGGGAGTTCCTCCTCTAGTTTTGTTTCTACAATATTGTCGTCAGATCATGGGAAATTTTTCCTTTCTACACTCGCCATAGCTAACGGTTCTTATGTCACGTAATTCGCAAGTTTTTTCAAAGGAAATTATTTAATTCATATCATCTGCCTTTTGGAAACGACATTGTGTACAGTTGATATTGGAACTTGCAAGTTTTCTAACTCCAATCTATTCATCCGATCCAACTATAGGAGGTGCCAGGATCATCAAGATGCGAACCCGCAAGAGGGAAAAAGGGGCAGCTCCGGAAATCCTCGTGCGTGCGCGTTTAGTCTCAATAGTTAGCCCAAAAAAAGAGAGAGAAAAAATAATGGCAAATTAATTAACAGCATACCAGAAAAAATATTTATTATAACATAATTTAATATATACTGTAACAAAAGATAATATTTATTGTAAAAAATTACAATTCTATCAGAGATTAAAAAATAAATTAAATATTTAATAAAATTTTTAGTTAATTTACCAAAAAAAATAAACAAAATCTCGAGCCACATCTAATCGAAAAAATATATGTTACACGACTATCCGAGTCCAAGCGTTTTTTTAGAAAATATCCAAGATAAACATATTATAACCTCTTCAATTGACTCAGAATGGACTACATACATACATATTTTTATTTATTTATTTATTCCAAACCGCTTATTGAAAAGCCCGTCCGACTTAATTGGAAAAATGACCATAATTTCTACATACATGTGTTCTTCAGTTGACTCGGATGTACTTGTAACAGCTATTTCTTCCTTTTCCGACCATGCATGGCGCTGGTCTTTTTGCCGGTACGAAACCAACAATTATAACTTCTGAAGAAAGATAGAAATTAATTTTTCGGTGATCAGACAATTTAACTAAACCCCCTCAGACACAACCTTTGGGAGTTGGCAGTGCCATGATTGCACGAGCCCCTTAAGATTGTGCCTGGGGCCGGATAATAATATTACCTGACCGCCGGACAACAAATTTTTCTCTCAGAAGAAAAAGAAAGGGATCACTCCGAGACACTCTTGAGACTTGCTAATTTCTGCAGTCACCACACAACCCGACAGCTAAAAGTGCATGCCCTCCACCTGAGGCGAGAACCCTTGTTTGTTGATGTTGTTGGAATAGCTCTTTGGTTCTGGAACAGTAACATTTATGAAGGGTCTTCAATACATCCATTGTCTAAAACCATTGTACAGATCAGATTGCACTCATCTTCTGAAGCCGTGCCTTAGCGGAGTCGAGTTGTTCTGGGTGAACACAAGTTCAAAGTTTATGTCAGCAGCACAGCAGAAGAGTTAAACAAATAGCCTACAATTGTGCAAGTGGATCCAGGGTATGCTTACTCTGCTCGTGTGCTGTTGCTGCCATGGCACTCTTCCGAAAGAAGAGATTGCCATTTCTCTGATAGACAGCCTGTGAATTTATAAGATGAGATGTCAAGGTAGGCAGTGATGTAAGAATAGTGGAAGCCCATTTACATGGCAACAAAGCTTTCACTGCTGGACTTGGTCAGCAAAACTTTGCATTTGGCACCTATTTTCTGAGCAATGTCTAAAGGTAGAAAATGAGAGAGAAAAAGAGGATCTTGGCAAAGGGATTGCCTAGGGCGGATAAATTTTTTTGCTGAGGTAGGAATTTCAGACAAGAATTTCCAAGAGATTGGGTTACACTTCAACTCTCAGCATGAATTTCTGACGAAATTAGTTTTTGAAAAATAGCTTACTGAACAATTAAAAGTAATAATAGATCACTGGATCTCCTGAATCAAGAAAAGCATATCTGATGATGCAAAAGTAAGGATAGATCAGAGAATTTGCTGACATCGAAAGAAGAAGGGTTACTGTCCCATAAGACACATACATAAAGTAGAAGGTTCCAAACCACACTCTCTACCCAAACCAAAATCCGGACTGAAAATGCAAAATCTCTAGTTTTATTTACAAAAGCTAGAGATATATTGCATGAGCAAATTACTCCTCTTAGTAAAGGAGGCGCCTGATTCTAATTCTACAGTATCAATCATCCATCAATTTTAACCAAGTGTGCCTCTTAAAAATGAGAAGGAAAGGAAAAAAAGGTACATCAAGCTGTGTTGATGGGTGTAAAAAGATAGGAGAGAAATTCATGCAACAGAGGAAATGTCGGATTGAGTTCCCAGACTGCTTTTTTAAACTCTAGCATAATCTTTTAGCAAGATCAGAAAAGGCATATGTAAAGTGTGAATCCTTCTCCTAGCCTGGGAGGGGAAAGCACAGAAACATGTACTGGCATCTTTAGACGTAGACCATGAACATCGCATTATACCACATCCAACTTCACACATAAGTTATTATATGCTTTCCAATGTACCTGTGGTTATGCCACAGATTGGTAAAGCCTGATGAAGCCTAATCTAGGCCGGTTGAGAAGACCCGTCCCTGAATGGCAGATTGGGTTCCTAAGGCCCTGAATGTACTTAGTCTTCACAACCTGTGACTAAGAAGTTTCAGAAAGCAGGAAGTCCATACTGCTTTGAAATTGGGGAAGACCAAGAAGAACAAGGATGAAGGGGCCCTCTCCATAGTCCCACTGTTGCCAAATATACTATTACTAATATTATTACCACTACCACTCTGGTACTACTACAAATCATTATTACACCACGGGCAGACTTGGCCGTTGTTGAGTAAACTGGGGGAGCACGGGGCAAATGCAACCCACCTTACTACCATTTCAATCATGGTTCCCTTCTCTGCATTGGCATTTTTTTCTTCTTCTTTTTTTCCTTTTTTTGGGTTGGAGGGGGGGGGGGGGGCATGTAAACCAAAATCTTCATGTACAATGGGAAGTGTGTATTCAAGATCTGCTACACACACACCCTGGTGCTCCCTCTACTTTAATATATAATTCAGTCGACAATTGCTTGAATGCTGATAAAAAAACATGATTAAGAAGAAAAAGAAAAAATTTAATAGTCACAAGATTAAATAAGCTTATAATATGTAAGATTATATTCCATGAGTAGGAAGCTGGTCCAGTCAGCAGACATGAGAGGGAAATTTGTTGAACATTGTAATAGACTAATAACTGATTTTCCTGAATTTGGTGTGTATACAAAAGTATTCTGTTCTAGAAACCAATGAAATCAACTCCAGATCCAAACAACAAAAATCTAAGTGTGAATGTTCCTAAACATTAAAACAATAGATCTCCTAGGATCAGTGGATGACTGAATTTCCTGAAAAAAGTGATGTCACTGTCCACAAAATAAGATCTTCATCAGTGAATTATCGGGCCTCCCATATATCCATGGGCCATCTGGTTCCTACAGCAAAACTGTGTCACTTGTATAGATAAGTTAGTTATGCACAGCCTTGTAAACCAGAAATACGATTTAAGTTGACCTTGAAAAGATATATTGCAACATATATCATCTTTGTTTCCACATTTCCATTTAAACCTTCGAGGGAAAATAAGGGGAAAAGGGTCACCACCAAGCAGTGTTTGAAGCTGAAGCCTATTTCCTAATCCACAATATCTCAACTACCTGGTCTTGGCATATGGATCCTATTCACCATTCTACTCCATCATATATCACATTACACCACATACCTAACCACATAATTCTTCCCCACCCCACCCAAGTGCTACTTGGCCCCCTCTTTCCCTTTTGAAGCACTGCATAATGATTGCAACCATGTCTGTTATTAGGATCTCCTGCCAGACATGTACCCCTATTCCTGTTATCCTACCATCTCTTTATATAGTCACTTGGTATGTGATCTCTTCTTGTCTTTTCAAACACTCAGCTAAGCACTCCCATCCCAACTTTGTCCATCTTATAAATATGTCTCTTTTCTTAGCAGCCCAAGAATCAGGTTTATATGATAACAATGGTTGGTTGCCACTTCATAGAACTTCCCGCCCACTGTGACCTGAATAAAGCCATTAAAGAGCACCCCAAAAGCTGCTTTCCCACATGGAAATGCTTGATCTTGTGGGTCACAATCCTATTTACATCCCTCTCTACTTAAAATAATTCTCTTTGGAAGGTCCTATATTTAGATTGACTCTAGATGATTGAAATAATCCTTCTGAGGTAAGTTATGGTTCTTGATCTTATGGTAGAGTGAATTATCTCCAAAGGAGTACATACTCCTTCACATTTCATACTGAATTTTCATCTTCAGCAGAGTATCATCACCCTCCTCCTCCCCTGCTTTCCCCACATCACTTTGGTGACTTCTCAAGGGTAACATTGATGTCCAGAGACTGACACAAAAGATGACATGAGAAAAATGCAACAAATCCCTTCTACGAAACTTGAGAATATTAGACATATTTTTAGTGTAGTTATTGGATACACTTCGGACATAAATCAAAAGTCTCCAAGTCTCATGCATTTACGGCTTTTGGTTTCATAATCTCTCGATCAATCAAAGATTCCTCTCCGTCGGGAAGATGAAACCGATGCTGGTGTGTCACCAACGACAGAGTAGTACTAAAAATCAATGGATCATCTACACAAAATAGGGGGGTGGCGCTTAAGAGTGAAAAAGAACAAACTTTTTGGGATAGTGTTGGAGTGGGGGAGTGCTCCTGTCTTACCCGGTTAGACGGGAGGCAGTTGAACTCGGCTAGGGCGACCTCGTGACTTCGAATCTGAAGAAAAACCCATGGACGAAGTCCAAAAGAAAGGTAAGCAAACAAAGCCAATAAACCCGGAGCTGGGCAAGAAAGAGTAGGTATCTCAGCTAAGCGCCCAAGTACGAGGTGAACAAAAGCCAGAGGGGGTAGTTGGGATCGGAGGAGACAAAAAAAAGACCTGTTTGAGGAGCTCCTGCTTTGGGTCCTCCGACGGCGCTTCCACCGATGGAGGGCGAGGGGCAGAGGGAGATGCCATTCTCTCTCTCTCTCTCTTCGGGACCGAACCCAAATGCTTTAGGGGAGTGTTGGATTCCATTTAGAGTCGTTGTCACTTGCAAGTCCAAGCCACTCAAAGCGGTTCGCACCGACTCGTTCTAAAGCCGGCAAACCATGCTGCCTCCCCCAACCAACCCTAGTTTGTCAAAATGTATTAAAATTTACAATATCCTAGTATTATCAGGCCATTCGAATTGATGCAGACCTAAGTTTTTTTATTTACATTAGGTTTAGTCATAGGATTGATGTAAAAGTATATTATAAGTGATTAGAAACTATTTACAAGTTTTAGCATAGATCTAAAATACTTTGAGATAGATCTAATGGTTAGAATTATATATATTTATATTATTTAATTATTAAATATTATTATCATGTGATTTATGAGATACAAAATTTCAAAATGATAAGAAATTTTGAATTAAAAAAAAAAACCTTCTTTTGGGATAGACTGCCCAACATTATAAACCGTGCTATACCATATCACAAATCATAATTAGGTGTAGTTTAGCATTTCCACCAACCTTGGCCCAATTGTTGCTTTCATTTTTCAACCAAAAATTTTAGTTATTTGCATATATACTTCTCAGTTTCCCCTAATAAACTGAAGTATACTGAACTCCATCTTAGATCTACACTTACATGTATATACCCTTCATTTGCATAATTAATTACCACCAATGCACTCATAAAACTGCTTCTTCATTTGTCCTCTCCACCCCGTCACTTCCAGAAAAATCAGTTCATGTCATGTTGTCCTATGTTTTCTCATGGCAGTAAATATTTATTATACTTTCTAAATGAATTTGGGAGTATATTTTATCTTTTTTTATTGGATAATGCACTAATAGAATATTGTATTCAACCTATGATATTTTTCAAATATACCCTTGTAACATCGCGCGTTTTCGGATCCTCGTGGATCGTGTGTTTAGCGCTTGTGGTGGCTAATGTGAGGCCAATGTGACTTGTATGTCGTGTGTGTGTGTTTCTGGGGCTTACTGGGCCGACAGTTTGAGCCTACAGTACCCTAAATTCCTCAGCTTGTCATCGCGACATGAAGGTCTGTCGCGTTCTTAACGCGACAGAGGTGGCCGTCGCATTCTTGTGGCTGTCTCGAAGCGTTGAGCATCTGTATGTGCGCCACGTGTAGCGCTCAGGGCAGCGGGCGTTGGGAAGGCAACGCTCAGGTCCGTCGCGACCTGGTCGCGACGCCACGATGCATCGCGTTCCGAACCGCTTCAGGCTTTTAAATAACCCCAGCCAAGCAGAACGCACCAGAGTTCTGCTCGGCTAGGGGGAGGAGCTGTGGCGATTTCAGATGGGTTTTGGCGTCTTCGGTGTGTCCTCGCTGCAGGGAGTCCGGGAGAAGCAGGGGAAACGCCGGGAGATCGCTGCATAACGCGTTCTTCGCAAAGGTAGGTGAACTCATCCATTTTTGGGGTGTAAATCGCATGGGATAGGGTTCCAATCAGTTTAATGTGTTTCTAACAATAGATATCATGCTTAGGTATTCACAAAAGCATGAAAATAAAGAATTAAGGGTGGTTTGTATGGTGTGGAATGGGCTGTCATGGAGAGAGCCCGGATTAGGGTTCCCGCCTGATAAGGCGACGGGTCCCTATGTCGCGTTCAGAACGCGACACAGTGATGTGTGTGTTAAGGATCAGGAGGCGACATGTAAGTAGGTCGCATTCTGGATCAGAAGGCGACATATCGTGGCGACGCCTTCTGAAGGCGACCCAATGGGTTGTCGCGACTTGGCCCGAGAGGCCCTGTTTATGCATGGTTTACGCATGTGACTATCCGATTATCGTTATCGATATGCTCAGTGTTAGTGAGCAGTGCATTGGCACTTGTGGCGCTCTGGGAAGCGCATGGTTTTCGAAGCTAGCTCACAGGTTACGTAGCTAGCTACTAGTTTGTTTGTGGACATAGTGTTCACACGAGGCAGGTGGTGTTCACATGTTGTGGACCGTCAGTACACGAGGTTTACGTGAGGTTTCACGTGGTTTGTGCGGTGCGCACGTGGTTTCTGTGTGCATGTCAGGTAGTAGACGCCTACCGTGGTTACCTCTCCAGTTGGGTGCCCCAGGTTCTCTGTGAGCCAGGCTGTTAGCTCGGGGCTTTGTCCTGGTACTTTGCTGTACCGTCGAGGTCTGTGTCGTCTGACCTGGACACCCTCACTCCTTAGTTTGAATTGTACATCGGCTGAGGGAAAGACGACAATGGGATAGTGACTCTTGTGTTTGTTTCTAGTCACTTATAGCGCGCTCTTAGTGGGGGTACGGACACTAGTTGTCGACACTGGTCCCCGACTAGTCCTTTTCCAGTGCCTCACTCTAGCGAGCCCAGGCCAGGGTGTAACGTCGTGTGCTTTTCGGATCCTTACGAATCATGTGTGCAATGGTTGTGGTGGCCGTTGTGAGGCCAGTGTGGTGTAGACGCGTGGTGTGTGCAGGTGTGGTGCAGGTTAGGTCCCGAAATGAAATAGGATCTGCTGCAGTTGAGTAGGAGTTGGCGGCCAGGTGTGGCCGTTGACTTGTTGGCGTCCAGGTAAGTTGCCGTTGACTGCATGAACTTGGCGGCAGGGGATATGGACGTTTATGGTGGCGGTTTCCCTAAGCGGCAGAAGGGTTGACGCCAACCTGTGCAATCTGCAGGTTACAGGGTCACCCGAGGGCAAGTTTTTCACCTGGTTCTTCCTTTCCCTTGCCTTAGCTTCATGCCCCCGTATCCCTAAAGCTTCTAACAGTCACAGGAGAATGATTGGAAGATTGTGGAACGTGTGGCGTTGTCAAATCGGACGAGGAAACACCGTGGCGTGGTGTAATTGCCGTCGGAGCTCGTGGAGGACTCGGCGTGAACCAGGGATCTTTAGGTGTTTTTAAGCGTGTTCAGAGGTAGGGGACGATCCCATTAGTCCTTATAGGTTGTGATAATGTGATCGGAAAGCATGAATCTGCATGAAAACTGTATTTTTGGGTAATGGTATCCATGCGGGCTACATGGGTGGTTGAACAATTTAACAATAGAAACATGTTGTTTTGAGTTAACTAGAATTCATGCATGTTAGAGAAAGTATTTCCTCATATTTTCCCGATAGTTTTGAGACTAAGGATGCCTATAAAATCGGTTTAGGGTTTCTGCAGGAACTGAAATTGAGGAGCTTAGCGTCAATATCGTTTGACGCCAGGTTCTTCAGCTGGGAACTTAACGGCTAGATACCTTGTCGTTTACATCCCATCGACGGCAGTCGATGTTGCCGCCAACATGTGTATAAATAGAAAGGCTGATTATGATATTTATCGATAATGAATGGTGTGTTGGCACCTGTGGTGCACTGAGTGCACATGGTTTCCGTGTTTAGCGTACGGGGTACGCAGTTAGTTACTCACTTACGAGGCTGCGTGTTGTTCACACGAGTACAGTTGGGTTCACGTGTGGTGAACTATCAGTGCACGAGGTTACGTGAGGTTTCACGTGGTTTGTGTGTGACGTGCACGTGGTTTTGTGTACGTGGCAAGTAGTACAACGCCTACCGTGGTTACCTCTCCAGTTGGGTGCCCCAGGTTCTTTGTGAGCTAGGCTGTTAGCTCGGGGCTTTGTCCCGGTACTTGTGTTGTACCGTCGAGGTCTGTGTCGTCTGACCTGGACACCCTCACTCCTGTGTTTAAGTTGTATGTCCGGCTGAGGGAAAGACGACAGTGGGACAGTGACACTTGTGTTTGTCTTTGGTCACTTGTAGCGCGCTCGTAGTTGGGGGTACGGACACCAGTAGTCGACACTGGTGCCCAGCTAGTCCTTTTCCAGTGCCTCACTCTAGCAAGCCCAGGCCAGGGTCTCTAGAGGTGTCAGACATGGGCCTGCGACCGTGTGGTCCGCTAGTGGTGGTGTTTAGTGGTCTCCACAGTTGCTTGACCTTTTCACGTGGAGCGGCAGCTGGACCTTTCGTCCGTAGCTGCGAGACTGAGAGGTAGACCTGTGTTAGCTTGTCCGAGTCAGTCTCTGGTGTCGCGAACCAGTTCACGTGACTCGTGTTTGGCGGTCTCTACTTTAGCTTGTACACCTATACTGGTTTACCGTTTATTTATTACAGTTGTTTTACGTAGTCGGCAGATGGTGAGTATTTTTACAGCTTTAATATCATGTTTAGTTATTCTATAAATTATTGGTACTGTTTATTGCTTTTGTACCTGTGGTTTTTGGTTTGCTCGGTTTTGGGGAGTTCCCTACTGAGCCAGTGACTAGCGAGGCTCACCCCTACCCCCACAGGTGAGAGCGAGGAAGACGTTTCTCGACCGTCGTCCAGTTCAGAGCCGCGTCGTAGCGATGCAGGGTCAGTACCTCCAGCTGTGTAGTAGCAGCTCCAGCAGTGTAGTGGAGCTAGTTAGTTTACTTGTTTCAGTTGTACCTCGGGGTATGCCCCAGGCTTTTGTACTTTCTTTCAGTTCTTATGGAAATATGGCTACGTAAACTTGTGAAATATATATATGAAATGGTTTGTTCCTTTGTGTTTACACGGACTGTGGTTTGGTATCCCTTGCGAGGCTTCGGCCCGTTCGCGGGAGGCGGACTCGGATCAAGTACTTATCGGTTTAACGGGCTTGGCCGAGGCGTTCCGCCATACAGGGTCTCTAGAGGTGCCAGGCATGGGCCTACGACCGTGCGGTCCGCAGGTGGTGGTGTTTAGTTGGTCTCCACAGTTGCTTGTCTTTTTCATGTGGAGCGGCAGCTGGACCTTTCGTCCGTGGCTGCGAGACTGAGAGGTAGACCTGTGTTAGTTTGTCCGAGTCTGTAGCTGGTGTTGCAAACCAGTCTACATGGCTCGAGTGTGGCGGTCTCTACCGTAGCTCGTACACGTGTTGGAGTTTTTCCGTTTATTTATTAAAGCTGTTTTACACAGTCAGCTAGCGGTGAGTTTGTTTATAGCTTTACTATCCTGTCTAGTTGTGCTATAAATTGCTAGCATAGTTTACTGCTTTCAGTGCTTGTGTTTGGTTTGCTCGGTGTTGGGGGAGTTCCCTACTGAGCCAGTGACTAGCGAGGCTCACCCCTACTCCCCACAGGCGAGGGCGAGGAGGAGGTTTCTCTACCGTCGTCCAGTTTGGAGCTGCGACGTAGCGGTGTTGGCCCAGTGCCTCCAGCAGTGTAGCTTTTCTTTCTTCAGTTGTACTTGTTGTACCTCGGGGTATGCCCCAGGCTTGTGTACTTTTCTTTATTTCTTTTGAAGTTGGCTATGTAAAACCTTGTATATTATAAATGCAATGGTGTGTTCCTTTGTGTTTTCACGGACTAGTGTGTGGTATTCCTTGCAAGGCTTCAGCCCGTTCGTGGGAGACGGACTCGGATCAGGCACATTACTGGTTTAACGGGCTTGGACGAGGCGTTCCATCACAGTTGGTATCAGAACAAGGTCCGTGTGAATATAAAGGAATTAATAAGTTACATAGCCATATCTTCTTCTAGATACACAGCTGGTAACTGGCCTTGGTTTTGTAATGACTCGTTGTTTTGCCTATGGTTGGCTTGTTGTGTGTGTAGGCAGTTGTAATGGCCGATAGAAGAGACTGGGGTGGTGGAGGAGATGACCCTGAGGAGTCGACTCAGCGGATGATTGAAAGGATTTGGGAGAGCCTCACCGATATTCGGATGAGGATGGATCGGCAGGCACCAGTACCACCAATGATCGGAGAGGCGGTACCTGTGGCCCCAGTTCCACCATAGCCAGGGGTGGAGGTACCTTTTGGCACCAGTACCACCATCACCACCCGTGATTGCGGCAGAAGAGCCAGTGGTGCAAGTTGAAAGGTTTTTGAGGTTGCAGCCACCCACTTATACAGGAGGGCCGAATCCAGATACAACGGAGCACTGGATTCATGAGATTGAGAGGGTCTTTATGACCATGAGGTGTCCGGCAGCGACAGAGTTTTGTTGGCTACTTATCAGTGAGGGGATTTGCGCAGGAGTGGTGGCATCTGAAGATGCAGACCACCTTTGCAGGCAGAATAGAGGGTGCTATTACCTGGCCTGAATTTCTTGAAGTGTTTAATGACACATTCTTTCCTCTTCAAGTGCAGCAGGCAAAAAGGGACAGTTCAGGACCTTGCAGTAGGGGAGACTTCGGTCCTGGAGTATCAGATGCGGTTCATGGCACTGAGTAGGTATGCACCCTATGTTGTCACGATAATGCTATGATGGTTGAATATTTTATCCGTGGTTTGAGGCCAGAATTGCAGACTGCAGTAATACCATTAATGTGTAGAACAGTTGAAGAAACAGCCCAGAGAGCAGCTACTCTGGAGAGAGTAGTTTGGACTCGTCAGGTGGGCGAGTCAGGTTCGGGTAGTTTCCGGCTACCCCAGCAGTCAGCGGGTGTGAGTAAGGGCAAAGCATCAGCAGGACCTTCCTCATCAGGTTTTGGTAAGTGGGGCCAGAAATTAAAGCAGGCATTTAAAGGTAAAGGAAGAGGATGGGGAGGTCGTCAGCAAGTTCAGCAGGGTCGTGGTAAGCCGGAGGTGGAAGAATCGCAGCAAAGTACCGCCAGGCAGCCTACCCTTCCACCAGGCTATAGGTGTTTTAACTGCAATCAGCCGGGGCATTTGATCCGTAATTGTCCCTATCCGAGGGAATATGGTTATGGTAGAGGTGTTCAGCAGCCGCAGCAGTCTCAGCAGCCACCGGCAGATCGTGGCAGAGGAGCACCACCAGAGAGGTAGGGGCCGGGTTATGGCTATCACCCGTGCTCAGGCGGAGGCATCGAATATGATAGAAGGTACTATCCCCATTTATGAATATTCAGCAAAAGTTCTATTGATTCAGTTGCCTCGCATTCATTTATTTCTGAAGAATTTTTGGATAGTATGGCTCATCCTTTAGAAAAAATCATGTGAATTAGTAGTGGAAGTTCCCTCTGGGAGTTTATGCTCACCTCGTGTATATAGATGAGGCTCCAGTTGTGTTTGAAGGGAACCAGATGCCAGGTCGATTATATGCTTTACAGTTGATTGATTATGATATATTTTGGGTATGGATTGGCTTGAGGCCTATGGAGCTATGCTAGATTGCAGGAAGAAAGGATCAGGTTTTGTACCCCCAATGGTTCTGTATTTGAATATCAAGGTATGCTTTTTGTGCTTCTAAGTTTATAATTTCTGCAATTAGAGCTAGAAGGTTGATTAATGCAGGGTGTGTGGCTTACTTAGCTTCTGTAAGTTTGATAGAAACTAGTAAGTCAGTTGAGGCAGTCCCGTGGTTAGGGAATTTGCAGATGTGTTTCCAGATGTGTTGCTGGTTTAGCTCCACACAGAGAGGTGGACTTTACTGTTGAGTTGTTGTCGGGTACCATGCCGATTTCTAAAGCACCCTATCGGATGGCACCAGCAGAGCTCAAAGAGTTGAAGAAGCAATTGGAAGAATTATTAGAAAAAGGGTTTATTAGGCCAAGTCACTCCCCGTGGGGAGCACCAGTGTTATTTGTGAAAAAGAAGGATGGAAGCTTTCGAATGTGTATTGACTATAAAAGTTGAATGATGTGAGCATTAAGAATAAGTACTCGTTGCCAAGAATAGATGATTTGTTTGATCAATTGCAGTCAGCCAAGGTGTTTTCTAAAATTGACTTGAGGTCAGGGTATCATCAATTGAGAATCAGAGAGGAGGATATAGATAAAACAGCTTTCAGGACTAGATATGGTCACTATGAATTTGTGGTTATGCCGTTTGGGCTGACCAATGCTCCTGCAGCTTTCATGGATCTGATGAACAGAATTTTTCATCCGTACTTGGACCAATTCATTGTGGTCTTTATAGATGATATTCTGATTTATTCAGCTTCTGAAGAGAGCATGCTGCTCATTTGAGTTTACTCTTCAGTTATTAAGAGATAATCAGTTGTTTTGCTAAATTTAGTAAGTGTGAGTTCTGGTTGAAGGAAATTCAGTTTTGGGTCATGTCATCTTGGCAGATGGAGTGGCAGTCGATCCAAGTAAAGTGGAATCGTGATGAAATGGGAAGTGCCTAAGACAATTACAAAGATTAGAAGTTTCTTGGGGCTGGCAGGCTATTATAGGCGCTTCATACAAGATTTTTCTAAGATTGCGGCACCCATGACTAGACTGACTAGGAAGGTGTGCCATTTGTGTGGTCCGGAGAGTGTCAGAGAAGTTTTATGGAATTAAAGAAAAGGCTTACTACAACACCATATTGACACTACCGTAGGAAGTGGTGGATTTGTTGTGTATATAGATGCATCTAGAAGAGGGCTGGGCGCAGTGTTAATGCAGCATGGCAAAGTGATAGCCTATGCGTCCAGGCAATTGAAGCCAGCAGAAGAGAATTATCCCCCATGATTTAGAATTGACAGCAGTTGTGTTTGCTTTGAAAATGTGGAGGCATTATTTGTATGGCGAAAGATTTGAAATTTTTACAGATCATAAAAGTTTAAAGTATATCTTCTCTCAGAAGGATTTAAATCTTCGCCAGCGTAGATGGGTGGAATATTTAAAGGATTATGATTTTAGTTTGGCTTACCACCATCTGGGTAAGGCCAATGTGTTGCTGATGCCTTAAGCAGGAAGCTTATGTAAGTCACATGATGATTAAAGAATGGAAGTTGTATGAGGAGATAGCAGAAAACTCCTTGTACGTGCCGAGTAGTCAGCGCGGGCAGTACTAGCCAGTAATACTGTAGAGCCGTCTTTGTATTGGCAGATTGTTGAAGCTCAGAAAGCAGATGCAAATTTAGCCAAATTGTGAAAATGGAAGGAGTTACCCTTGATGATAATTGTGTGGTTAGGCTCAGAGGCAGGTTATTTGTACCAGTAGAAAGAGAGGTGAAGCAGAGAGTGTTAGAAGAGGCTCATAAATCCCGGTACACTATCCATCCAGGTAGTACCAAGATGTACCAGGATCTAGGAAGTATTTCTGGTGGCCTCATATGAAAAAGGAATAGCTAAGTTTGTTTCAAGATGTGCTGTGTGTCAGCAAATTAAGGCAGAGCATCAGAAGCCTGGAGGTCTATTGCAACCGTTACCCATTCCGCAGTGGAAGTGGGATGATATTGCTATGGATTTCGTGGCAGGCTTACTGAGAACAGCATCAAGTCATAATGGAATATGGGTGTTTGTGGATAGATTGACTAAAGTGTGCAGATTGGTGCCAGTGAGTATGTCTTGGCCAGTGGATAATTAGCAAAAGTGTATGCGGATAGAATTATTCCACTTCATGGTGTTCCGAAGTCAATTGTATCTGATAGAGATCCCAGGTTTACTTCAGGTTTTTGGAGAAGCCTGCAGAGAGTTGTAGGCACTGAGTTGAGGTATAGCTCAGCTTACCACCCGCAGACGGATGGTCAAACAGAGAGAACTATCCAGACAATTGAAGATATGTTGCGAGCTTGTTGTTTAGTTTGGGGTGGTAGCTGGGAGCATCATTTGGGTATGGTGGAATTTACTTATAATAATAGTTACCATACCAGCCTTGGGATGGCACCGTATGAAGCTTTATATGGAAGACCATGTAAACACCTTTAAATTGGCATGAAGTGGAGAGAGGCAGTTAGTGGGCCCTGAGTTAGTTCAGCAAACTACAGAGTTGGTAAAGTTTATTAAGGAAAAATTGCAAACAGCTCAGAGTAGGCAGAAAAGTTATGCTGATAATCGGAGAAGGCCACTTCAATTTGAAGTTGGAGATTATGTTTTTCTGAAAATTTCTCCTAGCAAAGGTATTGTGAGATTCAGTAAGAAGGGAAAGCTGAGTCCGAGATATGTGGGACCCTTCCAGGTGTTGGAAAGAATTGGGGAGACAGCGTATAGACTGGATTTGCCAGCAGATTTTGCAGATGTTCATGATATCTTTCATGTCTCCATGTTAAAGAAGTGTATTGAGGACCCAGCGCAAATAATCAGTTATCAAGGAAGTGATTTGAGACCGGACATGTCCATGCCAGAATATCCGGTGCAAATTACTGGTCGCAAGACGAAAAAGTTGCGAAATAAAGAAATTGAGTTAGTTAAAGTCAGATGGGAGAATAGGCTGGGTGGTGAGGATACCTGGGAGTTAGCCGACGAAATGGCTAAAGGATATCCTTACTTGTTCGAGTAATGTTTTAAATCTTTTTAGATGATAGTATTTGTAAATGTATGTGTACATTATATGTGAAATTGTATTATGAATTTCGAGGTCGAAATTTCTTTTTAGATGATAGTAATGTAACGTCGCGCGTTTTTTGGATCCTCGTGGATCGTGTGTTTAGCGCTTGTGGTGGCCAATGTGGCTTATGTGTCGTGTGTGTGTGTGTTTCTGGGGCTTACTGGGCCGACAGTTTGGGCCTACAGTACCCTAGATTCCTCAGCCTGTCATCGCGACAGGAAGGTCTGTCGCGTTCTTAACGCGACAGAGGTGGCCATCGCGTTCTTGTGGCCGTCTTGAAGCGTTGAGCGTCTGCATGTGCGCCATGTGTAGCGCTCAGGGCAGCGGGCGTTGGGAAGGCGACGCTCAGGTCCGTCGCGACCTGGTCGCGACGCCACGATGCGTCGCATTCCGAACCGCTGCAGTTTTTTTAATAACCCCAGCCAAGCAGAACGCACCAGGGTTCTGCTCGGCCAGGGGGAGGAGCTGTGGCGATTTCAGCTGGGTTTTGGCGTCTTCGGTGTGTCCTTGCAGGGAGTCCGGAGAAGCAGGGGAAACCCGGGAGATCGCTGCATAATGCGTTCTTCGCGAAGGTAGGTGAACTCTTCCCGTTTTTTGGGGTGTAAATCGCATGGGATAGGGTTCCAATCAGTTTAATGCATTTCTAACAATAGATACCATGCTTAGGTATTCACAAAAGCATGAAAACAAAGAATTAAGGGTGGTTTGTATGGTGTGGAATGGGCTATCATGGAGAGAGCCCGGATTAGGGTTCCCGCCTGATAAGGCGACGGGTCCCTATGTCGCGTTCAGAATGCGACACAGTGATGTGTCACGTTAAGGATCAGGAGGTGACATGTTAGTAGGTCGCGTTTTGGATCGGAAGGCGACATGTCGTGGCGACGCCTTCTGAAGGCGACCCAATGGGTTGTCGCGACTTGGCCCGAGAGGCCCTATTTGTGCATGGTTTACGCATGTGACTATCCGATTATCGTTATCGGTATGCTCAGTGTTAGTGAGCAGTGCATTGGCACTTGTGGCGCTCTGGGAAGCGCGTGGTTTTCGAGGCTAGCTCACAGGTTACGTAGCTAGCTAGTAGTTTGCCTGTGGACATAGTGTTCACACGAGGCAGGTGGTGTTCACGTGTTGTGGACCATCAGTACACGAGGTTTACGTGAGGTTTCACGTGGTTTGTGCAGTGCGCACGTGGTTTCTGTGTGCGTGTCAGGTAGTAGACGCCTACCGTGGTTACCTCTCCAGTTGGGTGCCCCAGGTTCTCTGTGAGCCAGGCTGTTAGCTCGGGGCTTTGTCCCGGTACTTGTGTTGTACCGTCGAGGTCTGTGTCGTCTGACCTGGACACCCTCACTCCTTAGTTTGAGTTGTACGTCCGGCTGAGGGAAAGATGACAATGGGACAGTGACTCTTGTGTTTGTTTCTAGTCACTTGTAGCGCGCTCTTAGTTGGGGGTACGGACACCAGTTGTCGACACTAGTCCCTGATTAGCCCTTTTCCAGTGCCTCACTCTAGCGAGCCCAGGCCAGGGTCTCTAGAGGTGCCAGGCATGGGCCTACGACTGTGGGTCCGCAGGTGGTGGTGTTTAGTTGGTCTCCACAGTTTCTTGTCTTTTTCACGTGGAGCAGCAGCTGGACCTTTCGTCCGTGGCTGCTGAGACTGAGAGGTAGACCTGTGTTAGTTTGTCCGAGTCTGTTGCAGTGTCGCGAACCAGTCTACGTGGCTCGAGTGTGGCGGTCTCTACCGTAGCTCGTACACGTGTTGGAGTTTTGCCGTTTATTTATTACAGCTGTTTTACACAGTCGGCTAGTGGTGAGTTTGTTTATAGCTTTACTATCCTGTCTAGTTGTGCTATAATTGCTAGCATAGTTTACTGGTTTTGGTGCTTGTGTTTGTTTTGCTCGGTGTTGGGGGAGTTCCCTACTGAGCCAGTGACTAGCGAGATCACCCCTACTCCCCACAGGCGAGGGCGAGGAGGAGGTTTCTCTACCGTCGTCCACTTCGGAGCTGCGACGTAGCGGTGTTGGCCCAGCGCCTCCAGCAGTGTAGCTTTTCTTTCTTCAGTTGTACCTGTTGTAGCTCGGGGTATGCCCCAGGCTTGTGTACTTTCCTTTATTTCTTTTGAAGTTGGCTATGTAAACCTTGTATATTATAAATGCAATGGTGTGTTCCTTTGTGTTTTCACGGACTAGTGTGTGGTATCCCTTGCGAGGCTTCGGCCCGTTCACTGGAGACGACTCGGATCAAGCACGTTACTGGTTTAACGGGCTTGGACGAGGCGTTCCGTCACAGTATATCTTTGAAATTTTCATATCAATCAAAAAAGTTATTAATTTTATCTTTATAATTAGCAATCTATCAAAATGGAAAGAATATTTTGTTAACATATGAATATAATTGTTAAATAAGGGGTGAATGTACTAAAATACTGCTCTTCAAGACGGGGAGAGAGAGATGATCAGATGGGTTAGATCGAGTGCGGTTGGTACCCAACAATGAAAGAGAGAGAAAGAGAGTAGTGAAAAAATCATTTTTCAGAGACCAAAATATTGTATCCCTTATAATTCTTGAAAAATTATATGCATATTCCTAGAATACATCGTATTCATAAATTTACCCAAAATCTATAATTAGATTTCATTCCCCTATGTTCTATGTAGGGGTGAACATTATTCAGGTTCAACACAAAAATCAAACTGAATCGATGAATTTGGTTCAATTCGATTCGATTCACGTTGAACCTTTAAAAATTTTGATTTGAGTTCGAACCAAACCATGTCTAAAATGTAAGTTTGGTTCAGTTTTGATTATCCAAAAACCAAACCAAATCTAGTAACTCGATTTTAAGGGTATTTTTGTCAACAATTGACATGCACCATTTCTAGCATGTATTTTACGTGAGATTTTTTTCTCCCATAATATTCAAGAAATTTGATACAAATTAGGTTGAATAAAGAATGACGATTTCCTTATATGACAGATGCATACTTAAGGGTTTTGGCTTAACCAAACTGACCTAGTAATGAGATTTATCGATTATGGTTCAAGTGAATTAATTTGGTTTGGTTGGTTTGTTTTGGCTTGGCTTGAACACTTAATTGATTTGATTTGGTTTGAGAAAAAATCTCTTCAAACGGACCAAATCAAATTATGTCTACCCCTAATTCTATATATTTTATCATGTATATCCCTACTATTTGATTCCATCCGTTTAATTCAACCATAATTGAGTTAACAGGGCAAGAAGACTAACTTGCCATCTATAACTCTTAAAAAAATATTTTTTAATCTCTATCACCCACCTCTCTTTCTTTATCTCTCTCTCTCTCACGCACGCACACGCTCTCTTCTCTCTCACTGCCAACTCTAGAGGGGCAAACCTCTCTGGCACCACCTTATTTCTCCATTGGACACTCTCTCCGGCACCACCTACTCTCTCTCTCTCTCCCCCTATGATGCTCTCTCACTCTCTATGGCTTCCATCCCCTCCACATTGCAATGAAGAGCCCTTACGGCCTTCCCACTACTCTTATTAACTCTAGCTAGTGCCCATAACGCCACCATGCACCTCACGCACATATCCTCCATTGCCCTCCCTTGCTGCAAATGTTGAGCGCTCCCCTTGCTTGTGCGTCGCCTTGGGTTCATTCAAAAACCTTGACCCTCCTTCCTAGCATTCTGCCCTATCCTCGCGTGCCTCCATACCCTCACACAAAAGGGCAAGCATTCTAGGAGGACAACATAGGTGGCTCCACCTGGCCGTATTGCCCCGCCCTCCCCTATTATGATCCTTGGGTTCTCTTTTCACCAGCGTGCAATCCTGCTTGCCTCCGGAAGCTCGAATGCGACCTCTCCATGTGGCACACTACCGTCCAGGTCCACCTTAAGCATCGTGAACTTCCATCGGTCCCTCCATGGTCATTGCAATCTTGCCCGCACCCTTTGATGATGATGCAAGCATGCTACATCCAGATGCCACCTGAAGCCCCGCTCGGTACAACTAGATGTCGTGCCAACCCTACCTATGCCACGAGGTCGCTCCCCTCACGCACGCCATCATAAGCAACAACGCAATCCAACAGTGCTTGCCCGGGGCAACTACCCTCCCTCACATGT
>CM024758.1:145500697-145600927 GCA_014218235.1 Colocasia esculenta | reverse complement strand
ACCAGTCGAGGGCGAAGGATTCTCAGTCTACACTGATGCGTCTGGAATCGGTTTAGGCTGCGTGTTGATGCAGAATGAAAGGTGATATCTTATTCTTCAAGTCAGTTGAGGCCTCATGAAGTCAATTATCCTGTCCTGACATAGAATTGGCCGCAGTGGTTTTTGCGCTAAAGATCTGGAGGCATTACCTGTATGGAGAGCAATTCATTGTCTACTCCGACCACAAGAGTTTGAAGTACTTGCTTTCTCAGAAGGAGCTTAATATGAGACAAAGGAGATGGTTGGAGTACTTGAAGGATTTTGATTTCAATATTCAATACCACCCAGACAAAGGTAATGCAGTAGCTGATGCACTTAGCAGAAAGCCAGTAGCTTCATTATCATGTTTAGTCATGGGCGATGTAACGACCGAGAAACCTGACAGCACACACACTAGTACAAGTAAAAGGCAGGGGAAGGACAAGTCCCTTAGGGCTACCCCGAGGGTGATGCACACTGAAAAAGGGGACCACTGCTAGCTACGGGGACTCCGACTACCGCTCGTCCCTCCGCCGGCGCGCGCCCTGCCGCTGCTGAGAAGTCTCACCTGGGAAAAGGAGGATGAACTTCACAACAGAAGCTCAGTAGGGACTACCAATCTCCTACTGGCTCTAAACAGGCAGGAGAATATAATATCAATGAAAGACAACAGTTTATATCTTCTACCTATAACGGAAGTGCGGAAGTGAAACTACCACTAGCACGGTACGGAAAGTACACACGGTCGAAAACTCCGTACGACTGCTCGTCGTGACCACCACACGCTAGCAAACACAGACGGAGGGTACTTCGCCTGGACAAAGAACACTAGCTACGGAAACACTACCACTAGTCACGGTCAGGTGCGTCCACCGACGTCTTATCCTCGACCCGGATCCTGAGCCTCACGTCTCGTCAGAGCGAGGTAGGACACAGTAACACAACAGTAACCGCCGTAGTCTGCGGACTACGGTCCCACGCCTGACCTCTCCAAACGTTCTGGGGCCGTAAGGAGCAAGGCAGTGAGAAGAAGGACTGGCTGGCCTGCGCCGGGTAGAACTCCTAACTATCCTCGGCATCCCAGTCCACCACGAGAGCTTGCAAGTGACTCACATGCCACTGTCCTAACCACCGTTTTCCCCTAAGCTCTAAGTCAGTCTGCCTGGTGGCTGCCAATCGAGCACACTCGTAGCCCGGAGTAGTACTCCCTCGACAGGCTCCCGAGGATGGGGTCCCAGGTAACGGTAACAACCTCTCTCACGGGACAAGCCCTCAAGTGCCGAGCACCGGGCGAAGGACTAGTGTAGACCGCACTAGGAACTAGCACAGGTGCCACGGTACAGTAAAGCGAAGCGGAAATGGTGTCAAGCGAAAACCTGTCTCTCAGTCGATAATGCGATAGGGTGGACCGTCGCGACCATGTCGCGACGCCCTAGCGTGTCGCG
This sequence comes from Colocasia esculenta, assembly GCA_014218235.1. Classification (NCBI taxonomy): domain Eukaryota; kingdom Viridiplantae; phylum Streptophyta; class Magnoliopsida; order Alismatales; family Araceae; genus Colocasia; species Colocasia esculenta. Next base: position 145,599,464 of record CM024758.1, on the reverse strand, counting down.
ACCTCAACGCGACGCTCAGAAGCGTCGCGACCACGTCGCGACCGGACGCACCGTCGCGACATGATCGCGGCCTCTGAGGCTGCCGCGTTTCCACCGAGCAGGGTTCCGGAGCAGTCTCTCCAGGAACCCTCCCAAAACATGGAATAACATTCACAAGGGGGAAGGGGATCATGCACAACATGTATTAAAAGCTATAAATCCACCAAACCACCCACGATCCTCAAGAGCATGAATCTACGCTCGAAGGAAACCTCACTCAACTCGAGCATGGAGTTCTCACACTCCCAACCCCAACCACAAGGAAACCACGGTCTAGAGGGGGGGGGGGGGAATCATGCTTAGGGCGAGAGGGTCGGACATCCTACCCACACGAAGAATGCACCCGGTGGGCCTTCTCGTAGGAATGGCCGTCTCCTCCTCGCACCGCACACCACAAGCACGACCCCTGCATGAACGGGACGACCCCTTCTTCAGCACGACCGCCTCAAACATAGGGAGTGCCAAAAAACCGCAAGGGAGCTCGGAGGGGGTGAGAGGGGAAGAGAGGAAGAGGAAGAAGATGGGGAAAATGGGGCGCACTGTCGGGTTTAAACCGATGGCCCCCCAGACGCTGTCATGACGCCAGGAGCGTCGCGACTATGTCACGACCTCCCGCCAAGTTGCGACACCAAAAGCACGGTCAAACCTCGAAGACCGAAAAAAAGAAACGCGACGGTCTGGCAGGCGCGTCAACGCCGCACGACCCTGACAACCCGACACGACCGTTCTGACAGACAGGACAGCGGTCAAGCTATGTCAGAACACAGTCACGACAACCAGGGGGACGCGACAAGGACGCGACGCTCAACCCCATCGCGACACAAACCGCCAATCCTGTCGCGGCAGGCCTCTCTGGCGCGACCATGTCGCGGCCAGGGCGCCTGTCGCGACCTGGGGACGGGGCCAAGGTCCCAAGGGGGCCGGGTCTTACATCCCACCCACCTTAAGACATTTTGTCCTCGAAATAAAAACAAGTCGGTCTCAAACGGAAAGTAGTACGAGGAGAACTAACATACAATCAATCAAACAAATAGGGAAACTGCTCCAGCATCTCATCCTCGCTCTCCCAGGTAGCCTCGCCACCAACGTGGTTCTGCCAAACGACCTTCACAAGCTGAATCTGCTTCCTGCGCAATTGCTGAACTCTGCGGTCGCAACTCTGACTGGGTACTCTGGCACTGACAAGTGTGCACTACCTCCAGCTGCGAATAGTCCAACACGTGCGAAGGATCTGTGCGACGTACCTCCTAAGCTGTGAAACGTGAAACACACTGTGCACACCTGCTAGCTCTGCCGGAAGACTCAACCTGTAAGCCACCTCGCCGACCCTCTCGGTGATAGGGAAAGGCCCGACGTACCTCGAACTGAGCTTTCCATTTCTGCCGAAACTCATGACGCCCTTGGTCAGCGAGACCCGTAAGAAAACAAGGTCACCAACACTGAACTGTAACGGTCTCCTGCGGACGTCTGCGTAACTCTTCTGCCGACTCTGCGCTGCCTGAAGCCTCTGCCTGATCAGACTGACCGTGTCTGCACACTGCTGCACTAACTCTGGCCCCAAAAGCTACCTCTCACCAACCTTGAACCAGTGAAGTGGAGTCCTACACGGGCGACCATACAAGGCCTCGTATGGTGCCATTCCGATGCTCGAGTGATAACTGTTGTTGTACGCGAACTCCACCATCGAAAGGTGCGACTCCCACGTGCCGCTCCAGTCTAAACAGCACGCTCTCAGCATGTCCTCCAGTGTCTGAATGGCCGCTCTGACTGTCCATCTGTCTGAGGGTGGTACGCTGTGCTGAACCTCAACTCTGTACTTAGTGCTCTCTGAAGACTATGCCAAAACCCTGACGTGAACCTCGGATCTTTGTCGGAGATGACTGAAACTGGGATCCCGTGCAACGAAACAACTCTGTCCACGTACAGCCTGGCTAACCTGTCCACTGACCACGACATCCTGATCAGAAGAAAGTGTGCTGCCTTGGTCAAACGATCTACAATCACCCAAATACCATCGTGCCTCTGCAGGGTGCGGGGCAAACCAACCACAAAGTCCATGGTGATGTCGTCCCACTTCCACTCGGGAATGGGCAATGGCTGCAGCTCACCACCAGGACGCTGATGCTCGGCCTTCACCTGTTGACAGGTAAGGCACCGAGCAACAACTCTGCCACGCCCCTCTTCATCCCTGGCCACCAGAAGGACCTCCTAAGCAATGTACATCTTGGTGGAGCCAGGATGAACAACATACCTCGATCTGTGAGCCTCTAACAAAACTGCCTGGCGCGCCTCCTCAGGAACTACAAGCGGCCTCTGAATCTGACCTCGTTGTCCTCGCGAGCTCTACATCTGCATCTGCAAAATGTCTGCCAACTGTGGGTCTGCCTGTTGGCCTGCAACACCTGCCTGAACACCGACGGCCCGGACTGACAAACTGCTCACCACTGCACAGTCTCTGGTCCTCGACGGAACGAACACTCCCTGGGACAGCTCCTCGAACAACCTCCACTCTCTGACCATCAGCGAACTCAAGCGCACGCGCCTACTCAAAGCATCGGCTACGACGTTAGCCCTTCCTGGGTGATAGGAGAGGGTTAGGTCGTAGTCCTTCAAATACTCCATCCATTGGAGCTGCCTCAAGTTCAGATCCCTCTGGGTGAAGATATAATGCAAGCTCTGGTGATCGGTGAAGATCTGAAAAGCCTCGCCATACAGGTAGTGCCTCCCAACTTGAGAGCGAACACCACTGCTGCCAGCTCCAAGTCATGGGTGGGGTAGTTCTCCTCATGCTTCTTGAGCTGCCGAGAAGCATAGGCAACGACCCCACCGTGCTGCATCAGCACGGCACCCAACCCTGACCTCGACGCATCGGTGTAGACCACAAACCACCGCTGCCCGACGGCAAGACTAACACTGGCGAAGTCAACCTCGTCTTCACTCTCGAAAGCTCTGCTCACAGTCCTCTGACCAAACAAACCTGACATCCTGCCTAGTCAACTGGTCAACGGCGCTGCTAACTTGGTAAAATCCTGAATGAACCTCCGGTAGTAACCGGCCAAACCCAGAAAACGGTGGACCTCTGACACCGACGTGGGCTGCTCCCACGACAACACAGCCTCCACCTTGGCAGGGTCCACTGCCACACCAGAACCCGAGATCACGTGCCCAAGAAAGTGCACCTCCCTCAGCCAAATTCGCACTTGTCGAACTTGACATAAAGGCGGTGACTCCGCAGGTCTCCAGAACGATCCTCAGGTGCTCCTCAGAAGCCGAGTAGACCAAAGATTCATCAACAAAACACCACAAAGCGATCTAGGTACTCACTGAACACCCTATGCATCAGATCCATGAATGTTGCGGGTGCGTTCGTCAGCCCAAATGCATCACGATGAACTCAAAGTGACCGTACCTGGAACGGAAGCCGTCAAACCAACATCTACTCTCTGATCCGCATCTGATAGTAACCGGATCTCAAGTCAATCTTCGAGAAACTCGAGCCGACTGCAACTGATCAAACAAATCATCGATCCTCGGCAAGGGTACCTGTTCTTCACAGTAACCTGGTTCAACTGCCGATAATCGATGCACAAACGAAGACTACCATCCTTCTTTCTCACAAACAAACAGGCGCCCCCACGACGAACGCTTCGGGCGAATGAAACCTAGCTCAAGAAGCTCCTGCAACTGGCGCTTCAACTCACGCAGCTCTACCTGGGCCATCCGGTAGGGTGCCTTGGACAAAGGCATCGTACTGGGCAAAAGCTCAATGGAGAACTCTACCTCCCGCTCAGGCGGCAAACCAGGTAGATCCTCAGGGAAGACGTCGGAGAACTCAGAAACAACCGGCACGTCAAAACTGAAGATCCGCTAGGCTCCAAAGAACAAACCGAAGCAAGGTACGCCACACAGCCATCGCGGGTCAAACGACGAGCTCTACACAAAGAAATAAATGGTCGCGGGTAGACAGGATACCTCGGAAGCAGAGGACGGGCTCTCCAGGTATCCTAAACCGAATGGTCTTCCGCTGGCAATCAACCACGGCTGAGTGAGCCTCCAACCAGTCCATGCCCAGGATGACGTCAAAGTCGCAAAGCTGCAGTGCGTACAACCTGGCCGGCAACTGGTGCCCCTCAACTCGACTGCCACACCCTCCAGGTAACCAAGGAACGCATATAGTCACCAGACGGGAGATCGACCATCACGTCACACTGCCTCTCAGGAGCGTGACAGTAAGTGACTCATAGAATTCCTCGGAAGCAAAACACAAAGAAGCACCGGGGTCGACCAAACACGAGCAGCTCTGCCAAGGATAGGTAGAGTACCTATAACAAGGTTTGACGCCTCTGCCTGCTCCCGGGTGAGCGCCATCACGCGACCACGACCACGCCCATGCTGCGGTGCCTGCTGGGGCTGCTGCTGGTACGACTGGTACTACTGCGGCTACGAAAACTGCTGAGCCTGCTGCTGGTACTGCCCCCGCTGCTGCTGACGCGGTGCCTGCTGCTGAGGAGGGTACTGGTACTGAGGCGGATGTTGAGCGTACTGCACTGGCTGCTGTTGTTGCGGGGCTTGCCCCATGGGGCAATCCCTCCTGAAGTGGCCCGGTAAGCCACAGGTGTAGCAAACTGCCTCCTGACCGCCCTGCTCAACTCTCTGGACAACTGACTGCTTTGCAAACCTGGACTGGCACTTCTGCTGCCGGCTCCGACCGCCTCCGCGAGTAGACAACTTCCTAAACTGCGAGCGAATCTCGGCGCTGCCTGAACTGCCCGAGCCGGAGGAAGAGGAAGTCGCACTACCGCGGCTACTCGCTGGACGCTGGTAAGGCGAGGACCTGGAAGAGGCTCCTCCCTGCTGCTGCTGCTGCTGCTGCTGAGGCTGCCAGGTCTCTCTGTCTAAGGCGGTGGCCTTCGCCACGGCCTCTCCTAAGGTGGTACACATGTGTGCCGTCACACCCCACCTGGTCTGGTCTCAGTCCTGCTATGAACCTCTCTGCACACGCCTGATCGCTGCCTGCGACATGAGGCACATGCCTCAACAACCAGACAACCTCTATGGTACTGCGAAACTGTGAGGTCGTCCTGAACCAGCGCATGGAACAGTCCCGTCTCTCACGTCGAGCGTAGTCGGGAAGTACTTTCCGTGGAAGACCTCCGAAAACTGCTGCCAAGTGATGTGATCCAACCTCTGCCCCTGGAAGTGAGTCTGCCTCTGAACTCTCCACCACTCATGGGCTGCTCCCTTGAGCTGGTACACTGCCAGTCGAACCTGGTCCTCCTCAGTGCACTCCATCGTCTCGAAGATGCGCTCCACTCATGGGTCCAGCTCTCTGCCGTGTCTGGATCATACTCACCATGGAACATCGGTCGCCGAAGGCGCAGAACCTCTCGAGGAGAGCGGTCCTGTCCTCCGTAACCGCCGTCTCCGCCCGCCCGCCCGGGTACTCCCAGTGCCCGACCGCTGCTGACGCTCTGGCTGCTCCACCTCTGGCTCTACCTGCTGCTCCGCACCACTGGAGGAGGTACCGAACTGAACACCTGCTGCTGCCTTCCCGGGCTGGTACGCTCCCTGGTACAGATCCTAAAGAACTGCTCTGCTAAGGGAAACCAGTCTGCGTACTGCTGCGGCTGAGGCTGGTACTACTCCTGCTGCTGCTGCCCACCTGCCGCTGTGCTGCTGCTGCCGCCTGAGGCTGTGCCACTGACTCGTCTGCCGACACCTCCTCCTGGACCTTCCCCTGCGCGGGCATCTCGGACTCATCCTGCTGCTCAATCAACTGTCTAGCCTGACTGGCCTACGCGGAGCCATGTCCTACACGACACACAACCAACAAGGGTTAACAATACCACTCGGGCGGCTAGCAGTGTACTTGTACTACCGTGGGACTTCCTCTTGCAGTTCAAATCCATTACAAGTCCTGTCTGACTCTCGCTCTGATACCAACTGTACCGACCCGAGAACCTACCCTCGGCCCCACGCTGAGGACCCGATTTTCGCGGTCGCCACCCACGGATCCGGGGACCCGAAGGGCTATAATATCATCTAACAGATATGTAACGGAAGTAAACGTCTGCTAGAAGAAGTGTACAGGCGGAAACAGAAAAGAGAGCGAGACCGCTGTGTACCGCTCTAAGTATAGTCCCAACGCACGCACGCTAGTACAAGTAAAAGGCAGGGAAGGACAAGTCCCTTAGGGGCATACCCCGAGGGTGACGTACACTAAAAAAGGGGACCACTGCTAGCTACGGGGACTCCGACTACCGCCCCGTCTCCTCCGCCCGGCGGCGCCCTGCCGCTGCTGAGAAGTCTCACCTGGGAAAAGGAGGATGAGCTTCACAACAGAAGCTCAGTAGGGACTACCAATCTCCTACTGGCTCTAAACAGGTAGGAGAATATAAATATCAAATGAAAGACAACAGTTATATCTTCTACCTACAACGGAAGTGCAGAAGCGAAACTACACTAGCACGGTACGGAAAGTACACACGGTCGGAAACTCCATACGACTGCTCGTCGTGACCACCACACGGCTAGCAAACACAGACGGAGGGAACTCCACCTGGACAAAGAACACTAGCTACGGAAACACTACCACTAGTCACGGTCAGGTGCGTCCACCGACGTCTTATCCTCCACCCGGGTCCTGACCCTCACGTCTCGTCAGAGCGAGGTAGGACACAAGTAACACAACAGTAACCTCCGTAGTCTGGCCGGACTACGGTCCCACGCCTGACCTCTCCAAACGGTCCGGGGCCGTAAGGAGCGAGGCAGTGAGAAGAAGGACTGCTGGCTTGCGCCGGGTAGAACTCCTAACTGTCCTCGGCATCCCAGACCACCCACGAGAGCTCTGCAAGTGACTCACACGCCCTGTCCTAACCACCGTTTTCCCCTAAGCTCCAGAGTTGCCTGGTGGCTGCCAACTCGAGCACACTCGTAGCCCGGAGTACTCCCTCGACAGGCTCCCGAGGATGGGGGTCCCAGGTAACGGTAACAACCTCTCTCATGGGACAAGCCCTCAAGTGCCGAGCACCGGGCGAAGGACTAGTGTAGACCGCACTAGGGAACTAGCACAGGTGGCCACGGTACAGAAAAGCGAAGCGGAAACGGTGTCAGGAGAAAACTTGTCTCTCAGTCGATAACGCGACAGGGCGACCGTCGTGACCATGTCGCGACGCCCTAGCGTGTCGCGACCTCAACGCGACGCTCAGGAGCGTCGCGACCACGTCGCGACCGGGCGCACCGTCGCGACATGATCGCGGCCTCGAGGCTGCCGCGTTTCCAGCCGAGCAGGGTTCCGGAGAAGTATCTCCAGGAACCCTCCCAAAACACGGAATAACATTCACAAGGGGGGAAGGGGATCATGCACAGCATGTATTAAAAGCTATAAATCCACCAAACCACCCACGATCCCTCAAGAGCATGAATCTATGCTCGAAGGAAACCTTACTCAACTCGAGCATGGAGTTCTCACACTCCCAATCCCCAAACCACAAGGAAACCACGGTCTAGAGGCGAGGAATCATGCTCAAGGGCGAGAGGGTCGGACATCCCTACCTCCACACGAAGAATGCACCCGTTGGGGCCTTCTCGTAGGAATGGCCGTCTCCTCCTCGCATCGCACGCCACAAGCACGACCCATGCATGAACGGGACGACGCCCTTCTTCAGCACCGCCGCCTCAAACACGGGGGGGACGCTTATAAAAACCGCAAGGGAGCTCGGAGGGGGCGAGAGGGGAAGAAGAGGAAGAGGAAGAAGAGGGGGAAAATGAGGCGCACTGTCGGGTTTAAACCGATGGCCCCCTAGATGCTGTCGCGACGCCCTAGAGCATCGCGACTATGTCGCGACCTCCCGCCAAGTCGCGACACCAAAAGCATGGTCATCAACCTCGAAGACCGAAAAAGCAAATGCGACGGTCTGGCAGGTCGCGTCAACGATGCATGACCCTGACACCCGACACGACCGTTCTGACAGACCGGACAGCGGTCAAGCAGTGTCAGAGCACAGTCGCGACAACCAGGGGTGACGCTTCAAGGACACGCGACGCTCACCCCCGTCGCGACACGAAACTGCCAATCCTGTCGTGGTAGGCCGCTCTGGCGCGACGATGTTGCGGCAGGGCGCCTGTCGCGACCTTGGGGATGGGGCCAAGGGCCCAAGGGGGCCGGTCTTACAGGCGAGATGCAATTGTTAGAACAGTTCGTCAGTCTAGATCTGAACATTGAGAAGAGAAGTGATAAGATGATAGTGGCTAACCTTAGAGCTCAACCTGAATTTTTGTCGAGATCACAGAGATCAACAGGCAAATGATCCATTCTTAGTCAGAGTCAGGGGAGCCATAGCTGACAAGCCGGATTTCTCCATCGCTGAGATGGAAGAATATTATTCCAAGGCAGGACATGCGTGCCTGACAATGAGGAGTTGGAGAGAAAGCTAATGGATGAAGCCCACAAGACCAAGTTATACCATTCACCCAGGCGTAACCAAGACGTACCAAGACATGAAAATGTCATTTTGGTGGCCAAACATGAAGCGTGAGGTGGTTGAGCATACCGCGCACTGCCTCACTTGCCAATAGGTAAAAGCTGAACATCGTCGTCCTGCGGGTGTACTCAGACCCCTGGACATACCCGAGTGGAAGTGGGAAAGTATTGGCATGGATTTCATCATGGGTTTACCCCGAACTCGTGGTGACTTGATGCATATTGGGTATTGTGGACAGTTTGACTAAGTCCGCACATTTCCTTACAATTAAGAGTACATGGAGGTGGATGTACTTGTAGCCCTCTATGTAAAGGAGATAGTGAGATTATATGGAGTCCCCGTGTCCATTGTCTCAGATCGTGACCCTAGGTTCACTTCTAGATTCTGGAAAGGACTTCAGACTGCATGGGAACTAAATCAATTTCAGCACTGCCTTCCACCCACAGACGGATGGACAGACAGAAAGAACAAACCAGATAGTGGAAGATCCTATTGCGAGCTTGCACTATAGATTTGAGGGGTATTGGAATGAAAACTATCCCTGATAGAATTCACCTACAACAACAGCTATCAGGCGAGCATTAAGATGGCACCATTTGAAGCGCTATACGGAAGAAGCTGCAGATCGCCAGTATGTTGGAATGAAGTAGGAGAATAGCAATGGCTGGGACCAGACATGGTAGAGAGCACTAGCAGGGATATACAGATTATCCGAGACAGGATTAAGATAGCTCAGTCCAGGCAGAAAAGCTATGCAGATAAAAGAAGAAGGGACTTAGAATTTCAAATCAGAGATCATGTGATGCTAAAAGTATCCCCGACCCGAGGATTTCAAAGGTTGGGATGAAAGGTAAGCTAAGACCAAGATTCATAGGTCCATTTGAAGTGTTGGATAGAGTTGGCGGGTGCGTACCGACTAGCACTACCTCCCCAGTTCTCCACCGTACATAACGTTTTTTATGTGTCAATGCTGAGAAGTACGTGTATGATCTGTCACACGTAATCAGCTATGATGACATTATTTTAACAAGACATGACTTATGAAGAAAGACCAGTGAAGATCTTAGATAAGAAGATGCAACAGCTTCGGAATCGATCTATACCGTGGTCAAGATACTGTGGAGAAATCACGAAGTTGAAGAGGCCACGTGAGAGCCCGAAGCATTAATGCGGCGAAATTACCCAGAATTATTCATAAGTCACTCTTCCTCTCACGATCATATGAATTTGGGGATCAAATTCTTTTTAAGAGGGGGGGATGTAGCAACCTTGATTTTTAAATCTAAATAAAAAAAACAATCTAATTTAATAAATGAGTTAAATACGTTTAATTAGAATAAAGGGAGAATAAATAGAATTTAGGGAATAATTAAAGTCCATTAAGCTACAATTAGTGATGGGTTTTATTAATGGTCTTAACATGAATTGTTGGGCCCAAATGTGAAGAGCCCATCATGAGTGAGATATAATTATGTCAAATTCGGATTTAAAATAATAGTAATTAATAAAAGGGGGTAAGATAAATATTAAACAACTCATATCTATCCTAAAAAGAGTCCTAAACTTACCCTAACCCATTACCCACGAAATTGGCTTTCTTCCCATCCTAAGTGGGAAATAAATACTAGAAAGGGAGGTGATAATAAAGGAAAATTCAGAATTTTATGAAAGGAAGGAGTCTTAAGGAAGTAAGGACTCTATTAACCATCAAAACACCCCAATCTCGACCCTATCACCCCTTAGACCACAGTGAGAACTCTGGAGGATGGAGAGGAGGTGATTTGGACGAGGGAGCAAGGAGGAAGGCTTGGATCTAAGGAGATTTCTTCTTCCTTTTCGTCACCAAACTAGGGTTTTCTTTACTTCAACGAAAGGTAAGCAATCTCTCAAGCTTAAACCGTGTAAAAATTACCTTAGATAGTCTTCATGATCCCCTTTGAAAGCCCTCTGATTTCACTCTATTTCATTCTTCCATGAGGACGAATTAAATGCCCAAACTTCTGTTAACATGTTGTGGCCGAACCATCATGTTTTGTGTTCAATCCTCGTTTACACATGATCCCATGTCCTGATATAATTCACATAAATACTAAATGATCTTAGCTTTCAAACGCCACTAGTTTTCCTAATTTTCATCATGTATTCTTGGCGAATTAAATCGTTTATCCATGACTGTGTATGATTAGGTTACTGAGGTTCAACTAAAAAAGCAATCCTAAACACGTTTGTTTTCTAATTCATCATGTCTAGTGATAGATCTTCATCTTTAGAATCGTTTAAAATTGATTTCATGAATTTTGGAGCTTATTGATTTTATATCGATTTTTGAAGTGAGTTGGAAGGAAAGGAACCCACCTTGAACAAAGGCAAACCATTTTTTCTGGGCTCGGGCGGCCTCCTGGTGTCGTGACGGCCCGATCCTCCGTGATACAGAGGGGGTCGCGATAGCAAGAACCGTCGCGACCTTATCGCGATGGGTCGACGTGTCGCGATCTGGCCCGGTTCACCCCAGCGCGTTCAACAGAACGCACCATGAAAGGGCGTCGCGATGACCTTAATGCAACACCCTTGTGGGCCACGACCTGAACTCTCTGATCGCGCCAGTCATAGGCGTCGCGACCTAATTGTGCCACCCCTATGAGTCGCGACCTGACTGTTGCGGCCAGAACCCTGATTTTTACCATTATAACTCTGCTATATTGACATTTAAACCTTGTATAACTCTAAGTAAGGTCTGTTATGATTAACTTCGACCTGTTAATTATTCATGGGTAATAATTACATAAATCTATCAATTTAAAAGCCATTGGCACAACCATACATGCTCTCTTGATTTCTATACACTTGCACACACTAAACATTAATGATTGCCATGAGACCTTTAAAAAATATTCAATAATATATCTAGTAAATGAGTGTAACATTTCACTTAAATTCCCTATTTTAAATAATTACACTTGTCTTCATTTTACTCGCGTGTTTTATACACCGTTACCGTTTCCCTCGGCCTTCGAGCACCTGAGGCACGGCGGACCAGTTTCTACACACTTTCTCTTGGCATGGACCACCTCTCCACCGGAAAGACTCCTGACTGGACTAGGGAATCATTGTCAAGGCCTCCGTAAGTCTTCTTGCTTTGGCGCACGTCCTTAGCCGACGAGGGTTGTACCCTAAAACCCGTTACACCTTAGGGATCAGCATGTTCAAACGGCCTTAGTGTTTCCTTCCTACCTCGTGATCATGGCAGACCATCTGGCCTGTGTTCATAGCACGGCTAGTGGCGGTGGTGACTTCTACCAGACTGTCGGTACCCGACATATTGCTGTGCAACTGTTACTATCGTGGTTGACGTTGTTTTACGATTATACCCTATCTCATCTACTATCGTTACTCTCATCTGTTCACTTTCACTCTATACTCTCATCTATTTCGTCTATTACTCTCATCTCTTCTTGGTACTATATTTGACATATAATTGATTGTCAATAATAAAAACAAGTGCTATATGCCAGTGCATTAGGGCCGGTCTGGTCCTGGGGAGAGCTCCCGAAGAGTGCTATTTTCTTGCAAGGGTTACATGACCAGGATGTGTACGAATGCATCCAATGCATTTAATACTATAATAATTATTCGTGCAATCAAAGTGCTATCTATTCAAGTGCTATACAAGTGCTATTATCATTACATGGCCATTCTGTGATCGTTATCGTTGTGTATTTTCACTACCAGTGCTATTGCTCTCTTGCTATCGTTACTTGCTCTATATGGCTATACTCTTTCGATACCTTGCCATTTAAGATAAAATTATTAAAGCATGCTTGTTCTCATGAGATATTAAGTCCTACTAGGCTTATTCGCTCATCCTGCGTATTTTATTCATGTGTTCAGGTGAGTCGGATGGTGACCACCACTCACGAGGATGGGTACGAAGACGATGTCCAAGTGTGACCAGATTGCAGCAACCATTTGCTTTAGTAGTTAATTAGTATAGTTATGAGATCATAGAGACTTATGTAATAGTTTGGTTTTCAATAAATACTCTGGGCCCTAGTTATGGCTCTGATCAGTTGACGTAATAGTTATGTCATGGTGTTTGATGGAATATTAATGATATGGAGAGATTATTTGATATTATTCCAATTGAGAAATGGTTTGTCATTATTCTCGCTATGTACTATTAATAACTGTAATTTCGCTCTGATATTCCACGTCGGGGCCTTACAACGGAGATCCTCATCCTTATTATCATCTCTCTCGGCCTCACGAGCCTCAATAGCATGATCAGGACAAGGAGGTCCTACAAACAAGAAGAGAAATAACAAATATCACATAAACATGTAAATAATCAGAATAAAATGAAGAATAATTAAATATATACATACATGACTATCACCGGAAGAAGCCACCCTTGCAAGAGATCTCAAACAATACCCATAATTCTTAAGTAGGGACCAGAGTTCGCTAATGGGTGCTCACTATTGACTAATAAGACAATAGCATTCTTTGTCGTCACCAATTATTATCTAGCAATAGAGAAATCTAATGTGCAATAACTGCAAGTATAGAATAATATAACAAAATTGAAAGGCAAATGTGCAAATGATCTACAAAAGAGTGCAATGTAGAACATGTACACTGAGCACAAGAGAGGGTGGCTTGTTGAAGTGTATCCATTACAAGAAATCAAGATATGTCAGTGCTTTTAGTCGTTGACAAAAGTGTAAAAACCGTTGACATAATATATGTCAGCGGTTTTGTATCCGTTGACTAAAGGTCCAGACTTATGTTTGTCAGTAGAAAAAAAAATCTATTGACAAATGTTACATATGTCAACGGCTTGTATCTGCTGACATTTATTACATATGTCAATGGTTGTGAACTGTTGACATATAATAAGGTATGTCAACGGTTAGTAAGTGGTGTTAGGATATGTCAGTGATTGTACATAGTCGCTGACATATATGATATGTCAGCGGCTATATACATCCGCTGACAAATATTTACTTGAAAAAATATATAATGATCAGAAAACGTTTACGTTGTCCAGTTCCACAAAAGTCACAATGTCAAAACATAAAATGTTTAATAAAAGAAAAATTTAACAAGAACTTACTTGTCCCTGACATTTATTCAATGTTGATGGTGGTATGCTTGAACCAACATATCTTCAACTTCCTATACACTACAAGCAGATCCATCAGAACTGATAATAGAAATGACTGGACAAAAGATCAAAATGAACTATACAAAATAGCAAAGAGAAATAAGCATATGAAGGAATAATTACGCAGAACTTAGGCTTAGTCAATGGATATTAATGAATACGACACAACTTAGGACTAAGACAAGACTGGACATCAACCTCTGATTCTGAATTTAAGACATCATATATTTACTTAGTAATCCACAAGAAGCAATTGCTAAATGAAAAAAAAATGCAAATTACATGTTTAATTAAAAATGAGAAGGTAGAAATTTTAGTTTGAGATTAAATATGCATGAGAACTGTTAATTAAAAATCCTATAAATCATGCTAAATCTGGATTAATATCTTTTAGAAAAAGAGCTTCTTTAAGTTGAAGAATAAAACTTAAATTTTAAAACTTTACCTCTTCAATAAAACATTTGGCTTCAGTAGATGAATGTTAGTGAAGCTTATACGAATATAAACAAATCAGCAAGGATACCCTTTGACTTTTAAATTCCAATGCACCTAAAATAAATTATTTGTATCTTTTAATATGATATAATGACATTTCAATCAATAAACATATAAAGGGCAAAATAAGGTAAGCTTATTGCATGCACTGGAAGTGATGTAAAGGGCAAAATAAGGTAGGGTTATTACATGCACTGTTTTCTTAAACAATAATCATTATATGTAGTGGATTAGATTAACTTTCTAATATATAACAATGTAATAGGACAGAACATTAAAATTCAGTTTGTTTTTTAAAATACATTAACTTAAGTTTCTTCACAGAACATTATTTTTGGGGAGCACATTCTTTACATTAAACTATTGTTGATTTCATATACCAACAGACTTCCATTGTGTCTCAACCTCATATATTTCCTAGTTTAATGTCTGAGTGCTATAGTATGAGGCTGTGAGCAGATCAGAATAAATGAAGTCATTAACTTATCCATTTTTATACATCTCCTATTATTCTGTGCCCATGCTATTGAGGACAGTGGAGCCCAACCTTTTTATGCCCAGCTCTTATTTCTAGAGAATGGAAAGGGTCAAGACCACTCGGGCATTATTCCCTCCCTTAATATTAATTTGCTGAGAAGAATCTGCAGAAATGAGCGGTACAATATTGTTCAGGAAGAGGGGACCTACAATAATTCTGATGCTCCCACTTGCACTGCTGTGTAGAAGAGTGGAATGTATTTTAAAAGAAGCAAAAAATTTTTTTATTTCTCCTTACTGGCACTGCTGGCAGGAAGCCTAGCTGAGGAGGTTAAAGCATGCGATCAGCAGTAAAGTTGAAAGAAAAGGAAAACCTTCTGCTCTTCATTACTATGAATGGGCACATATCTCTTAGTAGTTAGTAGACCTCTAAGACATTGGCACGATGTGAGGTTCAACTTTGGAAGAGTTCATCCTATTTAACATGGTCATAATGAGATCCCCAAATATAAACTTTTGCTTCAATAAAAATTAATTTACTTGTCCACATGGCCATCTTTGAGGATGATATTGTGCTAAAGCATTCTTGAAGAAAATTGGCAAGTCATTACTTTCGTCTACCTGATCAAAACCCAAAAATAAAACAAAACAAAACACACAAAAAAGAGGGAAAAAAAGAGAGAAAACATGTCTTTGTAGGAGAGAGAAGAATAGACCAAGATTTTGGTTGTGTTACTAAATCAAAGTTTAGTGTGAATGAACTCAATGAAGCTACTGGCCACCATAAAGTGCAATAGAAGGAATATTCTATGACACAAATTTTCAAACATACCAAAAAAAGGCTCATATCAAAGACATATCCAAGACAACCGAAAATCCTCAACAAAAAAAAAAACATAAGCCTACAAACTATATATATAGCTCTTATCACATATGTTTTTAATAGATATGACAGAAATGAACTATATAGGCAAACATATAGATTAAGGGCAAAATTAGGTATTGTCACATTTCAACTTTTGTAACATATAAAGGGCCAAATTACAATAGATGCTCAATTCATAATAAAAGATAATAGTTGTTACCATATAGATGGAAAAGTCCAAAATCTGTGCTTGAAAATCAATGCAACAACATAAAAATTAGAGATTCCAAAAAATCAATAATTCCTGAAACACCCAAATATAGAAATCAAATGTTTGGCCATTACTATGTCTGGCCATTATGATAGTCAGGTTCATGTTTGCAAATTAAAATCGTAAAGCATAAAATAATGTTTTAAGGAACGTAAGCATAATTCTAAATGTCCACTTATTGGCATCCGCTAATAATCATGTTTTTCTACAGTTGGTATGTTTGCCATAACTTTGAATGGCTCAGAAAATAACTGAAAGGCCTCAATAAGAAAGAATGTAATAGAACAGAACCTTGAATTCAGTTTGCATATGCTCATAACTGCTTATCATATTTAAAAAAAATCAAACCTGAAACCAAATAATTTACCTCCATTTATTCCACTTTATTATTAATACATAAAATGAACATTTCTTAGGAGATGCAAGAGCATCTATTCATATATGAAATTCATAAAATATTAGCACATTAAATGACTTATATATATGATTATAACTGCTTATGATATCTAAAAAAAAAAACCTAAAATAAAAAAGTAAAGCTCCAAGAAATGTATAGGACAGAACCTTAAAATTCAATTTGTTGAAAAAACAAATTAACCTAAGTTTCTTCACAGAACTTATTCTGGGGAGCACATTATTTATGGGAAATAAGAGCTCTTCCTAAAACTATGATTTGCCCCTTTTTAAAAAGCCTCAAACAAAGTAATAGGATGTTTAACATGCACATTAAAGGCCTCAAACGAAATTTCTTACTTCTGATATAAGGGCAAAATTAGTTGATGATAATGACATTTCAACCATTGTGAACATATAAAGGGCAAAATAAGGTATTGTCAAATTCTTTTAAACACCTCCCCCTTTGTGGATGACCCATCAATCTTCCAGAAACTCCATGAATCTTCCAGCTTGGCTGCAGATCTTCAAGGATGCTCACGTCCCAGCTCAACCCCAACACTTCATGCCTTCAATCTGTAAGATCAGAAGAAGGGGCACAAAAAACAAGAAGATTCTCCATGGACGAGGGGGCTTAGATGATGGCGGAAGGGAGAGAGGTATAGCCTGAAAAAGGATGAGAATATTTCCCTTCTCTCACCCCCAAATGGTGAAAGAGTAAAGATATATATATGGGAGAACATTAGGGTTAGAGAAACTCACTCAAAGAGGTCGCACCACGTGAGAGTAAAAAGTAGCACACGGTCGGAAGCGGTCGACCTCAAACATGGCGCGGTCCACCTCAACCAGATGATAACTGCAAAATTTTTCGTGTTAAATTTCATACATATAATTGATTTTTGACATCTTTTATTTATATTAATGTGTATTTTGATTTTATTATTTTCATTTCATCCATCAAGAGTTTTTTAGTATATTAGTTAAATGTTTGGGTATAACACAAGTTAGATTCTCATTTAATAAAGTCAATGCCTTTGAATAGTTTGACTAATAAAAGTGTTTTCTTTTTTCAAGTACATTGTACATAAATAATTCTTGTCTGATATTTTCATAATAATTCTTGTAAATATTAATTTGTAAATAAATCAGATTCTTATATTAGTTGATATTTAGAATACACATTAGATTTTCATTCAAATCATGTTTTTTTAGATTGACTAATCAGGTGCATTTTTCTTTTCACAGGTACACTTTGGGAAATAAAAGATCTTTTGTAAATAAATAATTCTTGTCGTAATAATATTTTGTAAATATCTTTTAATAGTAGATAGTTATAAATTTGTAAATAAATAAAATTTTTTACCCCACTTAATCCCATTAAATAAATAAACATTTTTTTGGCCACGCATACCATTAAAACCCTTCTTTACCCTTACCCTTTCGTTTCTTCCCCACCAGCTCAAGAAGCAGTTGGAAGCAGGGGGAGGCGTGTGAAGCTGGGGTGCGATGGAGGTGGGTGTTGGGCGGCTGCTGGGTGTGAGATGTTGGGCGGTGCATGGTTGGGTCATGCAGTGCAGGGGCGGCCGGATCCTGAGCCCGTGTGAAGCAGCAGCTGGTGCGGCTGGTGTGCGGAGCTGGCGCGCTGGCGATTTGGGGCATTCAGAGGCGCAGGCTATTGGGCGTGCAAAGCTGGAGCTCGTGCGTGGCGCAGCTGGGGCATGGAGATCCAGGAGGCGGGAAAAGGAGGTCGCCTGGAAGGCTCTGGCGCCTATTTAAGGACCCCAAGGTCCTCAGAAATGGGGTGTTCAGCATTTGGGGGGTTCGAGTTTTATTTTTTTCTCTCTGCTGTGGGAAAAGTTTCCTTTCTTCTGTGTACTTCTTCTTCCTTTCTTTTGTGTTGGGGAGATCGAGTGCTCTTCTCTCTCTCTTCTGTGTTTGGTGAGGACGATCCAAGGGAGGGATCAGGGGTGTCTTCCTCTCTATTGCTAGGAGTAGACGTTTTTTTTTTTTATAAGGGCTGGGGAGATCGATCCAGGTGCTGCTGGGATCGACATTTTTTCTTTTCTTCTATGCAAATTGCTGAGATCGACTGTTCTTTATTTTCTTCTGTGTAAATTGTTGGGATCGACATTTCTTTCTTTTCTTCTGTGCAAATTGTTGAGAGATTGAGGGCTACTGTGAGAAATTTGACGGCTTCTTCTTTTCTTCTGGGAGGTTCTACTGCTTCTTCCTCTCATCTGTGGCGTCTGAGGAGTCCTGGAGGTGTGCGCTGCAGAGAAGGCACAGGGTGACCAAGAACACCCCATTTCTTGGCTTGTTCTGGGGCTGTTGGCATCAGGGAGGCTGACGGTGTCCAGAGGGATTTCGGACATCTACAGAGTTCAGGTTCAATGCTGTATTCATCTTAGTTCAGACCCCTGTTGCAGCAGGAGATAGATTTGAATTCGTGAGGGATTTTGGAGTTTTTCCTAGTTTTTTTTTCAGTCATTAATTTGTTCTTCTTCCTATTCTTCATAGCATGAGAATTCGATTTGGCGACAATAACTACTGTTCTTACTTTCTGTTCGATTCTTGAGCTGTGAGGATAGTGATTCGGTGTTTGTGGAGAGATATGATTGTTCATCCCCTATAGGGGTACATTGGTTGAAAATTTTCTGTTTAAGATTCTTGTTCTGTCATCTTTTCATTTCCTTTGAGCTACAGATTATTTCAGAATTAGAGTTTGCATTTGTGTGTAATCTTCAAGTTTTGGATTGAGCAATCGGAGAGGTGATGTGTGCAAAAATTTATCCGAGCACAGTGTTCTTGTCTATCTTTTATTCAAACTGTTAGTCCAGTCATTTGAAGAATTTCTAGTTCAAATCTCTGTTCATCTGTTTGATCCCTCGAATGAGGGTACAGTGATATCAACTCTCTCCTATTTTCAATTCTGCTTGTTCTTTCATTGTGTTGGACCCGTTGAGTTGCGAGGAAGGTTGATTTCAGAATGCATTAGAAAGTTTTCCTCTGCGCATCTTGTGTTTCTCTCCCTCGGACTGTGAGGAAAAGAGAAATCTTATTGTTATAGTGTAAGAAATTTTGTTTATATTTGGTGTTTCTCTCAAACTTTGAGGGATTTTGTTGTGTACAGTTTTACTAGATTTGCAGATTCTTAAGTCAAATTTTATTCAGCCTCTCTGTGGATATGACTTGATCTCACCACTTTATTAGTTCAGCTTTGCTATTTTAAACCTGTGAGACAGTTTAGAGAAGGTGAGCATTTTGATGTGTGCAAAGAACTCTAGACAACGAAAGTGTACAGTCAACAATGCCGCGTTCATCTTGGCACCGTTGCCGGGGAGGCATTAGTGTTTGATTTAAATATGTTTTGATTTGATTTTATTTGCATTGGGCTTTCTATTGACTTGTTATTGGGCTTTTCAGATCAAAGATTTGCACAAAAGTGGAACATGGAGATTGGGCTTGGTATTTGAGCCCATTGGAGAAGGAGAGCTTGCTGATTTGTTTTTACATTTGCTTTTAATTCAGAAATTTAGATAGAAGAGTGTGAGTGAAACTTGTAGTGAGGATTTCATGTACTCTCTGTGCATGTACAAATATTTCTTTCTCGTTGGCATGTAATAATTGCCTTTTGGTGGTTTGAATGGTTTGGAATTAGTTTATAGTATCACTTTATATTTTCTTAGTTAAGTTTCATTTCATTTAGTTCAAAAACAAAAAAATCTAAAAAAACTTCCAAATCGCTCTTTCATGTAAGCCGTTTTGTTTTGCAATTAAAATTTTCATCTTCTTAAGATTAGAATCACTTGTTTTAGGTCATTCATCATTTTTATTGTCATTTGAATTCCATTTCTTTTCTACTTTGAAGAGTGCGGGGGAAAGGTATGATTTCTATCTCTTGTTTCATGCATTAGACTTAGCATTAGAAAACCCTTGTTTGAACTTGATTTGTTGCACTCATACTTGTAAAAGGGACTGCTCAAGGGCATCACCCTTTAGAAAAAAATAATCACCCTTTCCTTTGCCCAAAAATCACAAAAAAAAATTCCACATTCTTGCATTTTCCTAAACTTATAATAAAAATCAATAGATTTGGCCCTAAGGTTCATAATTAGATTTATCTTGTATTAATTCCAAAACTTCTCTTTAAGTCTGGTGTCTAGGATTAGAAGTTAAAAACTTATGCTTAAGTGAGCTAGAGGTTATTTAATTGGGTCCTTGTGAAAGCAAGGGGGGCCTCCCTCTACTCCACCTCTTACCTGACCGGTACAAGAAGAGTTAGGATTGGACTTAAGCAAGCTAAATTCGATTTTGAGAAAAAACATAGGTCCAAGGAACACTTAGTGTTTAGGTTAATTTGTTTTGAAAGTGTTTGTTTGTTTGTGTTTGTTCATAAAAATCAATAAAAATCTAAAAATTCAAAATCAAAAAATAGGGGCTTTTCAACTGTGTATGCTTGGTAGACACTCCCTGAACATAGAATTGGCTCAACCTATAGACGAGATCGAAAGATTCTTTCATAGGAAAACTAGAATGCCACCCAAGATCAGAACCAAGCTGCTAGGAATGTAGAAAAGGTCACACCCAGACAGATGGAGTACTTTATTCCTTCTGATTATCAACCTGCTACTTGCATCAGGCCAGAAATTCCTGCAAATCACTTTGAAATCAAGCCAGGAACCATTCAGATGTTGCCATCCTTCTATGGCAATCCCAATGAAGACCCCTATAAGCATATAGATGAGTTCCTAGAGATTTATTCCACTGTAAGAATCCAAAATTTCACTGAAAATGCCTTGAGACTGACCCTATTCCCATTCTCTTTAAAAGAAGGCCAAACATAGGTTATGACCCATAGGAAGAACCATCAGAACATGGCCAGAAATGCAGCAGGGGTTTTTGAAGAAGTTTTACCCCATTGGCCGTGCTAACACCATGAGAAGAGCAATAACTGGATTCTCCCAACATCCGGAGAGTTAATGCATGAATTGTGGGAGAGATTAAACGAGTTGCTTAGAAAATACCCCCACCATGGTCTGTCGAGGTGGCAAATAGTCCAAGCTTTTTATGAAGGTCTAACAGAATCAAATAGACAGATGGTTGACACCTCGTGTGGAGGAGCATTCATGACTAAGAGCGAGGATGAGGCATATAATCTGTTTGAAACATTGAGTGAGAATTCTATCAATCATACCTCACTCCACTCTTATGAGAGAGCACTAGGACCTGTAAAGAAGGCAGGGTTGTATGAATTAAGAGGGAGAGGAGAATCAGATTCTAGGGTAGAAGATCTGTTAGATAGACTTGATCAGAGATTGGAGCAAAAGTTGGAACCAAAATTTGATCAATTACTGTCTCTAACTGGGCAAGCCACACCCAAATTTTCTTAACCACCTGAAACTTGCTCTATGTGTGCTAGCTCAGCTCATTCTGAAGGGTTGCGGAATTCCCATATGGTAATCTAGAAGGGGGGTTGAATAGATTACTGTCTCTTAAAAAACTATTATCACGTTCTTTTTCTTAAAGCACAGATTATCAAGACAGTACCAAGATCTAAACTATGTGTAGATGATGTAGAAACCTATCTAGCGTGTGAATATGCAACGTGTCTATCAAACATCTATCGTAGAAATGATCAAACCACGAGACACGCAGATTTACGTGGTTCGGAGTACACACAGTGTATCCTACGTCCACGGCACACACACACACACACAGAATAAACTGCTTATGAGCGAGTTCGGTGACTACAACTCACACACACACGTGTTTTCTGATGTGCACCACGATCAGAACAACACACACGTGATCTCAAGCACAAGAGACGCTTGAATCACACAACACACACACAGTTGATGAGAATTATGAAACAGGAAGAGTTCAGAGTATAGGAGAAATCCTGATGTGGAACTCTTCTGAGAACGTCTGGATGGAGTTCAAACTACTTCGACTGACTGCTTTGGATTGATGGAGAAGGTTGAATCCACGACGATCTATCTTCAGTACTGCAGGATCAACAGATCTTTCGGTCTCTGCACTGCAGACTTGAAGCAGAGCAGCAGCAACTCTTTTCTCTTGGACTTGACTTTAGGGTTTTTGGTTGTGGCTGCTTCTATACGAGATTCTCTTCAAAAGGATGCTTATATAGTTGTGTTTTCATGTGGAGAGTCGTGGGACTTGAAAACACAATCTTGGATATGAAGGAAGGTTTCCGTATTTGAAGATCCTCTGCGTCTGTCGACAGGTGCAGAGTGTCTGTCGACAGATTGCAACAGATTTGCAATAGACAGACTTCAGGTTGCTCTGGCCTGTGGCATCTGTCGACAGGCGACACCTATCTGTCGACAGGCATAGTCAGTTTTGCCAAAACACAGAACTCTGGCATTTCTGTCTGTGACATCTGTCGACAGGTCTCTGAGCATCTGTCGACAGGTGCTCTCAGTACTTTTCTGTCTGATCACAACTGTGGCATCTGTCGACATATGCCTTTGGGTCTGTCGACAGGTACATGTATACACTATACTTGTGATCATTTTCTCATGATTTGAGAAGACTTGGTTATATGCACTTGTACCTACATGATAAAACATGTATGGTTAGGTATAATGAAGACATAGATAACCAAATATTGTATCATGTTAATTGACATGTATGAAACCTCAATTCAACTCATTCATCATTAAAAACATTGTTTGACTTTCATTTATCACTAGAATGTGAATTCACTTAGTTTCCAGAATATGAACCCAACACATTCTACCAATGCTTGTCCCACTACTGCTCAATTACCCCCTTTTATTCAAGAACAAGTCCAAGCTGCTCAAGGTTTTTACAAACTCTCCTATGATCCATATTCTAACACATACAACCCTGGTTGGAGAAACCATCTGAACTTTTCTTGGAAAAATCAATCTGAACAAGTGTCTCAACCTTCCTTTAAGCAATCCATGTATGGTCAATCCTATCCCAATCAGAATCTGGGATTTGGCCAATCTTCTTACTCCAAACCTCCACAAGTTCAAGGAAATCAAAACTCTAATCAATTTGCTCATACCAATTTCCAGCAACCTTCATATAATCAACACCACCTCCTCAGCCCAATTGGGAAGATAAAATAAATCAACTCCAAAACATGATGGTGACTCTGTGCCAAACTATGCAAGAACAACAAAATCAATATCAAAATCAAAACCAAAATTTTCAACAAAATTTGGCAAGGATAGAGTCCCAGATTGTTGATGTATGTCAGGAGGGAATCAGGTCAGCTGCCAAATCAAGCTATAGCAAACCCAAGAAACAACCCTCCCGGATTTTATCAGAACCAGCAATGCCATCAGCCAAGGGTACAAACCACCTGCTCGCCAAAATGCACCTCCACCACCAAACCAACAACAAGCTTGTGTTCAAAACATTCTAGCACCACAAAATCAGAATCAACCTATACAAGAACCCTCCTCCTACCCAAGCTAGGGCCCCTAAGTAGAGAATGCAAAAACTGTGTCTACCTTAAGAAGTGGAAGAATCAGAATAAATCCTCACCCACACATGTTAACATTGCATAAGGATAAAGAAAATGAAGTTGAAATTGAAATTGAAGAAGAGAATGAAGAAAATGTTGAGAAGAAAAATCCAAGGGAAAAGAGAAAATGATTAAAGAACCTCTAGACAAAATCAAAATGAATGAAGACCCAAGCTGTTACATTCCAAGAGTCCCTTTTCCTGAAGCTTTAAAGCCAAAATCCAAAAACAACCAACTGGTAATGAAGAACTCTTTGAACTTTTTAAACAAGTTCACATCAACATTCCTCTCCTTGATGCCATTAAGCATGTGCCTACCTATGCCAAATTCCTAAAAGAAATGTGTACTCTAAAACACGAAGTGAGAAATAAAACTGAACAATCATTCTTCCAGAAACTGTGAGTACCATTGTCTTGAACCAACTCCCTAAAAAGCTCAAGATCCAGGCACTCCACTAATTCCTTGCACCATCGGTGGAGTCACTTTTGAAAGCGGCCTTTTAGATTTGGGAGCCAGTGTCAATCTCCTGCCTTCTACTATTTTTGAGAAATTCAAGTTAGGAGAATTGAAACCCACTTCTGTTGTCCTTCAATTAGCCGATCGTTCTGTCACCACTCCAAAAGGCTTAGTTGAAGATGTTATTGTGAAAATCAATGATTGTTACTTCTCTGCTGATTTCATCATTCTAGACATGAACACTCCTCAAGATTTAACTCAGTCCATCATCATCCTTAGTAGACCTTTTTTGGCCACAACTAGGGCTAACATTGATTGTGCTACAGGGATGATGGATATATCATTTGGGGATAGGCGGGTTAGTATCAATATTTTTATGGCATCTAGAGACCGTGATCAAGGAGAGAGTTGTCTAGTGGTAGACTCGTTGGAAGAATCTTGGGTGGAAGAAACAGTAGACCAACCTTGTGCTCTAGGGTTTGAGGGAGAGGAAGGACAATTTAATTCCCTATTTCAGAATAATGATCCATCATTTTCATTAGAGTGTCCTCCTAAGGTGAGCTAAAACCCTCCCTGCTAGTTTAAAGTACATCTTTCTAGGAGAGAAAGAAACTTGGCCCGTCATAATTGCTAATGATCTTGAGGAAGGGCAGGAGAAGAAATTGATTGAAGTTTTGAAAAGTCATAGGAAAGCTATAGGTTGGAAAATAGATGATTTGAGAGGGATAAGTCCTTCAGTGTGCACACATCGCATATACTTGGAAGAAAATGCTAAAGTTCAATAGAAATGCAAAGAAGGCTTAATTCCAACATGAAAGAAGTTGTTAAGAAGGTGACTGTCAAATGGCTTGATGTTGGATTCATTTATCCCATCTCTGATAGCCAGTGGGTTAGTCCAATTCAAGATGTGCCGAAAAAGTCAGGACTAACTATAATTCAAACTGAAAAGGGTGAGCTCATTCCCACTAGGCTGGCTACAGGATGGAGAGTGTGCATTGACTATCGCAAATTGAATGTGATGACCAAGAAAGACCATTTCCCCTTACCTTTCATTGACCAAATCTTGGAGAAACTTACAGGCCAAAAATTCTTTTGCTTCCTTGATGGATATTCAGGGTATAACGAAGTGGCTATTCACCCTGAGGACCAAGAAAAGACCACTTTCACATGTCCATTTGGAACTTTTGCCTTTAGACGCATGCCCTTCGGGCTGTGCAATGCCCCTGCAACTTTTCAACGTTGCATGTTGTCTATTTTCTCAGACATGGTTGGGGATTACTTAGAAGTCTTCATGGATAATTTTTCTGTGTTTGGAAGTGACTTTGATTCGTGCCTCGACCATTTGACTGAAGTGCTCAAAGATGCATTAATGCAATCTTATCTTAAGTTGGGAAAAGAGCCACTTCATGGTTAAGGAGGGGATTGTCTTAGGACATATTGTCTCAGAGAGAGGGACAGAGGTAGATAAAGCCAAGATAAATCTCATTTCTGAATTGCCTTCTCCCAACTCTGTCAAACAAATTCGATCCTTCCTTGGTCATGCTGGATTCTATAGGAGGTTCATCAAAGACATTTCCAAAATTGCAAGACCATTGACTTCTTTGTTAAAAGACACTCCTTTCATTTTTGACGAAGCTCGTCATAAAGCATTTGAGGACTTAAAAGACATTTTGACCAGAGCTCCGATTCTACAATCTCCAGACTGGTCATTACCATTTGAGATAATGTGTGATGCTTCACACTTTGCAATAGGTGCCATTTTGGTTAGAAAATTGATAAAGGATCTGTGGTGATTTATTATGCAAGCAAGACATTGAATGACACCCAGATTCGATACACAACCACTGAGAAAGAGCTCCTAGCTGTTGTCTTTGCCTTAGAAAAGTTCAAATCTTACCTTTTAGGAGCTAAAATCATTATTTTCACTGACCATGCTGCCTTAAGGCATTTACTTGCCAAAAAGGATGTCAAACCTAGGTTGATCAGATGGATTCTCTTGTTACAGGAGTTTGATTTGGAAATTCATGATAAGAAAGGGTCCAAGAGTGTGGTAGCTGACCATTTGTCTAGAATAGTTGCCCTGGACTCTATGCCTATTAGAGATGCTTTCCCGGATGAGCACATTTTAGCTGTCTCCAATATTTCATCTTCATGGTATGCACACATTGTGAATTATAAAGTCATTGGACGAGTACCTGGAGATTGGACCAAAAATGAAAGAGAGAGATTCTTTGTTAGGGACAAGTTTTTTTTGGGAGGACCGGAATCTATTTTATATAGGACCAGACCAAATGATAAGAAGATGTGTCTCTGAGAGTGAGCATCAAAGTGTCCTCAAGTTTTGCCAAGTAATAGCCTCTTTTGTTCTGCCTGCGAAGGTGGTCTGCATCTTTAATCGCCACCATTCTAATGCAAAACCTCGCAACTGATAAGCAGCTAACACAACTTTATCTGCTGTCGGACACCTCATGGTCGCAAAGACTCTTTCAATCTCATGAACTCAGTGCTCCGCTGTATCTGGATTTGGCCCTCCTGAATAAGTAGGCGGCTGCAATCTCAGAAATTTCTCAACTGCATCACTGTTTCTCTGCTAATAACACTGGTGGTGGTGGTGGCACAGGTGCTACAAAAGACACCTCTACTCTGGCGGGACTGGAGCAATAGGTACAGTCTCTCCATTCCCAGGTTGCACTACAACGGTGGTACCGCGCCTGCTGATCCATCCTTGCCCGAATATCCGTGAGGCTTTCCCAGATCCTTTCTATCATATGCTGGGTACTTTCCTCTGGATCATCTCCTCCACCACCCCAATCTCTTCTATCAGCCATCTCAATTTCTACATAAACAAAACACCAAGCAAAAATCATAACAACAAATTATCAGAAACCAGGGTCCCTACCAGCAGAGTACAAAGACCAAAATAAGGCTATGTATCTTTCTAGTTCCCTTATATTAACACGGACCTTGCTCTGATACCAACTATGATGGAATGCCTCGGCCAAGCCCGTTAAACCGATAACGTACTTGATCCGAGTCCGCCTTCCGCGAATGGGCCGAAGCCTCGCAAGGGATACCAAACCACAGTCCGTGTAAACACAAAGGAACACATCACATTCATATATATATTTCACAAATTTACATAGCCAAACTTCCATAAACTGAAAGAAAGTACAAGAGCCTGGGGCATACCCTGAGCTACAACTGAAATAAGTAAACTAACTAGCTACACTACACCAGTGGCGGATCCTTAGTAAAGTCAGTGGGGTCACGTGACCCCACTGACTTAGAAAGGAGTCTTAAAAAGTTCTATTTTTTTTATTTATATAGGTCAAAATTTTATGTAAGTCTATATAAGGTGACCCCACTGAATTAAGGGTGACCCCCTATAGTCAAGTGACCCCACTGAACTACTTTTCAGGATCCGCCACTGCACTACACTGTTGGAGTTGCTACTACACAGCTGGAGGTACTGACCCTGCCACCGCTACGACGCGGCTCTGAACTGGATGACGGTCGAGAAACGTCCTCCTCGCTTCACCTGTGGGGGTAGGGGTGAGCCTCGCTAGTCACTGGCTCAGTAGGGAACTCCCCCAGCACCGAGCAAACCAAAAACCACGGTACGAAAGCAGTAAACAATGCCAACAATTTATAGAACAGCTAAGCAGGATATATAAAACTGTAAAAGTACTCACCGTCTGCCGACTACAAGAAACAACTATAATAATTAAATGGCAAACCAGTACAAGCGTACGAGCTAAAGTAGAGACAGCCAAACACGAGTCACGTGAACTAGTTTGCGACACCAGAAACTGACTCGAACAAGCTAACACAGGTCTACCTCTCAGTCTCGCAGCCACGGATGAAAGGTCCAGTTGCCGTTCCACGTGAAAAGGTCAAGCAACTGTGGAGACCCAAGATCTTTAGCCTTTATTCCTGCAGAAACCCTAAACCGATCCTACATACATTCTGATCCCAAAGCCATCGAGAAAACGTAAGGAAATAGTTCCTTTAACATCCACACATTATAATTAAGCTATAATAACATGTTTTACTACTCAAATTCATCAAACCACCCATTGTCCCCGCATGGTGCAACTTAATCCGAAAATGCATTAAACATGCTGATTCATGTAGTTAAATCATGTTTTAATGATCCTGAGGAGTTACAGGGTTCATTCCCTACCTCAGTACACGCTTAAACCTCCCGAATTCTCCCAATCCACGCCGAACCTCCACGATCTCCCACGGGAATCACGCCTCGCACTGGCGTTTCCTCGCGCGATTCGACAACGCCACATGTCCTACGATCCACTAACCACTCACTAGTGACTGTTAAAAGCTTTAGGGAACTGGGACGTGAAGCTAGGGCGGAGAGGAGGGAGAGTGAGGTGAAAGACCTGCCCTCGGGTAGCCCTATATCATGCAGGTCGCACAGGTTGGCGTCAACCCCTATGACGCTAATCGAACGCCCAGCTTAGGCGTCCACATCCCCTGCCGCCAAGTTCATGCAATCAACGACAACTTACCTGGACGCCAACAAGTCAACGACCACCCCTGGCCGCCAACTCCTTCTCAACTGCAGCGTCCTATTTCATTTCGGGACCTAACCTGCATCACACCTGCACACACCACGCGTCTACACCACACTGGCCTCACAACGACATCACAACCACAACACACACGATCCAAAAGGATCCGAAAAACACGCGACGTTACATTACTATCATCTAAAAAGAAAATTTCGACCTCAAAATTCATAATACAACTCAAACTTAAACAATTTAAACATTCACACTTTTACAAGCACTATCATCTAGAAAGAAATACAAAGGCTTATTCAAACAGATAGGGATACCCTTTAGCCATCTCTCGGCTAACTCACAGGTATCCTCACCACCCAACCTATTTTTCCATCGCACTTTAACTAGCTCAATTTCTTTATTTCGCAACTTCTTCGTCTTTCGATCCGTGATCTATACCGGATACTCTGGCATGGTCATATCCGGTCTTAGGTCACCACCTTGATAATTAATTATTTGAGCTGGATCTTCAATACATTTTCTTAACATAGAAACATGAAATATATCATGAACATCCGCAAAATCTGCTGGCAAATCCAGCCTATAAGTTGTTTCCCCAATTCTCTCAATCACCTGAAAGGTCCCACATACCTTGGATTCAACTTTCCAGTCTTGCCAAACCTCATGATTCTTCCTACTCGGAAAAGCTTTCAAGAAAACAAAATCTCCCACTTCAAACTGAAGTGGTCTCCTCCGATTATCTGCATAGCTCTTTTGCCTGCTTTGAGCTGCCTGCAATTTTTCTTTATAAGCTTCACTATTTCTGTGGTTTGCTGAATTAATTCAGGACCCACTAATACCTTTCTCCCACTTCATGCCAGTTCAATGGGGTTCTACATGGCCTTCCATATAAAGCTTCATACGGTGCCATCCCAAGACTGGTATGATAACTATTATTATAGGCAAACTCAACCATTCCCAAATGATGCTCCTAGCTACCTCCCCAAACTAAACAACAAGCTCTCAACATATCTTCAATCGTCTGGATAGTCCTCTCTGTCTGACCATCTGTTTGGGGATGATAAGCGGAGCTATATCTCAGCTCAGTACCAATTACTTTCTGCAGACTTCTCCAAAAATCAGAAGTAAATCTTAGATCTCTATCAGACACAATAGCTTCGGAATACCATGCAATGGAACAATCTTTCAACATAAACTTTTGCTAATTTATCCACTGTCCAAGACATACTTACTGCCACTAATCTGCACACCTTGGTTAATCTGTCAACAAATACCCACATTCCATTATGCCCGGAACTCGATCTTGGTAAACTGCCATAAAGTCCATAGCAATATCATCCCATTTCCACTGTGGAATGGGCAACGGTTGCAATAGACCTCCAGGCTTCTGATGTTCTGCTTTAATCTGTTGACAGATAGCACATCTTGCAACAAACTCCGCTATTTCTTTCTTCATATGAGGCCACCAGAAATGCTTTCTCAAATCATGGTACATTTTAGTACTACTCGGATGGATAGTGTACCTGGATTTATGAGCCTCTTCCAAAACTCGCTGCTTCACCTCTCTTTCAGCTGGAATAAACAATCTGCCTCTGAGTCTGACCACACAATTATCATCAATGGTAACTCCTTCCATTTTCACAATTTCAGCTAAATTACATCTGCTCTTGAGCTTCAACAATTGCCAATACAAGGACGGCTCTACAGCACTAGCAGCTAGTACTGCCCGTCGCTGACTACTGGGCACATACAAGAAGTTCTCCACTACCTCTTCATACAGCTTCCATTCCTTAATCATCATCAACTACATATACTTTTCTACTCAGGCATCAGCTACAACATTGGCCTTACCGGATGAAAGCCAAACTGAAATCATAATCCTTTAAATATTCAATCCATCTGCGCTGGCGAAGGTTCAAATCTTTCTGTGAGAAGATATACTTCAAGCTTTTATGATCTGTAAAGATCTCAAATCTCTCACCATACAGATAATGCCTCCATATTTTCAAAGCAAATACGACTGCTGCCAATTCCAAATCATGAGTGGGGTAATTCTCCTCTGCCGGCTTCAATTGCCTGGACGCATAAGCTATCACTTTGCCATGCTGCATAAGCACTGCTCCAAGTCCTCTCCTTGAAGTCAGTATACAGCACAAAACCACCATTCCCTACCGGTAATGTCAATATGGGTGCTGATGTAAGCCTTTTCTTCAATTCCATAAAACTTTTCTGACATTCACCGGACCACAAAAAGGCACACCTTTTCTGGTCAATTAGTCATAGGTGCTGCAATCTTAGAAAAATCTTGAATAAAGCGTCTATAATAACCTGCCAATCCCAGAAAACTTCTAATCTCAGTTATTGTTTTAGGCACTTCCATCTCATCATTGCTTCCACTTTACTTGGGTCCACTGCTACTCCTTTAGCTGAGATAACATGACCCAGAAACTGAATTTCTTTCAACCAAAATTCACACTTATTGAATTTAGCAAACAACTGGTTATCTCATAACAATTGCAGAGTAAACCTCAAATGAGCTGCATGCTCCTCTTCAGATGCTGAATAAATTAGAATATCATCAATAAAGACCACAATGAATTGGTCTAAATATGGATGAAAAATTCTATTCATCAGATCCATAAAACCTGCAGGAGCATTGGTCAACCCAAATGGCATAACCACAAACTCATAGTGACCATATCTAGTTCTAAAAGTTGTTCTATCTATATCCTCCTCTTTAATTCTAACTGATGGTACCCGGACCTCAAATCAATTTTAGAGAATACTTTTGCGATTGCAACTGATCAAACATATCATCTTCTTGGCAAAGGGTACTTATTCTTAATGGTCACATAATTCAACTTTCTATAATCAATACACATTCGAAAACTTCCATCTTTCTTTTTCACAAATAAAACCAGCGCTCCCCACGGGGAATGACTCGGTCTAATAAACCTTTCTGCAACAACTCTTCTAATTGTTTTTTCAATTCTTTAAGTTCTGCTGGTGCCATCCGATATGGAGCTTTAGAGATCAGCATGGTACCTGGAAGCAACTCAATGGTAAAGTCCACCTCTCTATGTGGAGCTAAACCAGGCAAATCCTCAGGAAAAACATCAGCAAATTCCCTAACCACGGGAACTGCTTCCACTAGCTGGCTAGCTTCTACTAAACTTACCGAGGCTAAATAAGCCACACACCCAGCATTTATCAACTTTCTAGCTTAATTGCAGAAATTAGAAACTTAGAGGTATAAAAAGGCATACCTTGATATTCAAATACTGCACCATTAGGATGACAAAACCTAATCCTTTTCTTTCTGCAATCTAACATTGCTCCATAAGTCTCAAGCCAATCCATACCCAGAATAATATCATAATCTGACAACTGCAGGCATACAACCGACCCGGCATTTGGTTCCCTTCAATCATAACAGGAGCTTCATCTATATAGCTCGAAGTGAGTAGGAACTCACCCGAAGGAACCTCCACTACTAACTCACAAGACTTTTCCTCAAAAGGATGAGTCATGCAATCCAAAAATTCTTCGGAAATGAAAGAATGAGAGGCACCCGAATCAAATAAGACTCTTGCTGAATAATCATAAAGAGGTAAAGTACCTTCTATCATATTCGATGCCTCCGCCTAGGCTCGGGTGATAGCCATAACCCGGCCTCTTCCTCGCTGCTGCGGTGCTCCTCTGCCACGACCTACTGTGGCTGCTGAAACTGCTGAGGCTGCTGCTGCTGCACACCTCTTCCATACCCATATTCTCTCGGATAGGGGCAATTGCGGATCAAATGCCCCGGCTGATTACAATTATAACATCTATACCTGGTGGAGTAATGGGCTGCCTGGCAGTACTCTGCTGCGACTCCTCCACCTCAGGCCTGCCTCGGCCTTGCTGAATTTGCTGACGACCTCCCCATCCTCTTCTTTGCCTTAAATGCTTGCTTCAATTTCTGGCCCCATTTACCAAGCCTGATGAAGAAGGTCTTACTGGTGCTTTACCCTTACTCGCACCTACTGATTGCTGCGGTAGCCGAAAACTACCTGAGCCTGATTCACCCACCTGATGAGTCCGAATAGACCTCTCCAATGTAGCTGCTCTCTGGGCTGTTTCTTCCACTGTCTTGCACATGAGAGGACTATTGCATCCTGCAACTCCACTCTCAAACCTCTAATAAAATACTAAACCATCATATTATTATCTGATACTACATAAGGTGCATAACGGCTAAGTTCCATAAACCTCATCTGGTACTCTAAAACTGAAGAGTTACCTTGCTGGAGCGTCCGAAACTGCTCTCTTTTCACTTGCTGCACTTGAATCGGAAAGAATGTATCGTTAATACATCAAGAAATTCCGACCAAGTAATAGCCTCTTCTGTCCTGCCTGCGAAGGTGGTCTGCATCTTTAATCGCCACCATTCTAATACAAAACCTCGCAACTGATAAGCAGCTAACACAACTTTATCTGCTGCCGGACACCTCATGGTCGCAAAGACTCTTTCAATCTCATGAACCCAGTGCTCCATGTATCTGGATTTGGCCCTCCTGAATAAGTAGGCGGCTACAATCTCAGAAATTTCTCAACTTGCATCACTGGTTCCTCTGCTAATAACACTGGTGGTGGTGGTGGCACAGGTGCTACAAAAGCACCTCTACTCTTGGCGGGGCTGGAGCAATAGGTACAGTCTCTCCATTCCCAGGGGGCATTAAACGGTGGTACCGGCGCCTGCTGATCCATCCTTGCCCGAATATCCGTGAGGCTTTCCCAGATCCTTCTATCATACGCTGGGTACTTTCCTCTGGATCATCTCCTCCACCACCCCAATCTCTTCTATCAGCCATCTCAAATTTCTACATAGATAAAACACCAAGCAAAAATCAAAACAACAAATTATCAGAAACCAGGGTCCCTACCAGCAATGTACAAAGACCAAAATAAGGCTATGTATCTTCTAGTTCCCTTATATTAACACAGACCTTGCTCTGATACCAATTGTGACGGAACGCCTCAGCCAAGCCCGTTAAACCGATAACGTACTTGATCCGAGTCCGCCTCCCGCGAACGGGCCGAAGCCTCACAAGGGATACCAAACCACAGTCCGTGTAAACACAAAGGAAAACATCACATTTCATATATATTTCACAAATTTACATAGCCAAACTTCCATAAACTGAAAGAAAGTACAAGAGCCTGGGGCATACCCCGAGGTACAACTGAAACAAGTAAACTAACTAGCTATACTACACTGTTGGAGTTGCTACTACACAGCTGGAGGTACTGACCCTGCACCGCTACGACGCGGCTCTAAACTGGACGACGGTCGAGAAACGTCCTCCTCGCTCTCACCTGTAGGGGTAGGGGTGAGCCTCGCTAGTCACTGGCTCAGTAGGGAACTCCCCCAACACCGAGCAAACCAAAAACCACAGGTACGAAAGCAGTAAACAATGCCAACAATTTATAGAACAGCTAAGTAGGATATAAAAACTGTAAAAGTACTCACCGTCTGCTGACTACGAGAAACAACTGTAATAATTAAACGGCAAACCAGTACAAGCATACGAGCTAAAGTAGAGACAGTCAAACACGAGTCACGTGAACTGGTTCGCGACACCAGAAACTGACTCGGACAAGCTAACACAGGTCTACCTCTCAGTCTCGCAGCCACGGATGAAAGGTCCAGTTGCCGTTCCACGTGAAAAGGTCAAGCAACTGTGGAGACCAACTAAACACCACCACCTGCAGACCACACGGTCGCAGGCCCATGCCTGACACCTCTAGAGATCCTGGCCCGGAACTCTCTAAAGTGAGACACTGGAAAAGGACTAGCTGGGGTCCAGTACGTCTACTGGTGTCCGTACCCCCAACTACGAGCGCGCTACAAGTGACTAAAGACAAACACAAGTGTCACTGTCCCACTGTCGTCTTTCCCTCAGCCGGACGTGCAACTCAAACACAAGAGTGAGGGTGTCCAGGTCAGATGACACAGACCTCGACGGTACAACACAAGTACCGGGACAAAGCTCCGAGCTAACAGCCTGGCTCACAAAGAACCTGGGGCACCCAACTGGAGAGGTAACCACGGTAGGCGTCGTACTACTCGCCACGTACACAAAACCACGTGCACGTCACACACAAACCACGTGAAACATCATGTAAACCTCAGGTAACAACGGTCCACTACACGTGAACCCAACTGTACTCGCGTGAATCACACGCAGCCTCGAAAGTGAGTAACTAACTGCATACCCCGTATGCTAACATAGAAACCATATGCACTCGGTGCACCACAGGTGCCAACGCACCATTCATTATCGATAAATACCATAAACAGTCATTTCTGCTTATACACAAGTTAGCGGCCACATCGACTGCCGCTTATAGGAAGTAGACGGCAATGGATCTGGCCGTCTATATCCCGACTGATGAGCTTGGCGACAATGATGTTGACGCCAAGATCTTTAGCCTTTATTCCTGCAGAAACCCTAAACCGATCCTACATACATTCTGATCCCAAAGCCATCGAGAAAACGTAAGGAAATAGTTCCTTTAACATCCACACATTATATTAAGCTATAATAACATGTTTTAGTACTCAAATTCATCAAACACTCATTGTCCCTGCATGGTGCAACTTAATCCGAAAATGCATTAAACATGTTGATTCATGTAGTTAAATCATGTTTTAATGATCCTGAGGAGTTACAGGGTTCATTCCCTATCTCAGCACACGCTTAAACCTCCCGATTCTCCCAATCAATGCCGAACCCTCCATGAGCTCCCACGGGAATCACGCCTCGCACTGGCGTTTCCTCGCGCGATTCGACAACGCCACACGTCCTACGATCCACTAACCACTCACTAGTGACTGTTAAAAGCTTTAGGGAAGCTGGGACGTGAAGCTAGGGCAAGGGAGAGGGAGAGTGAGGTGAAAGACCTGCCCTCGGGTAGCCCTATATCATGCAGGTCGCACAGGTTGGCGTCAACCCCTATGACGCTAATCGAACCGCCCAGCTTAGGCGTCCACATCCCCTGCCGCCAAGTTCATGCAATCAACGGCAACTTACCTGGATGCCAACAAGTCAACGACCACCCCTGGCTGCCAACTTCTTCTCAACTGCAGCAGGTCCTATTTCATTTCGGGACCTAACCTGCATCACACCTGCACACACCACGCGTCTACACCACACTGGCCTCACAACGGCCATCACAACCACAACACACACGATCTAAAAGGATCCGAAAAACACGTGACGTTACACTTGTTCTGGGGCTGTTGGCATCTGGGAGGGCGACAGCATTCAGAGGGATTCCAGACATCTACAGAGTTCAGGTTCAATGTCGTATTCATCTTAGTTCAAGCTTCTGTTGCAGCAGGAGATAGATTTGAATTCGTGAGGGATTTTGGAGTTTTTCCTAGTTTTTTTTTCAGTCATTAATTTGTTCTTCTTGCTGTTCTTCATAGAATGAGAATTCCAATTTGGCAACAATAAACTACTGTTCTTATTTTCTGTTCTATTCTTGAGCTGTGAGGATAGTGATTCGGTGTTTGTGGAGAGATATGACTATTCATCCCCTGAGCTGTAAGGGTACATTGGTTTGAAAATTTTCTGTTTAAGATTCTTGTTCTGTCATCTTTTCATTTCCTTTGAGCTCTAGATTATTTCAGAATTAGAGTTTACATCTGTGTGTAATCTTCAAGTTTTGGATTGAGCAATCGGAGAGGTGAATGTGTGCAAAAATTTATTCCGAGCACAGTGTTCTTGTCTATCTTTTATTCAAACTTTTAGTCCAGTCATTTGAAGAATTTCTAGTTCAAATCTCTGTTCATCTGTTTGATCCCTCGAATGTGAGGGTACAGTGATATCAACTCTCTCCTATTTTCAATTCTGCTTGTTCTTTCATTGTGTTGGACCCGTTGAGTTGCGAGGGAAGGTTGATTTCAGAATGCATTAGAAAGTTTTCCTCTGCACATCTTTGTGTTTCTCTCCCTCGGACTGTGAGGAAAAGAGAAATCTCATATCATTGCTATAGTGTAAGAAATTTTCGTTTATATTTGGTGTTTCTCTCAAACTATGAGGGATTTTACAGTGCATAGTTTTACTAGATTTGCAAATTCTTAAGTCAAACTTTATTCAGCCTCTTTGTGGATATGACCTGATCTCACCAGTTTATTAGTTCAGCTTTGCTATTTCAAACCTGTGAGACAGTTTAGAGAAGGTGAGCATTTTGATGTGTGCAAAGAACTCTAGACAACGAAAGTGTATAGTCAACATCGCCGCGTTCACCAGACAGCACCAGAAAACCATCTCCCTGTGAAAAGCGGTCCACCGCTTTTCTATGGGGCGGTCCACCGCTAGACAGTCTGTGCAAGAACCCATTTCTGGGAAAAACGGTGGAGTGCCCTGTTCTTCTTTGCATTCACTTTGAACCTGTTCAAAAAATCTTAAAATATGGATTAGTGATTATCATATCAAAATTGATGACAATTGGAGATGTGTATGTAATGTTAAGCTCAGTTTATTTACATGTATTGAAGGAAAAACACATGTTAACTAACAACATTTTGCCATCATCAAATCCATGTCTGGGAGCTAACAGTAAATATATACCATGAAGTTTGTATGAACAGAGAGTGTGTGAGACAGTGAAAAAAAATCAGGATATCTGGTTTTAGTGCACAGAGAGTGTGTGAGACAGTGAAAAACAAATCGGGATATATATCAGCTTAATCATGCGTTTCTGTAAAAGATTAAAAAGAAAAGAAGAAGAAGATGAAGTGAAGTAGTTATCCTTGCACAGAGAGTGTGTGAGACAGTGGGAAAAAACATCGGGACAGTGCACAGAGTGTGTATGTTAATTCATAAAAGGCAATAACCAAAAGAATTTAAATGACCAATTAACCAAAAGAAAATAATTTAAATGACCAATTAAACAAAAAGTCCATAAAAGAGACTGTTGTGCATCCCTAGCAACATTTTCTTAACCATTGATTTCAGGACTGTTGTGCATCCCCCTCTTTTTGTTTGGCTCTAAGCTACTCACCCTTCAGCATAAATTAGGTTAATGCAAGTGCAAACTAACTCCTAATAGAAAAGTTAACCCACAATCAAAGAAAGACCTAAATTTTAGTTGAGAGAATAAATGTAATGTCACAACTTGTATTTAAAATCTTATATATATATATATATTTATATATATATATATATAACTCTCAACAACCACAAATTCAAATTTCAGAAGAAAGAAATTGAAATGACCAATTAATCTATTAGTTGTCAGGAAACATATTGTACTGTATTAACATGTTGAGGCAGTGATGATTTAGATTTCAGCTTCTATGATAAGGCATATGTTGAAAGCATATTGTACTGCATTAATAAGTTGAGGCGGTGCTAAAACAGTCTAGATTTCATCTTCTATGATTTCATATCCTAGTGGTAAGTGCACTCAAAAGAAATTTGTACCCCCATATCTAAAAGGTTAAAAATGCACTTAAATTGATAAAAGGCACTCAAACTCAAATCTCAGTCTTGTAACTTATCACAATATCTGTTGACTGAGGGGTAATCCTTTCTACATCTCATCCTTTATCTTTTGAACCAATATTTGCTCATCACAATATCATGCTATCTTGCTGAAAATTTATGATGGTAATTGCAATTTCATGTGAAGTCCTACTGCTTGCTAATATCTTTTACACTCAGAATATCAAAATGATTTATTTCATGTTTGTCCTACTGCTTGCTAAGTAGGGTATATACAGAAAAAATCGAGTTGTAATGCATTTAGATTGTAAAACCAAATTTTGGCTTTAACAAAGTTGCAGGAAAAATATGTTGTTTTGATTGAGAGATTGAGAAAAATTATAACCAATAATTTTTAGCAGAAAAATTATTCCCCTTCACAATTCCCATAGATGTGTAGGTGTTCTATACAAACTATACCAAAGGAAAGGAAACCATACAAACAATATATATATATATATATATATATTGAAATGAATTACATTTCAACCATTGGAAACCTAAATGAATAGACAAAAAACAAATCAAAACCTGAAACAAAATACTTTACCTCCAATTTAATACAGAAAACGAACATTTCTTAGGAAATTCATAAAATGTTAGCACATTAAAATGGCTTCTATATATGCTCCAAGAAATGTAATAAGACAACTGAAAATTAAGATGATTCAGTAGCCGCTCATATGCTTCATGTGTTTCAAGTGCTTCCATTTTTTTTTGTAGTGAATAAATGTGCAGTGTTTTAGCTGTAGGTTCTATGAAATGCAAAGGATGCATATAAAATGTTGACATGCACATCAAAACTAAAAATTCTAAATCTGTGCTTTAAAAACTCATGACATAAAAAATTAAATGGGCAAAACATCTAAACTCTCAACAGAAATTTCAGTTGATAGTAAACATTAAAAACTCTCAACAGAAATTTCAACATAATGAAAATGAGGGTCCTCCCTGCACCCCTTGGACCAAAGCAGTTGAATAGAAAAAAGGGGTCCTCCCCGCACCCATTGGCCCTTAAAAGTCTAGAAATGGGCAGAACATCTAAACTCTCAACAGAAATTTCAGTTGACAGTAAACATTAAAAACTCTCAACATAAATTTCAACACAACGAAAATGAGGAATGGTCAAATTCATTTAAACACAGCGAAAATGATTAGTGAAAAAGTAAAGCAGGGTCTTTGACATCTCAGGCTCAAAAAAAAAAAAAGGCTGGTAAGCAGGGTCTTTGACATCGCAGGCTGGAAAGCTGGAATGAGGGGGGAAATCTGTTGAATGAGGGGGAAAACCTTCCCACTACCTTGGTCATTGGGAACTGAAGGGCATTCTGCGACGGCGATGCACAGAGTCTATGTCGGCGACGGCATGAGGGCGACGGCACGAGGTCGACGACGCAATGATGAGGCTGAGATGCAGAGGGCCAGGGCGATGCACGGAGTCTGCATCGGTGACGGCGTGAGGGCAACGGCGCGCGAGTGACGGTGCGAGGGCGACGGCGCGAGGGCGACGGTGCGAGGGCGACGGCGCGCGGGCGACGGCGTGAGGGCGACGGTGCGAGGGCGACAGTGCGAGGGCGACGACGGGAGGTCGACGACACGATGATGAAGAGGGCCGAGGAGAGGGCCAGGGTGAGGGTCAGGGTGCCATTGGGCCTCCGCCCCGCCGCCCAGGGCCTTCGCCGCCCGCTCAGGGCCTTCGCCACCCAGGGCCTTCGCAGCCCGCCCAGGGCCTTCGCCGCCCAGGGCCATCGCAGCCCTCCCAGATGATGACCCCGGCCAGGAGGGAGAGGGAGCGCTCGTCCCGACGGTAGGCGACGAGGAGGAAGGTGTAGACGAGGTGGAGGAGGGTGCACGAGAAGGAGATTGGACACGGGGGGAAGGCAGGAACCGGGGGATTTAGGGGATTTGGCGCCGGGGAAGGGGGGGAATATTTCGGGGGTTTGGCGTGGCGGAGGGGGAACCGAGAATTTGGGGCAGGGTTTGAGAAAAAAATATTTTAATAAGTCATTGACCAATATTATTAAGTTAAAAAAAAATATATATAGATATACATAGATACATAGAATATATAGATATAGATATACATAGGTATATACAATATATCGATACATAGAAATATATATACATATATGATTAATGTGTAATATACATATCATATTGATTTCATGACTATCCTCGTGATGTATTCTTCCGTTGACTTTTCGATAAATGGTTTAAGACTTAATATGTTAAGTAAGTCTAAGTACCATATCATATAGCTATTCTCTACAGCCTAAAAAGGAGTAGAAAACGCTACATGATATCACTAGAACTTGTAAGTTTAGACCATCTTGTAACTACGACCAGTGTTTCAACATAGTAATATCATTTGGAAATTCTATTTAGCATTTGATTTGCAACCGACTTGATACATCGACTCCCGATTGACTTCTGAAAGAATTACACCTCGAATTTGGTTCACTATCATAAACATCTCATATTGCATAACTGTGTTATCCCTTGAATTCCAATCATTCCAACTTTTTTGAGATTATTATATAGTCTTTTATATGTGCCTTACCCTTGAAACTCCAAAGTGCTGCATAACTGTCCGGGAACATAACAATAATGAATGTGTACTTATTGTTCGAGTCTTCGGACTCTACTGGATCAAGATGCCTATAGGCTATAGGGACAAGTCCAAGTCCTTGGGAGAAACACCCAAACTCGGTCCCTGAATCGAACATGATTCGAATATACCCGTCGCGAATGGATCTTCCAAACTCGGCCCTGAATCAGTCTATTCGAATATGCATCCGCCGAGACTGGACATACTGAGTGTTTCAGCATCGAACACTACCTACTGCTTGACTGATGAATTATATGTTATTTTTTCCCATCAGCATGACTTAACTGGGTACATTTACTGTCAGTACGTGTTCAATGGATTGCTAGATAGTGATTACTTGTTTGATAACGATGGCATGTCATTATGTGCCCGACACTCGTTGTTTTGATTCAGTTCATTAATGTATTGATTAAATCTTGCATGGTTTAATACTCTACATCTTGATTTGCATTATTCATCCCTTTCTTGAACACTGTTAATTTTGATCCTCGTGTGCAGCAAATTTCCTTGATTCCAATATCTATTTCTTGTTATTAGAGGGTAAATCCTACTAGGCATGCAAGACTGCTCATACCTACTCTTTTTCCAGGTATACATCAGTTCTATAAGGCGGGGCAATGAGAATTGTGTGCTGAGAGATCGACACTTGTCATGTCTGACCTTTGAATTACGGCTTGAGAATCATGTAATTACCTCCACTTTGAAGAACAACTGTTAATTTATATTTTATTTTAGGTCACGACCCCCGATCAATTCTTGTTCAAAAAATTTTTAACTTGTTCTCGATTTCCTGTTCGGTCACATCTCGACATTTATCGAAATATTAAATGGCGGGGCGTGACACTTATATACTTACACATATATGTATATAAGTATATACTTATACATACACTTAAAATACTACTATATGTATATATATATATAAGTACATATTAAACATATTTATACAAGTATATAAGTATGTATAAATATATACAACAATATATGTTTATATATATATATATATATATATATATATATATATATCTAATTAGCTGCGAAAACTTTCCATAGCTAAATCCGTAGCTCATAGCTACAGATTAGCTACTAAATTATTCTATTGCTAATTAATAGCTAATTAACTATGGATTTAGCTATGGAATGATCTCGTAGCTAATCCCTAGCTAATTAGCTATGGATTTAGCTATGGAATGATCTCGTAGTGGATCTGTAGCTAATTAGCTACGGATTTGTGGTAGATTATTTTCATCGCAAATCTGTAGCTAAATTATAAACTTTGCGACGACAATATATCTGTCGCTAATCAATAGCAATTTAGCTACAGATTAGCTACAAATATTTCCGTAGCTAAATTCTGTAGCTAAACTGTATTATTTTTGTAGTGCTCGTTGGCATATCCGGGTATGTCACTCGAGCGCCACCGTGATTACAGAGCGACGATCAACGGTGGGTGTCGAGTGGCGGCCTGCGACGGACCGACTATTATATGTCTATTTGTCACTATTAGGTAGTTATTTGTTATCTTTACGTAGTTACTTGTCATGGTAGATAGTTATTTTCACTCGTAAATAGTTATTTTTGTCACCGATATGTAGTTATTTGTCACCAGTAGATAGTTATTATCACTATTTGATAGTTATTTATCACTGACATGTATCTTTTTGTCATGGATAAATAGTTATTTGTCACTATTAGATATCTATTTATCACAGATAGATAGCTCTTGTCACTAGTAGGATAGTTATTTATTATCAATAGATAGTTATTTATCAACACTAGATATGTATTGTCATGGGTAAATAGCTATTT
Organism: Colocasia esculenta; assembly: GCA_014218235.1. Lineage (NCBI taxonomy): Eukaryota > Viridiplantae > Streptophyta > Magnoliopsida > Alismatales > Araceae > Colocasia > Colocasia esculenta. The sequence continues at coordinate 145,556,811 of CM024758.1, read as the reverse complement.
GTGACTGCTAGTCGTCAGTCACCAGTCGCCACCGATGGTCGGTCGTCGACGGCCACCGATGTGACGACCGCCACCGTCGTGACAACTGTCGACGGTGGCCGCCACTGCGACGACCGTCGATGATGGCCGCCACCGCAACGATCAATGTCGCCTGCCGTCGGCCGCGACGGTCACCACCACGACGACCTCCGCCCGCCGCTCTATCGCCACAGTGGCGCTTGCATGGCATGCTCGAAAATTCCAACAAGGAATTAGTGTCTGGGTGCCGGACATTAATTATTTCTCCTTCACAAAAATCTGACAATACTCTCTTCTCTCTTTTTAATCAATTAATTAATGGATAGTCTTGTAATCCCCATCAATTTTATTTCATGTCTAATTTTATAATATATATATTTAGTTACTATAAACTTGATGTGAGATAGATGGAAGATAAGAAGGCACTAAAGACTACGATGGATGGTAGTGGACAAATGATAACAATAATATGATAAGCGGCTACGGCAATCATATTACGATCACATGTGTGATCTAATTGAGTTGAATTTGATTAATAACTAGTTGAAAACCCGTGCGATGCACGGTAGTTGTTTATAAAATATTAAGATGAATAAAATATTATTTATAAAGATATAATTTTTATTGTACATAATTACATACATATATAAATATAGTAAAAAATATGAAGATGAATAGAACATTCAAGGAAGATTGAATAGTATGAGAGAATAAGAATATACAATAAAGACTTTCTATTTGTGCAAAAGTAGTAATTCATAGGTAGGAAGAGAACATTAGATATTGAAATAGCAATGATAATGGACACTTATTAAAAAAATACAATTTTCTATGTAATACCAATATGAAATCATGTGAGATTAAAAATGATAAGGAAGACGTTCAAAAGTGTTGATCATAAGTTCAACAAACATATCTTTCACATATGAAATTTGATCTATCGAGAATGATAAATACAAAGGTCATACACAGTTAAACTTTGAAGTAATCAAGACAAATGAATTTTGACAAAATCTAATATCAGACTGTTAGATTTGCTTGAAAACTCTAATATCAGCTCCACCAGAAAAGATTTAGCCGAGTGGGAAAGATTATTTACCGAGCATCCGTGCGAACGGTGCGATGCACGGATATTTTTTTAATATATAAATTTTATAATTACCAAAAAGTATAATTACTTTTTTATTAAGTATAAAACAAAATTATGCTCTATAATTTCAGATTTTAGAAGAGAATGTTAGAATAATATAAATTGTATAATAAAATTGTTTCCAAAAAATTTTTGCAACACAATATAATCAAGTATTTAAACTTACGACATTTACAAAAATTCACAACACACTCATAATATAATTTTTTGAATTTTATCTGAAGATTAAACAGTTTTAATTACATTGGACTATTTCCTGAGAATTACGGGAGTGCCATCCATATTTAATCATACTAATTCTTGACACACAAAATTACCATTCCAATAATCTCTCTCTAGGTCGAACATCATGCCTCTGTCTCCACCAAGTTGCTGCCATTGTAGCCCCATGAACAACCTGTTCTCCCCATCTGTAGTGCTTTTGCAAGAAGCCTCCTGTGGCCAATGGTGTTGCACCACACAGTGCTTCAAAGGGTGCCGTCAATGCCCGCTGTCCCGCCCACTACTTTCCACATCTTCTCCATTTCCATGGTGGCCGCTAACTCCGTAATACAGATCGTCAAGGCGCCTGCGCTGGTGTCGAGGAATCCGGTCCTGAGGACATCGAGAAAGCCTGGAGCTTGGAGCGGGAGGGGGCTGGCACCGGCGCTTTCTAGCACAAGATCTCCATGGTGTTGGTAGAGTTGCACCTGGGCAGTTCAGGGCCTGCTCCGGCGGAGGCCTCGACTTCCGCTCCTACTGTTGCACCAGCTACTGTTGCTGGTGTGGCGGTGGACTGGGGCAGCAGAGAGGGAGGGCGCCGGATGGTTTTTCCATCCCTCATCAGAAGAAGCTTCCTCTATGCCGCTAGCACCGTAGGCTTCGTCGTCCTGCTCCTGGGGACGCGCCACTATCGGCGACCCAGGTCGGGGGAGAGTCCCTTCACTGGCCTGATCCAAGTAGTGGTCGCCTACTTAACTGCTACAGTAACAAATATAAAATAACAATATTTATGTTATTTTATTTATATTAAAAAAACTACAAAATAACCAACCTAATGTTATCCAAACATAATTTTAAAAAAATTGAACAAGATAGAAAAATAAAAACAACTTGACTCCACTGTAGCGCTAATATTACTGTAACTGCTACAGTAATAAATTTAAAAACAATATTTATGTTATTTTTTTATATTAAAAAACTATAAAATAAAAACCAAGGAATATCCAATCATATTTTTAAAATAAACTTACATAAAGACAGAAAAATGGAAGAAGCTTAAATCTATTGTTCATCACTATTCATCACTGTAGCGGCTACAGCACTCGCTGTTGAGAGACTATGGAGCCAATGGAGACGTGGGCGAAGGGAGGGGTAGAGCTGGGTGACCATGAGCTTGCGGAGGTGGGCGGGGGAGCAGTCGGGTGGTAGCGACGGCAGACGTGGTGGGCGCCAAGATTGCTGGAGAGAGAGAGATCTCCAACACTGCTGGGCGCCGGGCGCCGTCTTCTCCGGCAGGGAAAAGCTAAGATCCGGAAAGGAGAGAGAGTGCGGTGGCAGCGATGTGGAGGAGTTTGGGGTGAGGTGGTTCCTTTTATAAAGGGGATGGTGTCAACTGGGCGCTCATGTTGTCAGGTCCGACGATAAACGCCAAGGTGGCGTTCGAGATCTCGGAGCGGCTAACGCACCTGGGCCAGCGCATATAAAGGGGCACTGCCGGCGGGCCATGGCCTTCACCGAGTGCATGCAGAAGCTTGGCGGCGTTAGGTTGGTCGGAGCGGTGTGCACGGGACGGGCGACGGCGGGAGGATGAGGGCGGGCAGGCCGTGGCCGCACGACCAAGAGTCGCTGCTCACCTGCGTGATGGCTAACCGATGCCGAGGTGTGGACGGGAGCGCGACAGCAGTAAAGATGGGTCAAAGCACGTACATGGATACCTCGTCCTCAGGCCTGTCACTGCAGAGTCCGTGATTGAGGGAATGTTGTTTCTAAAAATGTATAAAAAATTATAATTTACATGTTTTGGTAATAGGATTACGGGAATATGATTATCGGGAAAGGGTGATCTATTACCAAGATGTCTGGCTCGTGCATCACATAGGAAGGATTTCTATTTATGGTAGAATAGGGTTACCAGAAAAGGGGAATATGATTACCGAGAAAGGGTAATATGAATTAATTTTTACAGGAGAGATTTAGGTGGATAGAAATCAACTATATTTAATGAGAAGGTTTAGGCTTGTCCTGGTGTTGCCACGTGGCAGCACCAAGACTGAGAAATATAGTTTTAGTGGGAAAACATACCGGTGAGCAGTACCACATATCTTAGTTTAGGCGGGAAAAAACAATTCTGGTGCTACCACGTGTACTTCTAAGACTGAGTTTTATTAGAATAGTATAGATAAGCACCTCTCAACCAAAACTTATCGTCGGTTAGCTAATATGGGCATGCTGATTTATTAACTTGTCATTATTTTATATGCTTTGGTGGTCAAACTCAAAGAGGGACCATTTGGTGTGGTCTAAAAAAATATAAATTATCTATTTAAAAAGATTGATTTTAATATCTATATAATAAAATATTGATTTTAAATTTATAGTTAAAAAATATTTGAAAGATATAAAATGTCACGTCTCGACGTGAAATATCAGACGAGTATGCACATTAGACGAGTAATCTAAACATAGATCATACCACAAAATGGACACAAGACAATATAACTAATAATCAAACTTTATTCCATTCATTCTATAATCCAGAGGTCCATTACATTTACTATTCCTACCAATACATATGGTCCATCAAAACTAAGACATTGCTAATAACGGGAAAATATTAAACTCTAACATAGAATTAGATATATTGACTTCAACTAGATGATCTTTTTCACTTAGATAGTTAGGACACTCATTCACTCTTATCCATCCCCATGCATCTCATCGTATTCCTCATCACATGAAAATAAATGTAGCAACTCTGTGAGTGAATGCTTAGTAGATTTTAAATCTCTTGAATTGAACAGGTTTTACATGGATTAACATTTTAAGGCAAGCAGTGTATCTAAAGACACAAGTATGATAACAAGAGTTCAAATAATAGTGACAAGTAGAGGGCACGAGTACTTAACAAGTAATAAAAAAAGATAGTCACGAGTCTAGCGCGAACAAGGAAACAAGAGCATGTCATGAAAAATGAGTACATGATTTGGCCATATTACTATCACAATGTCATAAGCATGATACACGAGTACACGATTTGATTGTCATAAACCAATTTAACATGATTAACACGATTTTGGTGCAATGTCAACACCATGGTCAAACAACCCTTGCAGGTACATGATATTCGGTATGATCGGGCCCTATTAATGCCTAGCAATGTTAGTCCAACAGATCCAAAGATTCACACAATTTTGTCTAAACAATCATTTAATGGTCACGAGAATGTTATGGAGTAAGACGAGATTTCAACAAGAGAACGAGATGAGAACTTGTAATCTAAGAACCAATCTGGGTTCTGGTTTACCAAATCACGAGAAACAATAGAATCAAGACAAGATGAGAGTAACAAGAACAATCGGCGCACAGCTAGTTGATACTTGTCGTACAGTTCTTCGACATAATTAGAAAGTTTTCATGGGTTTTCATTAGGGGTGTAAGCGGAATCCAAAATATCGATAATTCGACTCGATTTCAATAAAAATTGTCAAATTCAGAACTATAAAATTATAGCGATAGCTTATTGGAATCGAAATTGAATATTCTGATACATTATCAGAATCGAAGTCGAAATTTATTTATTCTGAATTGGTATCCTGTTAGCAATCCGATAAGTATAAAAGTTTTTTAAAAAAGGCATTTTAGCCGTAGCCCTTGGCCCCCGTCTTTTCGAGGAAGGGCGGGAATTTAAAATTGAGAAAAACTTACTACACTTGAGGAAGTGCAGTAAGTGCAATCCACATAGGATTGCAGCCCATGTAGCACCTTGTTGGGAGCCACGTGGTTTTTTTTATTTTTAATTAGTCTTTCTATTTTGGACCCAACCCCTCTATTTTACAGTCCAACATTTTTATTTTGGAGCCTAACTTTTTATTTTGGAGCCTAACTTGTCTTCTGTTTTAGAGCCAAACTATTTTTTAGGATTTTTTTTAAAATCTAACCTTCTATTTTGGAGCTCAACCTTTCTATTTTGGAGCCCAACTTATCTTCTATTTTGGGGTCAATCTATTTTTAGACTCTAAAATTGAAAGTTAGGCTCCAAAATAAAAAAAGTTGGGCTCCAAAATAGAGGGGTTGGGCAAAATAGAAAATGCTAGATTTCAAAAAAAAAATCATGTGGCACCCAACAAGATGCCACATGAGCTGCAATTCTATATGGATTGCACTTACTGCACTACCTCAAGTGCAGTGAGCCTTTCTCTTTAAAATTTGAGGATTCCACTTTAGGAAACCCAATATTGCTCCCCTCCTCCTGCCTGGTCTTGGAAAATGGGAAAGTTGGAAACCCGCCGCCCTCCCCCCCTCCCCCACCTTCTTTTGGTAAAGATCGCAACCCCCTCTCCTGCCAATCGCTTTCTTTCTCTTTTTCACAGTGGCAGGAGCACCCCCCTCCCCTGTGGTCAATGACCCCCATCCTCCCCCACTGCCCATCACCGCCGATGTTGCACTCCGATGTTGCACTCCCGCAGCCACTGCCACCGCATCCTACTGCCATTGTTGCGGCCGCACCCTACCACTCCAGGCACCACTTGAGGATGTTGAGGGGGCCTTGGCGTCGGACAGTGCCTTCGGCTAGGAGGAGCACCTGGTCGATGAGCTCGAGGATGCAAAAGCTCGACTAGTGGATGGTGAGGACCATAGTCTTCCCTTGCGCCTTCGCCATGGACTTGAGCATGGAAACAATGTGGAGGGCCGAGGCAGAGTCCAGCCCGAAGGTGGTCTCATTGAGGAGGATGACGGAGGGGTCGTGCATCAGCTCCACCCCGATCGAGACATGGCGCTACTCCCACCGGAGATCCCCCACAGCCATCACAACTGACCCTGGGCTGGGCGACATGGTCCAACGGCTCCAACCCCATCTCCCTAACAGCTCCCTCACTAGGCAACTGCAACCCATTCTTCCAATGCAACTAGCTGTTGTGGCACCCAAGTAAGTTCCCTCCCCTCTCCTCCTCCACCATCTCGCACCTTGCAACCGCAGCCAACAACCACTACGGCCATCATGCCTCTTCCAGTTCTGATTTCGGTTCCAATTCTGGTAATTTTATTGGAATCGAAACAACTTGTTAGGATCGGTATCAGAAGTATCAGGTTACTATCGGAATTGAAATTTTTCGATTCCGAACCCGACCTGTTTGCACCCCTAGTTTTCATGGTACAATAGGCTTGGTGACCTTGTGGGAATCAAAGGCCAGTGGAGACTTACATACGTCTCACATGAAGACGTTCTAATCCGACAGGAGGAATACCTGGCAGAGAGTCTGTCAGTCATGGAGGGGTGTTCCTATCTGCAATACGGTGCACGCCACACGAGGCGACAATCTCAAGAAACGACAGTACAAAACAACTACACGAGATGTATATTTCCAAGAACATGAGAGTTAATAATTAAAATATTTGTTTAACATGATTAAGTCAATTTATCACTTTATTATTGATCACCAAAAGATGTTCATAGGGTGTACACGTCATTAACTTATTGTCCATTACATGCTTTTTTGAGAAAACTTAGTTTTATGGTGAAAGTCTGAGAACACGATATAGGGTTATGAAGATCACAACAGGGTTATCAAAGAACACGATAGGGGCAAACAAGGAACACGACAAGGTATTTGACAAAACGGGTGAAGATCGCATCATACCATCCTGTCACATAAAGAACACGATGGAATGCTATGTCGTGACAAGAACCAAATTGCGTTGTATCATCCCATTGTGTTAATAATGCGACTAAATGTTGCGCCGCGACAAGGCCATGATCACGACGTATCAAGCCGTCACGATCATGTGGTCCATGTCCGAGGCTGAAACAGAAACTAGTCCTCCTTGGATTGCAAGTTGCCTTCCAAGGGGATCAGTTGGCACAGTAGGCTTGCAAAACAAAATTCTTTATAAATAATTGATAAAAAATATGGAAAATGCATGGAAAGAAAGTAGACTCACAAAGGAATGTATAGTAAACTCGAATTAGGTTTTAAACAAGAGATTGACATGCTATATAGGGACCTTTTTCAGACTTTAGTTTAAACGACAAAGTGACCTTATATTCGGAAATTCCAGACATATACTTAATAAAAATTGGGGGGAAATGTATCAACACATTTAGGACTTCATGATGGTTATATGGTAGAATTTAATCGACACGAAATAGAGAGACTAGAGAGATCTCGAGGAGATGTGATGAGTCAAGTTACACATGAATAGGAAACTTGTAATAAAAAATATGATCAAACAACATGATAACAATTGGGAAATCAAGTTCAGGAGATTCTTGACATTAAGAAATACCTACGGGGTCGTTTAATTAGATTAAGCCTGAGAGAATGTCTACATTTGGTCGTGTTTGTCTCCTAGGGTTTTTGCTTGAGATTTTGGAGAAGAACGAGGAAGAACTCCAAATTCTCACGTCCTTCTCCTTCTTCAGCTTTCTCCCACGTTCAAAGCCTCCACAACAGCAAGCCAGGTCAGCCATTGGAGGGTATTAGGTTGTATTTAAAGGAATGGGCCATTAGGAGTCCTAATGAGACTATAACTTTCAAGTTACGAGTTTCCATATGTTTATTACCTTTGTTTGAGCCTCCAACTTCAAATTTCCTTAGGGTTATGGCTAAGGATTCGTCCTTCTATGTTGAGTTAGGGTTAGTTTCGGTTTTGGCTCTTGCCCATGGCCCAATTGGGCTTGCCATTAATTAATTAGTTAGTTGAGTTACACGAATTAAAATACTATTTTATCTATTTTATGCTCAATTAACCCTCATACTTGGCTCAACAAACTCTCCCGGGTCCAATTATCATATTTGATTTGATGGTCTTTGAGGTTATGAAATGTGATAATGAATTTATGACTTTATCAGATTTTTTGGCTCTTATAGTTTTGTTAGCCCAAGCATGTACAATTCGTCACGATTTCTTTATCTATCATTGTAATATATTATTTAGTTCATACATATAAATTTTCATTTAATTCTGATGAAATGTTCCACATGTGATAATAGGTTTTCCATTTATCAGAATTAAAAATTCGGGTTGCTACGTAAAGTGACTAATGTATTGAGTTAAAGTGAATGTTCTATTGACTTAAAATTCACATTCACTGTTTGTTTAACGTTAAAAAGTGATGCTTAATCTTAAAGTAAATATTTAATAGGGTGTTTGGGAACACTTTGTTTTAAAAAGTTATTTTTATCTAAAAAATTATGTTATGTTAATTTTTAATTTAAAATTATAATAACTTGACGTTATCTGTTTGGTAAAAATATCACAAATTTTAAAATTTATATTGATGTGTTTGGTTTCGTTGGGGGGGAGGGCGCAGGGGGGCGGGGGGCAGGGTGCAAGGCAGGGGGTGGGGGAGTCGTCGGGGCGGGGGAGGGGGGGGAGGGCGCATAGGGGACGGGGGGGTGTAGGGCGGGGGAGGGGGGCTCAGGGTGGGTGGGGGAGGGGGGCGGGAGGGGAGCCTGCAGGGCGGGGTGGGGGTTTCGGCGAGGGGAGGGGGAGCCGCCGTGGCGGGGGAAGGGGGGAGGGTGCAGGGGGGGCAAGTGCAGGGCGGGGGAGGGGGGCGCAGGGCGGGTGGGGGGGGTTCGCAGGGGTGGGGGGGGTTAGGGGTCATAGAGGGGAGAGGGGGTCAAGTCTGGGAGAGGAAGGAGAGAGCCGTGTGTGTAATTTTTTTAAAAAATTTGGTTAGTACTTGTTTTTATTTTGGGAGAGATTTACATAAGATAGAATTTTTACTTTTAAAAAAATTTACTTACCAAACGTGTTAAGATGTCTGTCCTACTTCTTTTTTCAATTTAAGAGAAAAAACTATTAAAAAAGTGCAACCAAACACCTTATAAGTGAGTTACATTAAATGATTGAAGGACATAAACTAACTATTCTGCTGAGTTAAAATAAATCTCCCATTGACTTAAAGTTCATGTTCATCGTTCAGTTAATATTAAAGAAGAGATATTTAATGTTAAAGTAATTGTTCTACACACTTAAAGTAAATATTCGAAAGATATAAAGTGACTGTTGTTTTGAGTTAAAGTAAATGTTCTATTGACTAAAGTTTAGGTTCATTGTTCACTTATCATTAAAGGAGAGATGCTTAATATTAATGTTAAAGTAATTGTTCTACTAAGTTAAAGTAAATGTTCGAAGGATATAAAGTAGTTGTTGTACTGAGTTAAAGTAAACATTTCATTGATTTAAAGTTCATGTTCACTATTCACTTCACATTAAAGAAGTGATGCTTAACATTAAAGTAAATGTTCTAATGGGTTAAAATAAATGATCAAAGGATATAACGTGACTATTCTACTACGTTAAAGTAAATATTCCATTAGCTTAAACTTGAGGTTCATGGTCCTTAATGTTAAAGAAGATATGTTAATGTTAAGTAATTGTTCTACTGAATTAAAGTAAATGTTTGAAGGATATAAAGTGACTGTTCTACTGAGTTAAAATAATTCTCATTTAACGTTAAAGTAAATGCTCGACAAACAACGATTGATTGTCGACCAATGGTGACTGGTGGTCGATGGTGATTTGCTGTGGCCGATAGTCGATGGTCAGTTGTTAGTCAACAAAAGCTAGTGGTCGACGACGACTGTAGACACGCGAAATTGACACCATCGTGGGCAAATTTCAAATTACGCCATAATGCCACAAAATGGCTCTCTTTTGCCTTGCAAGAGTTTTTCCCATTATTTAGGGATTTTCCCCATTTTTTTTGTGCTTCCCCATCATTTTTTTTAGGCTTGTGGACAATATTGCAAATCGCGATGGTGTATGTCGTCGCGTTTATGAGAGAGAATGGGAACGCGTCAGATTTGGCAGTCGCAATGCTACGGAAATCGATTGGCCAATCGATTGGTGATAAACGCGACGGGGTATCCCGTCGTGATTCAAATCGACTGCCGAGTTGTCCTAAAAGGCATCGACATTGGGCGTCGCGATTCAAGCTTCCATTTTTGTTAATTATTTCCTTATTTCATTTGCGAAAATACCTATTGCCATTTACTAAAACGCGATGGCTCTAGCCGCGTGATTCTAGTTTTCATAATTGGTATTTGGCAAGTTTCCAAAATTGAAATTCGGAATTTCATAAACGCAATGTTCCCTTCCGTCGCGATTAAGAGTCGCACACTGGCCGTAAAATAGAAATTCATCAACGCGACTGTCATGCCCGTCGCGATTCAACTATAAATGCGGCCATGCCCCCCGTCGCGATTTGCAACTGTTGTCAACCTCGAACTTTGAGCCTTCTCCTATAAATATAACCCATGGGCCAACGTCCTGAGGTTAAGAACTTCAATTCCAGAGAGTTGCGAGAGGCCATTTTGAGGCGAAGCCCTGCCAGATTGCCGTCTCAAGTGCGTTAGCGCCATCTTCTCCAACTCCGCAGCCAATTCAACAATGTTCTCTGCATTTTCCTCTCCTTCCAGCAGCCCTCCGCGCTTATCACTTCATTGGGGAAGCACCCCCATTTCCTTTTATTTCTCCTTTTAATCATACACACATGCATGCATACACACACACACACACACACACCCCTATTTTCCTAGGGGTTTAAAAGCCACCACAATGTGTGTTCTTCTTCATTATCTGTATGTTCATCTATTCATTTGGGAATTGCATACTACACATTTGCTAATCCTCCTTTTTATTTGTGTTTTTGCAAGGGTAATCAACAAGGAAAGTGCCTTCTACCACGGCCGGTCGTGTTTGTAGGAGAAGAAGCGAACCCACGTCCTCCGCGCAATCTCCCTGCTAAAAGGTATTTCACGCGATCACTCTTTTCCTTCGTACCCACGTGTGCACCTCCTTCGACACCCACGTGTGTCTGGCGATCACGATACACACACGAGGAGTTGTGCTCCACTCTTTTCTTTTATTATTTTCTTTGTGGACACTTGGTAATTCTCCAAAGGATGAAAAGCAGAATCTACAAATTGACGATCACCGTGGGACCTCTTTCCGCCTTTTCTTTTGATTACCCACTCCATCGTGCCCCATGTGGCACCCTCCTTCGGCCCCTTCATGTGCCCCTTCTTCTTTTCCTCCTCTTCTTCCCTTTGTGATTAGCCAATTTTGGATTTCAAAGAAAATTTGAGAAAAAAAATAAAAAAAATGATTAGTTCATCCATGCCTTAATCGTTGAGATTGTGTCATTTTCTCGCTGCTTCATACCCTGCTGAATGCTGCATGTTGTGTATGTTTGATTTTTTGTGCATATCATATTTTCTTGTGTTTATTTTAGTTCTCGGGCTGCCTTCTGAATCTCGACCGACACAGTGGTTGCAATTCAATTGTGTGTACGCGACCAGTTAGTCGGTCGTGTTTTGTTCTGTACCGCGACGGCTTAGTGCGTCGTGTTTCTATCTGTAGTCTGTCCACAGGGACTGGCTGCGGCTTTGGCTGCCTTCCGGGCTTTGAGAACCACGACCGAGTGACTGGACGCGATTAAGTTTGAGTCGCGACGCCTGTAGCCATTGTGATTCAGAATGTAGACAGAACGTGACCCTTTGCCATTTCTGTGCTATAATTGTTGCATACAGGGCATTCCATTTCGGTCGGGGGACCTCCTTCCCTCATATCCTAGGCTCAACCAACACCTTCTAGGTAAGGGGGACCTCTCCTTTGGGCATTCCGTCTCATTGGACTAGGGACCTTTACCAAGACCTCTGTAAGTCTCCGTACCCCGTGGATTCCCTCACGGTGGACTGAGCTAGTTGTACCTTACGTTGACCCGGTTAGCTATCCTATTGCGTGGTGAGTGGTGAGTTTCTAGTTGTGCCCCGAAGTATCCATCTTTAACCCACTAGGATCTCACCTAGAGTGACACGTTATTCTTCAATTCATCTAATTAATTGTGAAACTCTAAAATAGCGTAAGCATTACAACTTGTCTGAACTACATTGATTTATTCATATTCTTGTTCAACTTGTGTGTTTGCTTGCTTGCTTTGTTAAAAAAGAAATGGACCAATATCATCATGTCAGATTTAAATATGTGGAGTATGATGATAGTTTAGATGGCCAATCTGTTCAATCTCATGTCTGTCCATCTCACCACCGTGAGGGACAAACTTCCACTTCACATGGTTATGTGCACACACCGCGCACTAACCAATTTGATGTCCCTTCACACATCACTCCAATCAAAACCCGGCAAGAGCCTTCCCCTCACCAAGATCCAAATGTACAAAATGTCCTGAATACCATAGATCAACTCACCCCTCAACAATTAAACCTGATTCAATCCTTGGTTGAGAGTGTGACCCCTTCTCCTTCTCCTTCTCCTAGGCACCCGCCTTTGTATATTCTGACGACTTCGCCACACCCTTGTACATCCCTCACCTCGGCTCCCCGGCCATTTGCACTCCTATGCTCTGGTCCATACGGACCAACCCTTTGGAAGGCCCATTAATTCGTGGTCACCCTCATGTACTCCCTCAATGCCCAGCAGCAACCTACTTCCATTCAACAAGCTCTTCTCCACAAATTGAACACATGGAAATCAAATCAACAAGCTCTCACACTCCATGGGTGACCCCGTTGTCGCCATGCTGGCTCTCCCTCAAATTCATATACATCCTTCGGAGTTGCCGTTGTATTGACTGTACAATGGCACGGGCAATCCCTACATTCATGTTAAAGAATTCCTCTATGAGTCCTCACGTTGGCAACGTGACCCCATTGCTTTGGCATACCTTTTTAGAAGGTCTCTCGATGGCCTTGCACTTGAATGTTCTACTCCTTAGAGCCAAGAGAGGCAGGAGACTTCCGACTTTTGCACAAGAAATTCCTTCGAAGATACAAAGACCGCGTCAGCCCATATCTCTCCATCACGGATCTAGCATCCGAGAAAATGGGGCTTGGCGAGGGATTTGTATAGTTTGCTGACCGTTGGAGGTCGATGGCCACTCACCTACAACATGTGCTCTCGGAGTCAGAGCAAGTCAAAATCATCATTTCCAACTCTACTCCGAAATTCAGGCATATCTTGGCCATGAACCAAATCACAACAATGGAAGAGCTCTACGAGCGGGGACGTTACATCCAGACACACTTAATGGACTCCCGAATCGTGGACTTGTTCAATCAGACTAGTCCGAGGTGCAACGGAATAGTGGATGCTATCCACCATCCACCTCGCCACCATACAACATCCACTCCGCATACGCCCTCATATACACCCATCTACCATGATATGCCTCCACCTAGGCATCCACTGATTCGTCCTCCTCGGACTCAACAACCTCCAACTGGGCCATACAACGCCCCCATGCATGAAGAAGCTCCAGTGCCCGACGTTGCACCTGATCCGGCACCCATGCCAACTCCCATACCTCCACCACGACAACCATTACACCTACAACAACCTCCACCTCTGTCACTGCTCGTTGCTCGAGTTGAAGTTACCCATCCATGAAACCACCACTGGTGTTATGATGATGAACCTTCTGAAGTCATGTTCGTACGCCATTTACCTACACCTCCTACATTACCCTCCATTATCACCAAACCCTCCATCATTAAACAATCCACCAATAACTAATCATTACACCTCCCATTACGCCAATGCCATTGGCAACCAAACCCAAGCAAAACCTCCCTATCATACCTATTACACCTCCACTGGCCATACAGCCTTCCACTACACCCACCATATCCACACCCATCCAACGGAGCAGGTGCAAGCAAATGAAGAGCGACAAGCCATGTTAGCAGAAGAAGGAAGACCCGGGACTAGGCATGCTATACAAAATTCAAGAACATATTCCTCACATGCCGGTCATCGTCAATATACCGGGCACATTCACTGAGCGGGAGTCCTCCCCTCCATCCATGCCCATCAAGAGGCTCTCCAATGATATGCCAATCATTCATGTTGCCAACAAGCTTCAATTCAAGATACTCATAGGGAATCTCTCCCTCCAAGCTCTCATGACCCCTCACACTATTGTTGTGAACCTTCCCACGCTAGTGAAGGGGTCAACCATTCAAATTGTGCTCACACATTCAAAGGCCAATCCTTGGCTCATTCAATTACTCAAGGGACGTGCCCCTTTCCATATCACACGTTATACCATCTTTGGACACGGTCCCCTCATTGTTGCTTCCAACTCTACCAGTGGAACTCCCCACCATTTCATTGAACTATATTCCAAGGGAGTTGCCACTGTCACTTGAAACTCCAATGGAAGTCAACAATAATCCAATCATTAAGAGCCATTCAATCCATGTGAGAAGAGCAAGACCATCCACCCGCTGGGCAAAATATGTGAGGAAGTATCTGAGGGTCAAGACGTCGACTCCCAAGCGCAAGCATAAACGCCGAGCAAGGCAAAAGATCAGGGGGCCTCCATCTCTTCCATCTTCATTCACATCCTCCTTTGTGCTACTTAGCACCTTCCCGTGGTTCTCCATATTCCCTCTCTACGAGAGGCATTTTATTTCCATCTTTTTTATGATTCACTTGCATGTACTAGGCATCGCCCCCCTTTTTGTAATCCATATTCTCCGCTTCGTGCCCCTCGTGGCACATCATTATGTTTATGCCATTCTCCCCTCCATGCCCCACGTGGCACACCCCATTGTTTCCACTCTCCATCTCATGCCCCACGTGGCACATCTCCACTTTGTGCCCCACGCGGCACGTCTCCATGTTGTGCCCCACACAGCACGTCTCCTCCTTGCGCCCCACGCGGCGCACCTTCCTTTTTGGCACCTCGTTGCCCCACTTTTCCTTCTCTCTCTTCCGGACCGCCCGGATTCTTTTCTTTTACTGGGCACCTCGCCCTTATTTTTCCACTCCCTCTAGAACCACCAGAGTCTCCAATATCTTTTCATCATCTCTCCTTTCCATGATCAATCAGGTCATCCGACCTTTCTCTCACTATTTTCAGGGTTTTAGTCCCCATGTATCCCTTTAATTTACGAATGATTCTGTACATTCTTCAAGGTCTCTAAGTCTCGCCCAACACAGGGCATTCGTCTTCTCTTTACCCTCCGAATTCTATTTTGAAAAGCTATTATTGTTCATCAGTGTCAAAAATCTATAAAAAGATGAATATTCAATATTGTCATGCTATCGTAGCACTTCTGTTATGAGAGCTCCGAGCCAAGAGTCCAAAATTCTCTCCCTTCTTATTAAGGTTTGACCTTGGCATGGGCACGTTACACACACTTCACGGTACCCTAAGCCGATTGCTTCGGAGACACTGTCACTATCACGGCCATACCTGAAAGGCCCGAAACTCTGTTTCTCCTGTTGCTCGGCCGAAATATGGGTAATAGAGGTAGTCTGGGCGAGGCAACTAACCTGAAGCATTTCTTGACAAGAGGATGTCTCAAAAGGGCAATCGATCAAGAGACCAATGAACATCAAAGTCAATGCATGTCAAGAGTGGCAAAGTCCCCACAGAGATCCAAATGGACCTGGATGTATGCATGCAAAATTGAATCAATCAATCAATAATACGGGCATGGCAAAGAGTGGCAAAGTCTCCGTGGGATTCAAACGAACCCGATCATACGCATGACCCTACAGACAAATAAATGGTCCGTCAGCAAAGTCAAAGCCCCAATACTTAATGAGACTAAATCTTCTGAAGGTTGTGCCAAGGGAGGAAGTCAAACCCAACTCTTCAACACCCATATCAAGCTTATCTCCAAATTTCTTCCCTTCTCCCTGCTAGGCCTAGTCGCCTTTTCGAGTATGACTTTGGTAATGACACCGTTAACCAGGAGCAGTTAGCCCCTGGGTATCACCTCAAATGCACGCCTTACTCTCGACACCCTTTAATGAAATGGGAGGTAACGAGCACCCCTCTCCAGTCCATTTTCATAACTTTAATGTGGCCATGGCATGATAATATTTCAAAAATCCAAAAAAAAATCCAAAATCACCAAAAATTTAATATTTCCAAACTCAACAAAAAAATTCAGATATTTTCAAAATTACCATAAAAATTTAAATATTTCCAAAATTCAATAAAAAAACAAATATTTTCAAAATCCATAAAAATTCGAATATATCCAAAAAAAATCATGATGGTATTGCACATGGCAAGTATGTTGCACCTTTCATTGTCCGATCAATTCAATCATCGACCCCTCCTGCCATTGAATTCCAATATCCTAATTTTGGCCAAGTCCACTGATCCTCATGGTTTAAACAAACAAATTGAATGAGCTATGTTTGTTATTGAATGCTTTATCCATGATCCATGCTATGAATGATGTTATTCCATGATGTTTATTATCTCTTGGCTAATGATTTTAAGTGCAGGTTCGAGTTACTTTATCTGGCGTTACATCAAGCAATCAAGTTGCAATTGCTGCCCTTACCATCAGTTATCTGCATTTTATTATATGGTATACCTTTAGAGCATATCAAGGACCTTGTGGCTCTGAGGAATCTGGAATTTGAGTTCCCCTTTAACAAAAACGATGATTATTCCATAGGATCCTTAGCCGCACGGATAGGCCGTTACGCTTGGCACGTGAGGACGACGGACACATGTCGATGTCCTGACTCAACCCAGTGTCATAACAATAATATCCTTGATTATTTTCTATTCCTTTTATCCTTATTTTTCTTTTAGCCCAGCATACATGCATATTTGAAATCACTGAGGAAGCCACTTTTCCAATGCAACTTGAGAGCCATTCTCGCTTCAATTCCAAATCAATTTGAAATATTTCATTCCAAGTCAAGTACCTAATTCCCTTTGTTGACACCTCCGGTTTGATCTCCTTAAAACTCTTTTGTTTGGATCTGTCCCCCACATTCGTCTTTGCCTTCTATAGATCCACCTTGGCAGTGGCAGACGCCCCCAATAGTGCAACCTAACAGATTGTGTCCTTAGGTACTTCCCCTACGCTGGAAGTTGATCTCTCCATCGTGCCCCACGTGGCATCTCTCCATCATGCCTCACATGGCATCTCTCCTTCGTGTACCACATACACACTCCCCGTCGTGCCCTTCATGCACACATTCATTTTCTTCCATCCAAACATTGTGTTTTTTTTTTGTTTTCTTCTCTGGAGGTGATTTCCTTGGTCTTGGCGAAAGACTCTCATCAGGTGGTGTTTACCACAATGTTACGCGTGTCTATTTTTCACCTTGGCGCCTACTTATCAGTCCGCTCCACTTCGTTTCATTTCGCTACGCTTCATTCCATTTCACTCCATTACACTCCACTTCATATCCCTACGCTTCGCTCCCCTGCAAAGCAGACGCCAAGGCGTGGTAGATGTAGACATGCGAAATTGACATCATCGTAGGTAAATTTCAAATTACGCCATAATGCCGCAAAATGGCTCTCTTTTGCCATGCGAGAGTTTTTCCCATTATTTAGGGATTTTTTCCAATTTTTCTAGTGCTTCCCCATCAATTTTGTTAGGCTTGTGGACAATATTGCAAATTGCGACGATGTATATCGTTGCGTTTATGAGAGAGAATGGGAACGCGTCAGGTTGGTAGTCACGACTCTGTGGAAATCGATTGGTGATAAACGGGATGGGGTATTTCGTCGCGATTCATATCGACTGTCGGCTGTCCTAAAAGGGGTCGACATTGGGCGTCACAATTCAAAAGCTTCCATTTTTGTTAATTATTTCCTTATTTCATTTGCGGAAATACCTATTGCCATTTTCTGAAACGCGACTGCTCTAGCTGTCGCGATTCTAGTTTCCATAATTGGTATTTGGAAAGTTTCCAAAATCGAAATTCGAAAGTTCATAAATGCGACATTCCCTTCCGTCGTGATTAAGAGTCGCACACTAGCCGTAAAATAGAAATTCATGATGTGACCGTCATGCCCGTCGCGATTCAACTATAACGCGACCGTCATGCCCGTAGATGACATAATCATTGATCTACTCATGAATCCCTTTGCAAGTATTTTGAAAAGTTGATGCAGGGAGAATTCGAGATGAGCATGATGGGGGAGCTCAACTATTTTCTTGGACTACAAATCAAGCAAAAAGATGGGACCCACATCTGTCAAGCCATATACACCAAGAAACTCCTAAAGAAGTTTGGATTCGAAATGCCAAGCCACTGTCAACACCCATGACACATCAACAAGGATGGATAGTGACAAGAATGGTAAGAAAGTAGATCAAAAGAACTACAGAGGTATGATAGGTTCTTTACTTTACTTAACAGCTAGCAGACCTGATATTCTGTTTAGTGTATGTATGTGTGCTAGATACCAAGCAGATCCTAGAGAATCACATCTGATTTCAGTTAAAGAATCTTTAGATACCTATCTAGAACTCATGACTTAGGTCTGTGGTATCCAAAATCATGTGAATTAACTTAGTGGGATACTCAATGCTGATTATGCTGGATGTAAATAGATAGAAAAAGCACAATGGTTGTTGTCAATTTCTTGCAGGTTGCTTAATATCATGGTCCTCCAGGAAACAAATTCAGTAGCACTGTCAACAGATGAAGCTGAGTACGTAGCTGCTGGAAGTTGTTGTACACAACTCCTATGGATCAAGCACAACTTGAGGATTATGGATTATACATCAAGACAATTTCGTTATTATGCGACAACACTAGTGCAATAAACCTTACCAAAAATCCAGTACAGCATCAAGGACCAAGCATATTAAGGTTAGATATCATTTCATTCGGGATCATGTAGCAAATGGTAATTTAAAATTACTTTTATTGATACAAACGGTCAGTTAGCAGATATCTTCACAAAAGCCTTACCTGAAGAGAGATTCACCTCTCTTAGAAGGGAATTGGGCATGTGTAATTTTGAAAAGATTCCTGTCTAGAACTGAAACATAATTTTTCAGATTTAAGTAAGTTCTCTCTCATTGGCGTTAAGCAAAAGAAAATGCTATTATCTCTCTTTGGCGGTTCTCTTTTATAAAAAGTCTTTCAAACTGGTCAATACTTTTGTCATTTTCTGCCTCCCCGTTTGACGCCTCTCTTTTCGATAAAGCATTATTATTACTCCGAAATCGATGAAGAAACGATTCACCTCCTACCTTTACCCTTTTTCCCCCTTTCGTTCGCTTGCCCGAGCCATACCCTAACGACTCCAGCACCGACTCTCTGCAAGTTTGAAGTCTCTCTCTTCTTCCCGCGAAGAATTTCATGAGGGATTTCATTCCTACTTCCATCTCCACCCTCTAGAAACCCTTCTCCACCCGAATCCATGGCCGTGTCAGTTGTTTCTATGAGTCTTGGAGGCTACAGCTCTAAGTTTCTCACAGCCGAGCAGCAGGAGAGGTTCACTTTTGTGAAAACTAAGCTTTGTGGAAATAAGGCGGTAGATGTTGCCGATCTTGAGAAGAATGGTATGCTCAGCATAGTGGCCGCTATGAACAGGATGCAGTGGACAGAAATCTCAACCTTCTCAGAGGTAAGCTATCCAGACCTCGTGAAGGCCTTTTATGTGTGTTTGCGATCAGAGGCAGATGGGTCCTTGACATCCTCTATCAAGGGAGTCCAGATCAAGATTGATCATGAGCTTCTGAAGACCCTATTGGGTGTGAGCACGTTTGGTCACAGTGGGATCCACTCTGTGGACATCCAGGTAAAGGGTCTAGGAATTGTTGGTCCAGGATTTAGGTTGAAGGATGGTAAATTGGATATCAATCAATTGAATGCATTCAATCGCCTTCTACACTTTATAGTCTGTCAGATCTTGGTCCCTAGAAGTGCTACCTTTTCAACCTGTACTAAAGCAGATTCCGATATGATGTTTTGGGCAATTCAGAACCAGGAGGTGAATATGGCTGCAGTGATTATTAAAAGAATGAAGTTCGCTCATGATCAAATTTGGGATACTAAGAGCAAGTTAAATGTATCCTTACACTATGCCCACCTGCTCACCAAGATTTTCAAGCATTATGGCATACATCTGTCTGGAGCAGTAGTTGAGAAGATGGCCAAGCAATTAGGTCCAGAAATTTGAGAAAAAGTGGTTTTTCAATAGTAAATGGTGTATGGTCCAAGACCTCTGTGGCTGAGGGTGAGGCCATAATTGGCGAAGCCCAAGAAGTCCAGCAAGAGCAGTTGCAGATATAGCCGAACCCAGCAGTAGCAGTAGAAGCTTCAGAACCAGGGGCTGTATCACCAGAAGTACCATCAGAAATAGCAGCAGCAGCAGAAGATTCAGTAGAAACAGCAGCTGTGCCAGCAGCAGCAGTGGAAGCAGGTAGTACAAGAATTGAGGAAATTCCTCCTGAGCACCTTGAGTCCGTTGGGCAATTCTCAGAGGCTCCTCTTCCTTCTTCCCAAGTAGGCAGTCTACTTAGGGATGCACTGGATTCCATCTCCCAAGGAGAGCGAGTTGCAAGTGAGCAAGCTGTAGCAAAGTCTATGGCATCAGGACATATTGGTTCGATTGTCTTGGAAGAAGCTCCCATTAGGGGGAGCAAAGAATAGAAACTGAAGATGTGCTTTTGAATGATGATGAGACTCAGGGGGAGCACACTGAAGGTGTTCCTGTGAATGAAAGATCAGATGCAGACCATGCTAACCTTGAGGAGCCCATTGACAAGGCAAGCAAAAGAAAGAGAATAGCACTCAAAAGGCTAAGGAAGATAGAGAAGAAGGTAAATTTGAAGCTTGTCATTAAATGATTGGATGCTCAAGGTGAGATCCTGTGCTCCGTACAGTCAAATGTGAATTCCATTCTTATGAGCCAGGCCTCAACCGCCAAAGAAATATCTCAGATAGGAAATGCCATGAAGTGGTTTAATAAGGAAATGGGCAATATGAAAGCAATGCTTTCTGAGATTTTGAAGGCAGATGTTTCAAGGCCATCAGGGCCAAGTGAGCAAGAGACAAGGCCACCAGGGCCGGCAGAAGCAGTTCCTCCAGCTGAGGTCAGTGAGCAAGAGTCTTCTCAAGCCAGGCAGCAATAGAATAGGTCGAGCCATCTGGGCTCATTGTGGTTGATCCAGCAGGTCCATCCTTGCCTCAGGCAGTTCAGAAGGAATCAACAGGGCCAGTGATCTCCAAGGATGTGCAGTATGGTGTAGTAGAGCCAACAGTTGCTCCTGAAGCTCTGAGCCTTCATCCCTTGCAACACCAGCCCCTCCTTCACCACCATCCTCATCCACAGCACCTCAAGCACCACTCACTTTTAAACAACCTATGCCCCGCACCATATCCTCACCAACTCCTTTTCCATCTCAATCTCCCTTCTCTTCTACCTCTTCCCCAATCATTCCTCCACCTCCAACTGTTATTGAAAATCCTCCAACTTCCTCATCAGCTGAAGCCTCCTCCTCATCCGGTTCTTCTTCCACAAGACCTTCTTCCACCCTTACTCCAAGATCATTTATTCATCCTCCTACTCCACCTTCATCCATTACATTCATACCTGTAACCCACAACTTGCCACGATGTTTTCACCCAAGTTGAGGATGAGTTTGAATGCTCAACACTCACCTCAGTCCTGGCAGTTGCCAGTCATGTTCACAGGTCTAATCCCCCTAGTCCTGTTCAGAAAAAGAGAAAACTCACCACTTCTGTATCTATACTCTCTACACCCCAATTTCCTCCTCTTTGGTTCTCCCTCACTGTTGAAAAACGAAGGAGACCAATCTACTGTGAATATCTTCAAAAATGCATTCTTTCCACCATTTTTGGCATTCCCCATCTCAACCTATCTGATCACCTACACATTATTCTTCCTTATTGCCATATGTCCAAAGCTGAGCAATCTAAAATCTTCCATCTTGCTAAGTGCAAGACTGAAGATCAGTGGGCAAAAACACAAGTCTCTCTACAATAAATACCTCGCTGCCAGAGCAGAAAGCATTTCTAGTCAAGATCACCCACTCACTCTCTCTGAGTGGTTTGTTCTTCATCATCAGACTCTCTGGGCCCCAGACATTCTTAAAGAAATCAGAATAGCAAGGTTCTTTCAGCTTTTTAGCGATTACTTCTATCTTAACAAGATCCCTGAGGTTCAGTTTGGTCAATTCCATGGAGCTCTTGCTCTCCTCCAGACAGAACGCCCTGTAAACTGCCCCCTCAAAGTGGATTTCGCAACCCTCAAAATGCCTGATATTGTTTTCCTTCCCAAATTACACTCTTTAGTGTTTGACTCCCCCGCTGGCTCTCATGCTTTTGAGAGATTTGCTCGAGTAATGGGATGACTGTCAGCTAAGCAGGTCACCTCCCCTCATTTCAGAGATTTATCTTCAGAGAATATCACTTGGGACACATCTCCTCTGAAGTTCTAGCTCCTTTAATCTCAGAATGTGAAAGGATTTCTCACATACTGGAAAAGCACTACCATCAATCTGCTCTCCAGTTGGAATCAGTCAATCGATCCTTGGTCAAAGGCCGGCAAGCCTATTCTCTCTGCTGAAGCCTTCTTGGACCTGAATTCCATTAATCCAGTTCAAGAACTGTATGTTCAATGGGCTTCAAGGTATTCACTTTCATCTCTTTGAAGAAGGAACTGCATGATCACCAGATCTTCTATCCTATCACACTTGATTGTTTCCTTCAGCATGCCAGTTTTGGGAAGAGCAGCCTTTTTCGATTTACTCTTGACAAGGATCAGTATGCGCTCTTCTTGGAAGATCAGGGGCAGCTTTACATTAAGCGCATGATCCCCTTCATGGGTGACTCCTTTTGTATAGAGTCTGGGGTTTTCCAACATTTTTTAAAGACCAGGAGGTTAAGGCTTGGGCCATTATTTCTAAGCATGCCTCTCTTCTTTCTCCTCTGGTCTATCTTCCTGTATCTCCTCAACTTTAATCCAATATATTTGGTTCGATGCTTCTCTCTTAATTTATTTATTTTTTCTTTCTTTCTCTTCTTTGTCTCAATTTATCTTTTACGTAATGACAAAAAGGGGGAGAAATACCTAGTTTTTCTAAAATACATTTCGAAAAACTTTTAATTATTCATTTTTTTTGTTAAGTTTTGTCATCACCAAAAAGGGGAGATTGATGATCAGCTGTCCCCATGTAATTTTAATTAATTATATATTTATTTTGGTGATTAACAAAACCATGTCAAAGATTACTAACACATATTCCATAAGTCTTGAGCACAGGAAATACTACAGGAAAATCAAGCAGATTTGGTAAGTATTACCCTTTCTGAAGCAATATTAAGTTCAGCATGAAATTTCTCTAAGTCCACATCGACTTTCCTTATGCTACAACGATTTCCTCATAACCTCAAACATCGTTTAGATTTAAATAAATCGTTATCGTATCGACTTGCTCTCGTAACGATTCCTTTAGCCATCGTAACGACTTGCTCTCATAACGATTCCTTTAGTCATCGTAATGATTTGCTCATCGCAACATTTCTTAAGTTATCATAACGATTTGCTCATCGCAACGATTTCTTAAGTTGTCATAACGATTTGGTCATCGCAACGATTTCTTAAGTTGTCATAACGATTTGGTCATCGCAACGATTTCTTTAGTATCATAACGATTTGCTCATCACAACGATTCCTTAAGTCATCATAACGATTTGCTTCGCGCATCGACTTCTTTAGTAATCATATCGATTCTTTTGTAGAATCATAACGATTTGATGATAAGTTACAACGATTTGAAGGTTAGTGCATAACGATTTCATAAGTCATAAATGCATCGATTTTATGTTTATAACGCTTGATATTTAACAGTGTTGAATAGTCAAGTCTTCGCACATATCTTTCTGACATCTGTGCATTTATGAAGACTGAATGTATCTCTGCATGCATGCAGACGATATCATCCATTATCGTGCTTCTCTGTATTCATCTTTTAGATACATCAAAATGGCATTACTATTTTCATCAACATTGACTGACAACAAGACAGCCTAGCTGTCTACTATTCTAGCATTTAATGTGTCAGATCCCTGTAGACATTCTGTCATACAACGTGGACTTTGTAGAAGCCAAAGTACACTTCAGAAGATCTTATCTCTTTGCGTACACAAATGGATAAAAGACTGTTAACTAGAAGCTTCCAAGTGTCAGCAGTCTAACGTAAACAAAGCGTAGAGACAACGGACTTCTCAACGTTCGAATTTCAAACAAGATATTATAAGCTAGAGTCAACTCCAGAGAAGAGAGTTTTTTAGAGACCCGCTTCCAACAACTGTGTTCAAGCTCTCTGCGAGTTCTCCAGAAAAGAGCCTAGCCTCATTCCCATCAGTTCATAGCTCTTTGCTCTCTGCGTTGTGATTCAAATCCTAAGAGAGCTTGTGAAGTTCTGAGAGTGTGTGTATTGTTTAGATCTTGTGCTCTCAATTCTGTTAGCTTCAGATCTTGGCTTGTTAAAACTTGATCTAGGGGCTTGATCTCTTTTTCATTTATTGTTGTGCATGTTTCCCTTCGGTTGTGAAGGACCCTGGTAGGATCCAAGGTGTGTGTTTCTCTTCGGTTGTGAAGGAAGACCTGGTGGGATCCAGGTGTGTTGTTCCCTTCGTGTGAAGGAAGACCAGCTGTGGCTGGGTGCTGTAGTGTCCATAGGGGGACTGTACCCTAGATAGTAAAATCCTGAGTTGTTGCTCAGGGACTGGACGTAGGACTCCTAAGAAGAGGAGGTCCGAACCAGAATAATTCCTTGCGTTGTGTGATTGCTTTCTGTGTGTTTGTTGTTTACACTAACATTTGATAACCTTCATCGAAGAATATTTTATATGCATGTTTTAAGTTTAGGTATTAGCTAAATAAATTTTAAAGACCCATTCACCCCCCCCCCCCCTCTGGGCTCGTCAACTGGGCAACACTTTTAATCATACACACATGCATGCATACACACACACCTATTTTCCTAGGGGTTTAAAAGCCACTACAAGATGTGTTCTTCTCCATTATCTTTATGTTCATCTATTCATTTGAGAATTGCATACTACACATTTGGCTAATCCTTTTTTTTTTCTTTGTATTTTTGCAAGGGTAATCAACAAGGAAAGTGCCTTCCACCACGGCCGACCGTGTTTGTAGGAGAAGAAGCGAATCCACGTCCTCCGCGCAATCTCCCTGCTAAAAGGTATTTCGCGCGATCACTCTTTTCCTTCGCACCCACGTGTGCACCTCCTTCGACACCCACGTGTGTCTGGCAATCACGATACACACACGAGGAGTTGTGCTCCACTCTTTTCTTTTATTATTTTCTTTGTGGACACTCGGTAGTTCTCCAAAGGATGAAAAGCGGAATCTACAATGACTGATGGCGACATGCAATCAAGCGACAACGATGGCGACGACAGGGCGCTAGTGGTCGATGGTAGTGAATAGTTAGCCGACAACGGCGACCTGTGGCGATTAGCGGCGGTGGCGGCGGCCAGCTAACGATCGATAGTGGTGGTGATCAACCACATGCCTAAATGTTAATTAATTTTAAAGTAAAGACTAATTTGTCTTAAAGTAATGTTAAGTAATAGTACATTAAGACATCTAAACTTTTACTTTATAATATATAAACTTTACTTTAAAATATTTTGTTTCAAAACATATATTGTTTCAAAGAAATAGAAAATACTTTAAGTGATGTAGTGTTGTTCTTTAAATCATATATAAAGTTACTTTAATCATATATACATGCATTTTAAAACATAAACTATTTTACTTTAAAAGTTATCTTAGTTACGTTTAAAGAAGAGAGAAAAAAACATCTCATGAGAGATAAGGGCAAAATATGAATTAAAAAAGTGGCTAAGGGAGAGAGAGGACAAAAGATGCATTATTAAATGCTCTTTTCAAAAAATAGAGGCTATAAAATAAGTCTTCCCAAAAGTAGAGACTGTATCATGCTATCTTTTCTAACAGGGATTAGAAAATAAATCTCAATATCTGATAATGACCTCTAATTAATTATACCTAAAATTTATCTATATAATTATTTTTAATATTTACTCAATTCGATCTAATTGATTCAATTTAATTTTTTGGTCTGAACCAATAAATGCACAAGTTGAATTATTATGCAATTTAATTTAATTTATGTGACAATATATTAATTAAATATTACAGATAGGGTTATTAACACATTCATTTTTACTTAGTGAGATAATATAAAAATAGGAAAAAAAATATATATAAATGCCTAAAATATTTATACCCTTATATATATATACATATATATATATATATGTAACTAGCCATTAGGAGGGTAGAAATATTCTGTTGTCATCCTAATAGAGTTGTTAAATGAGGGGCAACTTTATTAAAATATCTATCTTAAGAAGAGAGAGAGAGGGGGAGAGAGAGAGGCCTGATGGGAGGGGGAAGACTAAAGAGAGGAGATGTAGTGGAGAGAAGGGGGGGAGGGAGAAAATACATCAAGAGGAGGGGAGAGAGAGGAGAGAGAGGTGAGGGCATTGGGAGACATCTCTCCCTCCTACGTATGACGGTGGGAGAAAGAGTCTAGTCCACCGAATTAGGCTCGTCCTGGGTGAGAGAGAGAGAGAGAGAGTGAGAGATGGTGCATGGTGGCGAGGGGAGACTAGAGAGAGAGGAGGGAGACAACATCGAGATTAAGGGAGAGAAAGAGAAGTGAGGGCATTGGAGGGGCATCTCCCATCTGACACAAGTGGCAAAGTGACCTAGTCTATCGAACGGGGCCCATCCTAGAGAGAGAGAGAGAGGTACACGGTGGGAGGAGAATTGTATCAAGAGGGAGGGAGAGGGAGGGAAGAGGGGGAGAGGTGAGGGCACCGGTGGTGAAGATAAACCATTCTATTAGGTTGGGTTTTCTCGAAAAAAGAGGATATATTAAAAATATTTTCTTTTAAAGTTACATAGGGCAAGTTAATCTTTTTGTCCTCTTAACTCAATTATGTTTGAATAACTGAACAAAATCAAAGATAATAGCATACATGGTAAAGTATATAGAATTATAATATGTAAATTTCAGGAGTCTAATCTTAAATATAGTATATTTAAGGGTTATGTGAATTTTCCTATAAATATAATCAAAGTTAGTTGTACCAGTGTAGTATAGCCATATTATATATGTTTGGAATTTTACGATCTCCAAATACAATTAACACTTTCCATGGTTCTCTCTCTCTCCTCTCTCTTCTCTCTCTCTCTCTCTCTCTCTCTCTCTCTCTCTCTCTCTCTCTCTCTCTCTCTCTCTCTCTCTCTCTCTCTCTCTCTCTCTCTATCTTCTGTCTTTTTCTTCTTCCTTTTCTTCAAATGACGTCTTCACATTTCTTCTACAATCTCTAGTCTAGTGGACCCAACCTCATTAGTAGCAATGTAAATAGCACCAACTAGTATGGGGGAAGGAGGACGCGACAGTGCTAGAGGCGGGGGTTTGGGGGAATCTGCCATCACAACTTCTTCTTGTAGGGGATCCCCTAGGCCTTGGCTTAAACCCTCGTAAATGTACCTGCAAACACAGCGGGGTGTTGTAAAGGATGTCGTTGCACTAGGCGAGGGAGAAAGGGGGCTAGTGGTTGAGCATATATTAGAGAAAAGTGACAATCGCATTGCTTATACAATTCATTTCAATTGAATGGTTATCGTTTCCTTGGAACCAAATTAGACAGTCTTATCCTATCCAACATGCTAAGGAGTGGATTTGAAACAAACCTATGCCAAAAAGTACTCTTTTTGCACTTGGCAAACTTACCTTGCAAAGCTCACCACCCTTGACAATCTTCAGAAGAAGGGTTTTTCACTTGTCAACCGATCTGTTCTCCCTGCAAATTCCGTGGGGAAGAAGCTAACCACCTATTCTTTTCTTGCAGCTACTCTAGCTAGATTTGGAAACAAATCCACTTGAGATTTGATCTTAACAGAGAACCTAAAAACTCACTCCAACTAGAATTTGATGCCATGCAGCAAACTATCCTCATAATGGCCCTATCCTCACTCTTGCTAGGTTGTTGCTTAGAGCCTCCATATGGAGAATTTGGGAGGAAAGATGTGCTAGGATCTTTGAAGGGAAACACACCAGTGCTATGCAACTTCTTCTCCAAATCTTGAATGATTCTTGATTATGCATGGAAGCTAAACTCCTAACTAAGTCTCTTTCTAGAAGGGATGCTACAATCTTATCCAGGTTTATGATCTATATGGAAAGTGAACCCCATTGCTCACAAGGTCAACCCAAAGCTACATGATGCTCTTCATATGTTTGGAATGCATGTTAGCCTTACTTTTAGTCTTATCACTCTCATGTTGATGTCATATAGACCTTATTTTTCTGCACTTCATGCTATGTGTTGCCCAGTTAGGTAGCCCAGAGGGGGGGTGAATGAGTCTTTAAAATTTATCAATTAATACTTGTTTACAAAAATGTTCACAAAGAAATACACTTTGAAGATTGTTAGTGTTAGTAAAGAGAAACAACAAACACATGAAGACAATCACACACACAAGATGTATCCTGGTTCGGACCTCCTCTCACAGGAGTCCTACGTCCAGTCCCTGAGCAACATCTCAGGATTTCACTAACTAGGGTACAGTCCCCCTATGGACACTACAACACCCAGCTCACTGGTCTTCTCTCTCAGCCCGAAGAGGAACAACACCCTAGATACCCCACCAGGTCTTCCTTCACACCAGAAGGGCTCACACACACACCCTGGATACCACCAGGTCTCCTTCACACACGAAGGGTACAAGCACGGAAACAAGTAAGCAGGAGATTAAGCCCCTAGATCAAGCTTGACAAGCCAAGATCTGAAGCAAAGGACTGAGAGCTTAAGGTCTACAAACTAAGCTTACTCTCAGATCCAAACAAGCTCTCTCGAAAATCTACAAACAATGCAGAGAGCAAAGAAGAGCTAATCTAATGGAATGAGGCTTGGCTCTTTCTTGAGAACTCGCAGAAGACTTGATGATCAGAGTGTTGTGTATGACTATCGTTCTCTGTCTATGTGTGTCTTTCTGGAGCTCTATATAGCTTCAATTTGAAATCTAGACGTTGAAGTATCCGTTGCCTCTAGCTTTTGGTGGACGTTAGACTGAGTGGCACTTGAAAGATTCCAGTCAACAATCCTTATCCATTTGTGCACGCAAAGAGATAGGATCTTCTGAAGTGTCCTTTGGCTCTACAAGGTCCAATGTTGTATGACGAATGTTGTCAGAGATCTGCATACATTAAATACTAGAACAGTAGACAGCTAGGCTGTCTTTTGTTGTCAGTCAACGTTGGTGTGAATATCACCAAAATAGTAATGCCATTTTGCTGTTCTAAAAGATGCATATGGAATAGACAGATAATGGATGATATCATATGTATGCATGCAGAGATACGTTCAGTCTTCATTAAATGCACAGCTGACAGAAGAATATGTGCGAAGACTTTGACTATTCAACCCGTTGAAAGGATAAGTCATATGTCAAGTTGATTGATATGAAATCGATGCATTTATGACTTATGAAATCGTTATGCAACCTAACAGCAAATTGTTGTGAGATATGAAAGAATCGTTGTGATCATTGAGGAAATCATTATGATTACTTAAGAAGTCGATGCGCAAAACAAATCGTTATAATATCTAAGCAATCGTTGCGATAAGCAAATCGTTATGATAACTAAAGGAATCGTTATGATAGCAAATCGCTACGATGACTAAAGGAATCGTTATGAAAACAAGTCGTTACGATGACTAAAGGAATCGTTATGAAGCAAGTCGTTACGATGACTAAAGGATCATTACGAGAGCAAGTCGTTACGATGACTAAAGGAATCGTTACGAAAGTAAGTCGTTACGATGACTAAAGGAATCGTTACGAGAGCAAGTCGTTACGATGACTAAGGAATCGTTACGAAAGTAAGTCGTTACGAAAGCAAGTCGTTACGATTAATAAGAAGTCGATGCAAGCAAATCGTTACGCTCTCTTTAAGAAGTCGTTGTAGGAACGATTTCTTTTAAAATCAGAGAAGAAGTTTCAATCTATGAAGAAATCGTTAAGGTACTTATGAAACGGTTATGAAGAAATTGTTACAGTTCTACTATAATCGTTATGATCTATAAAAGAAACCGATGTGTACTTAGACAAATATGATGTGTAGATACAATGTAAGATACTACCTGTTTTGGCTTATTTTCCTTTGGTATTAATTCATGTGCTTAAGATTTGTAGAAAATAGGTTAGTGACCTTTAATTAAGGGTTTGATAATTATCACAATAATATGGTTTTGTTAATCACCAAAAGAAATGTAATTACTTTTAATTACATGGGGATAGACTGTTCATCACTATGAAATATATTGCCACCTTACCTATCAGGTTAGAATTTTTATGAATCTTTGGTAGGAGAAATACAACGACTGCATCATTGATGTGTACTTAGACATTTTCTGGTTGGCTAAAGGATACACAACCATAGTCTAATTCGAGTATGCCTTCTGTAAACAATTGACTAAACCTATCGAATCCTTCATAGATGTTTGTTTAGAGGGATAACGGCCATGATGTAGCAATCTTGATTTTAATGTAATTTTTTAATATCTATTGCTAGTTTGACCACGGCTTGTGTGGTCATGCCACCCTATATCTACACTTCTCATAGGCAAATAGCTCAAGCATATTTGAGTATTGACTAATTATATACTTTTGTACAATTCATATATATATATATATATATATATATATATATATATATAATAGCGCGCTTACTTACCAAAAAAAAACATTGGTTGAATGACGAGCCACTAGGGGTCATTGCCATCGGCCATTATTGATCATCGTCGCTCTAGCCACAATCACATTAATTATGTGCTTTGTGTTTGTCATATACATGTGTAAACAGGACAAATCAATAAGAGATTTTTGTTGGTCCAATCTCACAATAACTTCACTTATGTTGACTGACTACTACATCTATGCACTCATATATAGGCTTTCGCATAGATTTACATTACATCTACCTTCTCGTGCATCATAAAAAAGAAGAAAAATATTTATTATAAGACACAACTTATAATAAAACTGATTTAGATTGTTTGGTAAACAATTTTATTAGTTGTGTGTGTGAGAGTGAGAAAAAAGTCTTATCAAGTTCTCAATCAATAAGATTATTTTTTAAATATTTCACATCGATATCTTACAATAGATATTTCTCAAAACAAAATTAGAAAACAAAGATATGATGACGACTAACCCATGCCTCATTGACGATTTCCCCACTCTTCCCTCTCATCATAAAACCCAACAAATTGAAATAAGGATAAGGGAGAATTACCAATCAGTCGTTACCTTTTAGAAATTTATTTTTAAGTTCTTGACTTATATATTTTTAATTACAGAGATAAATAAATAATCACATAATTTTTTTTTAAAAAAAAAGTCAAAAATCTAAAAATAAGTCTTTAAAAAATAACGATTGATGGGTAATTCTCCCTAAGAATAATGCCAAATTTAAATTTGGTACTCCTAACCTCGCGATTATAGAATTTCGAAGTCTTGTAACCTAAACCTTTGTCACCAAACCTTCAAACCTTGGAAACAATATATAGAGTCAGACAAATAGGTGACGTTAAAGAATATGACATCCCTTTACTCCCCTAAGCACGTGGAAACTTGAAGGGTCACAAATGCTTTGGAGCTCACTGATTCCCCTGGTCTGGCGTGCAGCTTTGCCTGGGGGGATGGATGTGGAGAAATCGTCTTCCTCAAGGGATCCCTCGCTACTCTGCGCCTCTCACTTTTTCCAGCTTTCTCCACCATGGCAGTGACATCTCAAGTTTTCGTCCTTGTCCCCCCACCCCCCCCCAAATCGTACCAAGCTCCACAGAAGTCTCTGCAGACGCCCAACAGTGTCAGATGCTGCCACGGGTTATGCGAATTCCTTTTACCCTTGTCGTCTCAGGACTCCCCTGCTCGGAACAATGTCCCAAGCTGCAGCCACCCACCAGGTTCAGATGTGGATTTCCAGACCCATCATTAGATCTTTATTAGACAGGGACAAAGAAAGACGAGAAGAAATTGCCAAACGAAGGTAATCATGCCGGCAACCAGAGAATGTGGCTGTGTTTTCAGGAATAAAAAGTGTTGGGAGCACACACTTTGGTGGGTGTTTCATTAACGTACATGTAAACAGAGTTAATCACCAGAACGCCTGATACAAAGATAGGACGATACAGCATCGATAAGCAAATGTAATGGAGCCACAAACCCAGCGATGCCACTGTCCGGCTCAGGGCTTATCCACCCAACAGGTTTTAGATGACCTGCCAGTGACTTTTTAACACCACAGCACAGTGGTGCTGCAGCAGCTACACTGGTTTGTCCACGAGTAGGAAAGAAAAAATAAAATCGAAGTCTGAAGCAGAAGAAAAAACCAGGGAATAGGTGAAGGCACAGCAACTCCATACACAAGGTTCTTATCACTTAAGCAAATGAGACAAAAAATAAAACAGTTTTCTCATCTTTGGAGACAGACAGTGGGATCATTTAAACTAAACGCAACAACTATTGACTACCTGCTGATCCTCCCCCAGGTGATCTAGTTAGGAATCGCCAAGGAAGTTCTTCCACACCCACAAGCTCAATCTTTAGCCACAACGGTGCTCAGGGCACACCACTAGGGGACCTTGAGCTTGTGGTGAAGTCAGAGGACAAGGGTAAAGAAATTGAGAGCTGGGTTGTGGAGAACAAGGTTCTCTTGGATCTCCCGTCCTCCAAATCTGGCCATGAGCCTCTTGTCTTGGGCAATTCGTCAAAGAAAGGTCGGAGGGGATTCTTCACTATTTCTGAGGAATTGAAGTGGCTATCATAGAGATGCTGCTGCTGCTGCTGCTGCTGCTGATTTGGCGATGAACTAATACCTGCACGCTCGAAACCTTGCACGGATTGCAGCTGAGCATAACTTCCCACCAGGAGGGAGTCATTTCTTGATTTTGGAAAGGAATATGATGGGACTTGAGGAGGCATCAGACGAGGATCACTGTCGAGAGAGGAGTTGAACCCCATCCCCTTTGCATTCCCTGAAGCTTCAAAGAAGAAACAATGCCCATCTACTTCATTTCTTGCGTCCCTGGGATACCTGAACGGGTGACTGATATAGATCAGAGTATGTTTAGAAAATGATCTCGAGTTCATTCTTTGATGGAGTTGGAAAGACTCAACAATCAAACAGGAACTCAGGCAATGAAGTAAGAACAGTAGCTTGCGCATTTCTTATTTTGCGAAGGAGAAGAAATTTCCATTGCCTTCATGCACCAAATCCACATTGTGGCTCGACAATTCATATGTTTAATTGGATGTTGCCTGTACTTTTAATAATAATATGAAGAATGTACATGGAGCAGATTGTCTAGCTAATTATCAGAAGTTCAAACGGAGAGTACAAAGACTAAAAAGGAGAGAGCAAACAAGGTAGATTCACAAATCAGTAAGTTTCCTATTCATCCACTAACCACTAGCATCTGAATTTTCAATATCTCTCTCTAGAGGCAGATTAAAATTTAATTTTATATATGCATATATAAATGTATAAGGTACTATTATATTAAGAGACGAATATTACATGAGGCTTAAGAGAAGAGCCTCAAATAAACATCCCCAAGGAACACAAACACATGGGTACAAAACCAAGAAACATACAGAGAAATCTCCGCACAAAAAACAAGAGGAATTCCAACAAATACAAAGGGGCATGACCTAGCCAACAAACAAGATCCAGCAGGGGCTGGTGGACCTTGAGAGTTGAAGAGCTCTCGAGACTTTGCTCGTTGGCTACTAAATCTCTGGCTCACCTCAAGCTATATATCGATCAATAATAAGTTGAGCAAACTATGGTGATTGCGAACCATTGATAGCGTTCACAGCACGAATTAAAGTGAAGTGATTAACCATCTTCATAACTATATTGAATAACAACAGGATCTGTGGAAGAGATAATTAAACTGACAAAATTGGAAAACATGTCATTCTCTAGGAGAAAATTGTAGCATCATGATATTCATTATAAATCAGAAGTATGTAAGCTTGTCTAAGCTGCACAGAGTTTGCTTTTAGGCTAGGATTGTGGAGGAAGATGGGAGACCAACAAGGCAGCAGAGCAGAAAGAAAAGATGATGTATACAAAGTGACAAAGTTTGCAGAAGCAAACTGTGTGGTACAGTTAGCTTGCAGCTGGGTCCAATACTAGCTTGTCTTTACAGATCAGCTAACCAAAAAAACCAATAAAATTATCTATACCACCAAGTAAACAATCGAGCTTTCCCAAGTGCATCCACGAAGTACCAGCAGCATGTAGAAATGGATTTCACACCCAGCTAAACAACCATCCCGTAGAGCAAAAAGCATAGCCACCATTAGAAAAACCACATCGCTAACTGGATCTAAGGATTAAAGGAGATGGCCTGACAACAATGTATGGAAAGATGTAGATGACAACTCTATATATACATAGCACCAAAAAAGGGGGGAAAAAAGACAAATTTTCTTGACACCAATCTGACTTCTAACAATGAAGATCTACCAGAGTCATGATCACTTTGTAAATAAGTTTAGTGATGATAGAGGCGAACGAGTGCTCACTTAAAGACAAGAATATGCTAAAATCTGTAGCAAAGCATCAGAGTTTCACAGACAAACAACTCTCAACTTTCTAAAAATCATGCTGCAGCCTGGGAACACAAAACTCCACCGACAAAGAAATCTAACACAGCAACTCGTTTGAGTTCAAGCGCAAAGCAGAACGAACCTGTAATCTCTGCTAGCCATTCCACAGGTGCCGAGGTCCATCTGCAGCTGGTTAAAGGTGGACCCAGTGAGGGCTACCTGAGCAGCTGAGCTGCTGCCTGCAGCCACAAGAGAACGCAAGGGGATACCACTGGGAAACCTCCCGCCGCCGCCGCCGCTCCCAGCTGTCACCCCACTTCCAGAAGGGACAAGCGAAGTCATCGTCGAGGAGGAAGAAGAAGACAACGACGACTGTGACTGGGAGAGGAGTTGCGTTTCCACAGGCTTTCTTGAACGGTTCCGACCCCGGTGCATGTGCCGCTCGCAGTACTTGGAGTCCGGGTAGGCCTCCTTGGAACACCTCCACTTCTTCCCGTCCGTCCTCCGGCACCGCCCCGGCTCCGGGTCAAGCTTCTTGCCATAGAACGAGCAGTAACCCACTGGTTTTCCACACACCATGTCCGTCAATGTTGCAGAAGGACAAAACATGACCCACCATTTAAGGAAGCAACAACGCATATACCCATCATCTTAATTCCAACCCGAAATCAGTTCTATGCAGAAGAACTATAAACGAATCTACAAGAAAAGTAGCTAAAACATGTAGTTTCCTCCTCAGTTTAAGCACTGAGATGGGAACAATTTCAGCAAACCAAGTTTATTGTCTCCTACTTTTAGACGTACCCTCCAGTGGCAATGGAACAGGACTCTGAATGAGGAACAGAGAAAGGGACAGTTCCAACCCATCATCACAGACTAAAGTCCAAAAGCATAGTACAGCAGCTAGAAGAAATGATACACACATGGAAATTAGCACAAAATCCACGGTTCCCTAACGAAGAAAATATGCATGTTTATGAAATAATCGAAGAAGTTCGAGCAAGAAGAGCTTTTTTTTTTTTTTTTGGGAGAAACCAAACAAGAAGAAACATTCTGCCACCTTCCATGAGGTAAAATAGCCATCATGCAGTTATTATCTACTGAAGCTTGAGCAGATGGAAATGCTGTGAAGGAAGCAGGGAAGACAGAGATTCCGACAGGGGCGTTAAACTAAACAGCCACCTCCAGGACATATAGCTACGTTTAATACCGAAAGAAGCATCTTTTCAGAAACCCAACAGACGGTGCGGGGGGGGGGGGGGGGGGGAGAGAGAGAGAGAGAGGGAGGAAAGGAAGAGTGCGGTGGAGATGGCCGGGGAAGGCGAGCTGTTTACTAGGTGGGTGGTAGAAGCGGGTGGCCGTGGACTCGAGGCTTCTGCGGATGGGCAGGAGGAGCTCCGGAGGGACGGGGATGCCGGCCACCAGGTACTTGAAGATGAGCGCCTGATGCTCCAACTCCTGCCACTGCGACGCTGTGAACGACGGTCGGTGCCCCGCCGCCACCGCCCCCGCCGCCGCCGCTGCCGCCGAGATGTTCATCCCTCTGCGGTCCGCCCCCTTACACCGGGCTTCTGGCCCAGGCAACGCCCCCCCGAGCAGTGCAAATAGAATAAAAAGGCGAGGATGGTGAAGAAGAGAAAAGGCCAAGCAGCGATATGGCAAGAAGAAAAGGCTGTGAGTGTGCTAGTGGGTCAGACATGGCCGTGCTGGCCTCTGCGGCGGAAGAGGGGGAGGATAAAAATGGAGTTCTCGTGCTCCGCGGGTGAGGGTGGCACCCGGGGCTTCGCCATTTCAGGGAACCAGAGTGCAGCAGCGTCTGCTCGTAGACATAAGTAGGAGAAAGACGCAGAGCAGTGTGAGAAGAGAGAGAGAGAGAGGATGTGAGGCGACGAGGGTATCGATGCTGCTTACTCTTTAATGGGGGTAGAGAGAGAGAGAGAGAGAGAGAGAGAGAGAGAGGGGGAGGTGGATTGGCATCTCTCATGACTTGGCCGCGATGGGGGCATGTAAGGTCCCTGTCTCTCTCACACTGGCTACGAAAAGCCCGGTGTTGGGAAAGGAGGCGAGCAGAGTCTGTTGTTTGCAAGTTAAAAATGACGAGTTTTTTCATATTAATTCTTACAAATTTAGTTAATTGTAAATTAATTTATTATTATCATATTAGTCTTTTAAAATTTTTAAATTTTACAGATTAATTTTTATCGGAGTTTTTTTTGTACAGATTTTAAATTTTTAAAAAAATTAATATGATAATAGTTAAATTGGAGAGAGTAATTTACAATTAATTAAATTGGTAAGAACTAACAAATAAAGTGACGAAACAATAACAAAATAAAGGCATTTCTTGGTGTACGTTTAAATGGAGAAATACTGAATGTGAGTGCACACTTATACTTGAATTATAAGTGGATTTATACATATTTAAGTTAGACTCATAAATATTTAAGTTGAGTTTATAAAATAATATATCTGACATATTATTGTCCATAATCTATCATAAGTGGATCAATCAAGGGTACTCATATAATTCAAGTGTAAGAGTATCCTACTTTAAGTATTTCTCTAAACGTAAAATGTAAAATGTTTTGTTCATCAGATAAGCTTTTAATGATTAAAACTCAGAGAGGATTCTATTCACCTAATCATCAATCATGTAGCAAACTACTTACAGATGTAAGTTGATTTGCGAAATTGTGATTTTTATTTTTATATTTTTGGCAATTTTCTTAAATTGGAATAGTATTAGGAATGCTCTTGTCATTTTGATCATTCCGAGTAGTCAAAATTATTATAGTTTAATCATTGGTTAGGTAAAGAATCCGGAGTTTTTCTTACATTTGATAGCACATTTTTAAATATTAATAAATAAAGTTTTGGCTACTAATTAAATTCGATCTCTGGTATGTAGTTAAACCATACACGTCTGATATATGACGTCTCGGTAGAAATCAAATGATCCACATAACCTTTCACAATAGTTAGTCAATCGTGCATTAAAAAATCTTCAACAATGTTTATTAAGATTTGTCCATGTTAACATGAATGTGTGATAATAGAGTTTTGAAAAAGAGAGCAAACGCCAAGTTAATTAGTTCTGAGACGATGATATAACTCAAGTCCATGTGAGATAGATATGAGATATCCACACGCCACCATCTACCATCTTAGTTATGTATGTGATGACGGGCACATTTAGTTCATTGAGAGAGAAAGTGTGTGTAGAAGATAAGAAATGTTAATTGTCTTGATTGGTCAGATAAATAATTTATCCGATAAATCATGTCATATTGATTCATTGGGAGATCAGATGCCGACTAATAACGTGTCAACCGAGTAACCAACATTTCTCTTAGAAGATATTAAAATTATTTCAAATTAAGATTCTTTACTACATTCTAAGAGAATGTTGCAAAAGAATGAGATTGCTAAAAGAAAGAGTATACAAACGATAAACGAGAGTTCTGCGAATCAACTCCTAAAGTACTTTCACAAATTATAAAAAATACAAAACTCAAATTAAAACTTGCCAATTCTCAACATTCTTTTGTAGCATTTCAAGCTGTGCCAATTCTCTTATCAGTTATGTAGCACTGGGTTCCTAATACTTTCTTAAATTCTGGAAGTCCCAAAAGCTTCCCAAACCACCTTTTTTGTAAGCACTCTTGCAGGTTCTGTTGATGAAAGGGTTCAAATTTGTCGTAAAGAAAAAGTCTTGACACATCGAATAATAATTTATTATTTATAAATATTGTGTCGTGATGACGTGACGTAATTAAGACACGATGTATTTACACACCTCTTTCGAAAATGTGCAACAAAATTTTCTCATTTGTAAAAGCTAGCCAATTTTAAAAAATTCTGTGTGTGTGAGAAAGGGGCACAGATTGGGGTAAATATGCATGTAGAAGGGCTTGCAGGCGGGAGGGGGCTCAATTCTCTAGGAAGGAACTGTTGAATCACCGAAAGTTGTTTTTAGGCCAAGGCTTTCAGATGTAGTCTGTCTGTGTGAATGCCAAACCATCAGACAACCCCCCATCCGTTGGATCCTCCATTGATGGTCGGATCAGATGGTCCCGGTGGTCCCCAAGAACGTCGATTTTGCCGTCACCGCGGGCGCCCCGTGTACGGAGAATGGATCGTGTACGGAGTTTGCCAGCTTTGGTGCCCCCGCCAGCTAGGGCTGTGACGTGTCCCCAATTGGCGTTTTACAGCAGAGATGGGGTCCACGCATCGGACGGTCATCAGAACGTACATATTCGATAATTAATTATTAAAATTGCCAAGTCCATGTCGTGGACCCTCCTCCTCCTCCTCCTCCTCCTCCTCCTCCTCCTCCTGAATCCTGATAGCAGAGTGGTATTTGGACAAATCAAATATTTTTATAAGTTATATTTAATTATTTATTTCTATTATATATCTTTCGTTTATGAAAAATGACTCAAGCTCATCCGCACGACGAAGTTAACGTAGACGCGCGTCTCTTCGTAGAGAGAAGGCGGGAGATATCCGCACCTCCGACGGTTGCGGGTCCTCCGAACCTTCTATCTAAGGATAGACGGCAATCACGGTTCGTCTTTTATTTGTTCGGTTGGGAGAGAAACGCTACCTACATATCTTATATCTTAAAAGAGAAATATTTATTAAAATGAGATAAATACAATTTTGTCATGTTTAAATATACTTCAAAAACTTCATTGATTTACTTTGTGTTGTTCACTGCACCATATTGTGTCACTTTATTTTTATTTAGGCACTCAAATTTTTATTTTGACGTTCAATTTGGCTCACTATATCAAAAGAAAATTTTGAGTACTAAAATAAAATGTTAGACTCTTGTGAGCAGTGACGGATCTAACTTAAATGTGTGGAGTCCTATGACTTCACTGGATTGAAATTTTTTATTAGAGATGTAAATTTCACCATTGATGACCTCACTGAATTAAAAATACATTTTATGATAGCACCGTTAACGACCCCACTAGATTTAAATCTGACATCCACCACTGCTCATGAGTTAGACCAATGGCTTCTCGAAACGCATTTTAACATGTAAAACTATACTTCAATGCACTAAGTTTTTCTATCCCAAATGAACTATGTCAGTTAACACATCCAGTTAGACGTCATGTAGCTCAAAGGGTAGGGTGACACATCGCAATAGGCGACCATAGGTTTTTTGGGCAATAAAGGAGCTTAAATTAGCTCACTCATTTTATAGATAAGGGGATGAAGCCACATAGCACCATAGGCTACAAAAAAAGAAAATAACAAAGTAAATCAGATAAAATGGAGATTGCTGAAACCTAGAAATCCAATACATAAGACTATCAAAGAAAAGATTTAAACTAGCACCCATGCCAAAAATAAAGAACACTACAACAAGCCATGAAACTAGATCAAACAGATCCAAGAGATACTTGAGCATTGACTAGGACAAATCGAGATGCACACTTGGTCTTGGGAAGAAAGGCTACAAATTTTGGAGGCAGTAAATCGACGAAAGTAGCTCCGAAGACGCATGCATATGATGAAAAGATATGCGAATAGACTCAGAACACAGAGTTAGACCTGAAACTTCAAGACTCCAGATTTCGGGGCTCCAAAGATTTATCGACGATGAACTTACATCTCAGAAACTTGACAATCCTCAAGCGAGTTAGAGATAGCTAGTCAGAGTCTTGATGGCTTCCTTAGAAGAAGGTTAGAGCCCGATCAACCAAAAGACCTCCAACACGTGAGTTGAAAACTAGGGAAAAGTTAAACAAGAGCTAACACAACACTATTTGCAAGTTACTAAAACAAAGGAGAAAATGTAAGTAATTAAGTGGGAGCAAAATAGGTGAACAAAATGGGGAAATGGAGGGAGCTGCAGTGGGTTCAATGTTCAACGTTGACACAGCATGACGCGACGACAAGATGAAAGGGTGCATGAAGCACCAGTGGATTGGTCGCTCACCAACCTAGCACAATTAGCTGCATCCCCTAACATAC
The DNA here is from genome assembly GCA_014218235.1 of Colocasia esculenta. Classification (NCBI taxonomy): domain Eukaryota; kingdom Viridiplantae; phylum Streptophyta; class Magnoliopsida; order Alismatales; family Araceae; genus Colocasia; species Colocasia esculenta. Next base: position 145,515,982 of record CM024758.1, on the reverse strand, counting down.
AACTAGAATATCTCTAGTTGATTTCTATTTTTATTTTTAATAATATATATATATATATACATACTTTTTTATTTTTTTAATAAAGAGTAACTACTAACCTAGACTGTCTCTAAGATCCTCCTCAACTTGCCAAACAAAGTCCTAGCTCACTTCTCTCTAAGATCCTCGTCAACGTGCACCTAATATTGGGTTGCAACTAAAACTTCCGTTTTTATTGGGTTGTAAACAAAACTGGCCGTGTTTTTTCCATTTCCATTTTCTTTTGGAAATTCTATTTCCATTTCTATCCCTGACCCATTAGTAACATGGTTGGCCATATCGCACTTGAAATCGTATCATGTTAAATCATTCGGTCTCTAGCATAGTTTGGTATAAACAGTATCATTTTATTTTATCATTATCTTTTTAATGAGAAGTTAAAGTTTATTGAGTGCACCGAGACTGAACCGAACTCGTACACAATATCATACCGTACTAGGTAAAATCTGGTTCGAGCCGATACACCCCAAACCTTGGTTAACAGCCTTAGATGAGGTCATTTGTCTCTAATCTTAACGAAGGGCCAAATCTTTAGTCAACAAGTCTAGCTTGTGTCATCTTCTAGAAATGAGATCTTCTTGGCCCCACAGGAGGGGGCTCAGTCAGTACAATGAGGTGGGGTGAATTTTTTTTATTTTAACTTCTGTGTAATGAAAAAAATTTCACCCCACTCCATTGTATTGACCGAGCCCTCTCCGACAAGAAGCGAGAGAATCCCATTTCCATCTTCTGTGGGCCTTCTCAAAAGGAAAACCTGAAATGCTGATTGTTGGAGGTGGAATGCAAACGGGAGAGGATGTTTTGGGGGCTGCAATATTTTTCAATTAGTTTTTAATCCTTGTAACTTCACTAATTCAACTTTGAGCCCACAAGAATTAACTTTTCTTGGAAGCATTTCCGTCTTGCCCTTGAAAAGAAGGACCAAAAGCTAATTGTAATAATTACCAAAACGACACTTTTGATTTCAGTACATACATACCAAAAACTAAAGCCGGAGAGAACTGACTTGAAACTGCAGTCAGCTTTAAAATCAGATAAACACACCATTTTAAACATCGTATTGCAGTGAAATAAACAAAAAAGTTGTAGACGTAGTGCAGGATTAGAAAGTGGAAGAAAACCTACCAATAAAAGGTCATTCCTTTGCTCCACCAATCAGCGGTAAAGTATAAAATTTGGCCGATGACTGGCTGGGGTTAAAAGTATTAACTTTGGTCTCCTAAATATTTATTTTAGACTCATAAATACTCTCTTATAGTTCAAAAATATTTATTAAACTTTTATAATATTGATTTTGAATTTATAAATACAAATTCTTAACTCATAAAAAAATATTTGGACTCATAAAAACTGACATCAATTCACTGTTGATGCTGCGGCCTGTTGTTGTCCGCGGCCACTATCACATCAGCCAGCTGCCAATTCAAGTTTTTTGCTAGTAAGCACAAGAAGACCCTTGCACTTAAGCATTCTCTTAAGAAAATGCCATGTGATCCCTCGGAATTGCCACACCAACCAGACCTTGCCAGGGTGAGCCTTATTCCATCATCATTAGCCTTTATCTTATTATTTAGGGTCAGTTACATGAATTTTGTTATACAAATATTTCTATCAAATACTATATTTATTTGAATTTAAAAATTAATATCTTTCTAATAACATCACACCATCTCATTTTAAATCTATTTTGAACTCTTTTACTAACATCTATTAAAATTTAATCACATCTTTAAACGACATCGAGTTAAGACGACGGTGCAATATCTAAATCACCTAATTTATTTTCTCTTATTTTACTATCAATTAGAGTTATTCCAAATCTTTGCAGAATTGTTCATTCTTAATTTTTTAGTTTTACCATGCATCCATCTCTGCCATGCAGATCCACCCTAAGACTTGTTCCATCTGGCTGAATAATTGCCAAAAGAAAAGCTAAGTTAACATGATCCAGACTCATCCATGGACAAACCTCAGTCCCTCTCTACTTGGTTGCTTCAGAAAACCACATCTGGCAAGCATGTCATTATTTTCCACAGGTTGGGGGGTGGGAATGCTTGCTCCAGTGCAGCTCCAATCAATACCCACGCTGCGGCATTCAAAACCACTACTGTAAGGCATTGCCATCATCAATCACCATATAGAAGGTCATCTTGAAATGATTCTCTACTCATCTGCTTGTTAGGTCCCCGAATATAAGCATCATCCTGGAAACAGTATTGAAACCGGTGATGAACAGAGTCACAACTGTTACAGACAGCCATACAGGACTCCCAAAGGCATACTAACAGTGGCATAGTTCCCCACAAACTTTGTTGCTACCGCATGGTACTAACCAATAATGCTGGTGATGCCATACTATTCCAATGGAAAGAAAACCAAGCTTTATATCGATACCCATGTGGAGAGTTCATCACTCAACATGAAATGGTACCTCCATCTGATGGTTAGGCAAAATTATTAACATTCCTCTAAACTATTCAGAGATAATCGCCATACTCTTATCTCTATTTAAACGCAGTATACCTCTGAAATCCTTAAGAGATATAAGCAATTTTCCTTTATTTTTCTTACATGATTCCACAATAGTAGACTTAACACATTGTTCATTCAGAATCAGCTTGAACAATATGCATCATAGAGACCACTATGATGGTAATGCTTTTCGGGAATTCAATTCAATGTCGGCTGGTCACTTTGTTCTTCTGTTGTTCCTGAAGCATGCTTCCCCACTCTGGAGGTCAAATTTATGTAACAAAAATGCGCAGTCATGAGGTGGAACAGGATGTTGGTTGGCACTGATTATCCGGATATTATCATCAACACAAAAGAATAAACAGAACATAATTAACCGGAAAGATGGATGAAAAGAGGCATCCTCCCAGAGGCATATCCACTCTGCCATGCTCATATTACATTGTCAGTGAGGTAACTCCATAGGTACCCACAAAATTTAATGCCGGTTTCTGGTTTTCTAAACATATTCTTGCACCTTGGATAGGGAAGAGGGTTCTTATTTATAATGTCTATTGTTTATATGTTGCAGGTAAACAAGCTACCGAGTCCATCTGATTCTGAAATAGGTTGCATATAAATAAGGTCTACCTAAGTCCTAAGTTTGATCACATCCATTTATATGAAAAAAGTCGAGTCTTCTCATCCCATAAAAATCCGAAGCATAATAGTGGGTTAAAGTCAAGTAATCTTCTTCATCACAGTCAAAAAAACCATAGCATAATAGTGGGTCAAAAGGAAGAACTGTATATTTTCAATACATAGTGGTTGTAACAATTCGTATGCCTAGCCCTGTCAATGGATCGGATCCGGGTCGGATCCTTCGTGATCCGAACCCGGATCCGAATTCAAAAGATCCGGTTCCGATCCGCATTCAAATTTAAAACACATTTTGGATCGGATTCAGATTAAGATCCGAATTCAATTGGTGATCCCCAATTCGTACCTCGTTGCGGTAGATGTCCCGAGATGAGGCTGATGGAATCGCCGGTGAACCAGGGGAGGAGCAACTCGTCTTGTGCATGCCACCCGTGGGTGGAGCTCCCGGAGTTCGCTTGCCCAACAACAACAAGCATTGAACAAACACGTACAGAAAAACAAAAGTTAAAGATCAAGATCCCTCTCCTTGCCGACAACATTCTGAGAATTGAAGGAACAGTAAGAGGTAAATAGCCAAATCTTGGCGAGAACTTCCAATTAATGAACGAACACCACCACTTAAAGAATGGAAAGCGAGAGACTGTCACCAACGATTTGGAAGAGAAACAACATCCTAAGAACTGTGGAAACATTTAAAGCTAAACAGCCAAAAACTTGTCCCAAACCTCCCAAAGGACAAGTAAAATTTTACAGAGGAAAATTTCTGCTGCAAAAAACATGTCTAGAACCCATAGTTTAGAGAAGAACAAATGTTTTGGGACCGGAAAGAACAGAAAAGATTAGTAAGAATGCAAAAAAAAGGCAACCGACATCTTCTCCCAGACATTCTAAAGGACAAGCCACATTTCACCAAAATAGAAACCATCGCAAGCAGGAAACTCGTCTGGAATCCATGGCTTTGACGATCAAGAACAAGTTTCAGAGAGAAACACACAGAAGCGAGTTCATCGATCTGCCGAGATGGTCATGCAGAGATCATCTAACTCACCAACTGGTGCAGATCTCTTCCCCTTACGCTCCGTCCCACCTCCCTATGAGCGCCGACGACATCCCAGCCCTCTCAAGCTTCATCTTCGTACTTCTGAGAGTAAGCATGGGGAAGATGGAGCTGCGCAGATCAGTAGGAGCCATGGCTTGGTGAAGACGGCTCCCCTGCTGGGTGAAGGCCGGTTGGAGACATGGATAGGCGAAGACGCCCTCCGTTCTCCCTTCCTGTTGGAACACCAACCGCCGGAATCATCTCCTCCGCCACCACCCCTTGCCACCGCCGCATTCCGTAGAGCCACTTCCCATGGGGAAAAAGCTAGGGTTGAGAAGGGGGCAGGGCGGAGCAGGGGCCAAGGGGAAGAAGTTGAGATGGATCGGATCGGATCAAGTGTTTGCCCCGAAACAAGAGATTTCGGATCAAACATGTTTGCCCCGAATGTGGACAAAAGTTACATTTCGGGTCAAAGCATGTGATCCGAATCCGATTTTTTTTTGGATTCAGATCGGGTCTTCGGATCTCTGGATCCATTGACAGGCCTACGTATGCCTGATTAAAGGAGTGGACATAGCAACGTCAATAAATTCTGATACATAAATGCAGTATGGAATGAAGTGCAAATGCTACATCAGTTGTAGCTTCTACAAGTTTGAATTGGGTGGTAAGCAATAATTCAACCTCTTGGTTTGCTTCAGTACAACGGAAAATTTAATTAATTTTTCTACACATCTATCATCAGTACATAATGCAGCTACTTGTTTATATTCATTTGCTACAAAAGATAACACAAGAACGATGCTTTACAAACAAACCAAAAAGAATCAACACTCACATCGTGACATATAATAAACGAAGGACAAAGAAATCCTGTCTTGTTATTTTCCTTTCACATGCCCAAAAGTATCTCCCTCTTCTACTGCTTATTTATCACTTTGATGACTTGCTTAGCATACTCCATTCAGACTTTGAGCAAGGGTATTAGAAATGAAACTATCGGGTTGGATTCCCTCGGCCACCATTCTTTCATATAACATCAAGGCGTTGGAGAGTCTACCAGCTTTGCAGAATCCATGAATCAAAATTCCATATGCCACAAGATCAGGCAGGAGACTCCTCCGAATTGCACAATGGAAGTCAACGATGCCTCCTGTATCCTACCTTCCTTACAAAGCCCATCAATGAGAACACTGTAACTGACAATGTTGGGAGAAATATTATTTTGAACCATATCCTCATGGAGCTGAAAAGTTTTCTCCATATCTTGAGCTTTTGAGTACCCATCCATTAGACCTATAAGTATAAACATTAGGCGCTGGGCCTCTGTCAAGCATCATATTGAAGAAGAGCATTGCTTCATCCATTCTACTTTCTTTACAAAAAGCATCAATCAAGTGAGTATATGTAATTGTATGGGCTGCAGACCTGCACATCATCTCCTCATAAAGCAGAATGGCTTTCTCCAGTCTGTTAGCACCACAATAACCACCTATCATGATATTGTAACTTGCAACATCAGGCTCCACGCCAGAAGAGGCACATTGATGGAACATTTTCTGAGCCTCTTCCATGTGGCCTTCTCTGATTAGACCAAGCATAAGAACATTGTAAATAAAAATGTCAGGAACAATACTGTCTCTATGCATCATATGGAAAACCTTCAATCCAGCAGCTACAGCCTTGTGCTTGCATAATCCACCAATCAAGCTGCAGTAGCTTACAACATCCAAAATAATGCCTTTCTTCAGCAGGTAAAAGAAAAACATAACTGCCTCTGTCACCCTCCCTTGTCGCTCATGCTTAAGAATCACAGAGAAAGTAACCACATCTGGACTAGATTGTATGTCATTCCTCTATACATCTTTATTGCATCCCCTAATCTTTTCATTTTACAGAAACCACAAATTAACATGTTATATATTGCAACAGTGGGCTCAACTTCTGACTTAAGGAGAAACCTCAAAGCATCACATATTTTCCTCGCCTTACAAAGGCCCTTTATGAGTACACTGTTAACAACAACATCAGCAGCACACCCTTCACCCATCATCTGCCAGTACAAATCAAATGCAACCTTCAGATTCCCTGCACTGCAGAATCCATCCATCATGGTGCTGTACAACACACCAGTTGGCTTGAAACCAAGCTTCAGAATCATGGATAAGATCGCACAGGCCTCGGCAACTCGATTCTCCTGAAATAAATCTTGATAAGGATGCTATATGTGACCATGTTAGGTGAAATGCCTTCCTTAAGCATTATCCTGTATAACTCAAATGCTTCTGGGTGCATCCTACTCTGACGAACCCATCTAGCACCGAACTAAATATCACCACATCCAACTTAATTCCACTGTCTAGAGCCCTCGACAGAAGGCCATAGGACTCATCCTTCTACCTTCCTTACAGAATCCTCAATTAAAATGCTGTACATTATAAGGTCAGGAGAAACGCCCTTCTCCAGCATGAGATTGAAAACTCCAACGGCCTCATCCAACTTGCCCTCCTTACAGCAAGCAGCTTCAACGTGCTGTAGGTCACAACATTGGGTTGGGGGCCTTCTTCGAGCAGCAAACGCAGGAACACTTTTGCAGCTTCTAACTTGTTTCCCTTGCACAGAGCATTGGCAACCTTATTGCAGTCAGATACACAGGGCGCTAGGCCACTTCCCCCAGTGTTCGATGGAAATCCAAAACCCCCTCCACATCCCCTTTGTGGAAATAACCCCACACCACAGCGTGGTACCCACGCGGCAATCTGCTGCTAATGTCCAAAATGAGGTCGTTTCGGCCTTTGTCCGTCAGAAAAGTAAGAAGCTGTAGGAAGACGTTCCCAGGAAGGGAGAACCCCATCCGCGTCGCATGCAGAAAGGCCTCAACCGCCGGGCCGGCATCCAGCACGGCAGTAGCGTTCGACCAGAAAGCCAAGCAGGACGTCCGCGTCGGTGCCGCCCCCTCGGCGAGCGCCTCCAGAGCATCCGAGGCCCGGGGACAACGGAGGACCATCCTGTCCACGACGCCGCGCGCGGCCCCGAGCATGCCGCGGGAGAAGAACGCATGGGCCGCGACCGAGAGGGAGGGCAGCGTGAAGGGCAGGTGAAGGCCCGCCGCGGCCCATCGGAAAAAGCGGATAACGGAGACGGGATCGGGGCGAAGGCGGCGCAGGACGTGCTCGACGTGGGGAGGGGTCAAAAGGCCGCATAGGGAGGCGGGGAGGGGGGACGGGACACGGGGGCTGTTCGGGGGGGAGGAAAAGGAAGCGGCGAGGTCAGCTAAGATTTGGTCGAGAGATGGGCGGGCGTGGAGCTGCGGGTGGTGCAGAGGGGGCGGAGGAGGAAGGGGGGCTTGAAGGGGAGTACCTTAGTGGCGGCGGCGGGGGGGAGGGGGGGGCATCGGTGAGCGGCAATGCTGCGGCGAGCTGAAACCATCTTTCTCTCTCTACCCACCAGCTCGCGCCGCCACCCCGCGTCTCTCTCCTTCTCTGTCTACCCCGGAAGCAGGGGTGAGAACGGAGACTGGGCTCTCCGCCTCGGCGGTCGGGGTTTCAAGAAGGGATTTTATCACATATATCCTTGCCAAGGGCTGTATATGTACACATGCACATCTATTTTAAAAAAAAAATGTCAAGAAAATATTCCAATATACTCTAATAATTATGGCTGTACCATGAATCTGCGGCGCTGTGCCTCGTTTGGAGCCTTCTTAACCTCAAGTAAAACCTCCACTCTTTATCCACCATTGCAAAGTTCTCTTTTACCGGCTTGCTTTCATAGTAAGATATTTACATACTTTGCCAAACAATTTTGTTGAGCGAATCCTGCATTATCCATGTCGAAATGAAAAAAAAAAAATCCAAAAAAACCAATATCCAACTATTCATGTCTTTGGATCGATGTCGTTTAATAATGCCAATCATGAGAAAATATTTACAATCTGAACATGCAAATAATATAGATGAAGATCTTCCTTCAACAAACGGTAGCATGAGTTGACCGTGACGGCATAACCGTACTGAACTGCGTCAGGGTCATCATGAGTCCCAACATAATCGACATGATGCTTACGAGAAGAGGGGGAGGGGGTGCGCGGAGGTCGGAGGGGGGAACCGAAGAGGGAGGGGCTGATGGTGGGAGAAGGAGGCTTGTGAGGAGGTGGGGGTGATGGCAGAGAGAGGGAGAGGGAGAGGGGGAGGGGAGGGGCGGCGATGGCGAGAGGAGGCTCACAAGGGGGGGGGGGTGCCAACAAAGAGAGGGAGTGGAATGTCGCGTCAGTGGGGGGGGCGGCGATGGTGGAGAGAGTACAAAGAGGGAGGGAGACTTCGTGGGGGGGGGGGGGGGTAGTAGTTCAACAAGAAGAGAGAAGAAAGGGGGAGAGCGGAGAGAGAGAGCCCGCACCGTGGAGGGGGGTTGGAGAGAGGGTAGAGAAGAGAGAGAGAAACTTCACAGGCGGTAGACCAGGAGGGGGGACAAGGAGGAAGCCAGAGGTAAAGGAGGAGGGGATTGGTGTGGTATAGATCATACCATCTCATGAAAACCTCAACACGGCCGACTCAAACAACATTGTTATCTTGGAGGTAGCTAACTTTGTGGAATATGCAAATCATGCTTTATAGACAATATCTATCACCCATGAGAAACTTCCTCAATTCTCCTTAACCACATGTTACATTCATCCTTTGTCATCCATGCTGCGGTTATAATGGTCACTTGGCTGTGTTATAAAAATTACTTCAAAACATATCTGAATATCCTCTTTTATTGGGATGATAAATAAAATCGGAATTTCACAACTTAGAAATACAAACCAAGACTTTTCTTATACAAATTCAAAAAAAAAATTGATAAGCCTACTCTACCTTTCACCTGTCGTTCAAATGAAATAACAATATTTTTTACCCATCTAAATAAGAGAAGAAATGTTGAGTTGTAAATTGTAATAATCGCGCCCAACTATGATTGGTTGGACGGTGAGATCTAGGGGTGTTCATGATTTGCTTTGGTTTGGTTTATAAGAAATTTTTAGGAAACCAAACCAAATCAAATTCGGACTCAAACCGAACCAAACCAAACCGAAGTCCCTTGAAACCAAATCAAACCAAACCGAATTGGTTCGGTTTAACTTGAAAATAAATGGGCATTTAGATTCTTTTAGTCTTAAATAAGATTTTAATCACTTATTTCTCTAATAAATCACTATCAAATATATTTGAAATGAAGTATTAAATGTTGATGATCATATTAACCTCCATAATATGTATTTTTACGTAAATATATTTAAAAACTTGATAGATATATATAAATTAAAATTTATTATTGTAATTCGATTTAATCGATTTGGTTTGATTTCTAGAGGTTAAAAACCAAATCAAACCGATTTTTCTTTTTCGGTTTGGTTTGGAACCAAACCAAATTTTTTCCATATTCAAATCAAACCAAACCGAATTGCTCAGTTCGATTTGATTTTTCGGTTTGAACCGAATAGTGAACACCCCTAATGAGATCTAGGGCTTGTAGGTTCTAACACCCGACCAATCACAGTCAAACACAACTAACCCACATCAATATTCCCTCCCGTGCCAACCGAAGGGAATCATTTCTCTCTAGACAAATCAACCATCTGCGAGCACCGACATATGAGAACAAGTGTGAACCATGCACATATATGTGAACCCATCTATTTTATGTTTGCAGATAGTATCATTCTTGCTCATCTAGATGAATACTAAGTATTTCTCTACGTAAAATTATCAACCCGATAACTACATCTCTTCGAAGTTAAAATAGAGACAACCAATGCTATGCAGTTATCAAACCTACCCGGATCCCAATGTTTCAAGATTTGCCAAAAACACAGCATAGTTTTTTATGTTTGAATTGTCGTCTGTGTGCTACAAGTTACTCGATTTCAAACTGGGTCAACCTATGTGTCAATTAGAAGGCTATAAAAAGAAAAAGTTGTTCATAACTAAAGGCTGAGCCTTCAATTGTTCCGGTAGTGGGGAAGAAGATATATATAGAGAGAGAGCATCGCATGCTTGAGGCCAGTATATATATATAGTACTCATCTCCAAGAGTATTATCCACAACCTTACTCAGTACCAAGAATATTCTGGTGGGGCAGTAAAAATGGAATTCCTAAAAGCCCTCTAGTGGCTTGGCATAGAATGCAGAGACCGAAGGTTGATGTGGCTTAGGATTTAGAGATCTTCATTTGTTTAACAAAGCTGCACTCATGAAACTTACCTGGAGGTTTATTACTGATTCCTCTTGTCTGTGGGGATCTCTTCTAACAGCTAAGTACTGTAAATCTCAATCCTTTTGGCATCTCAAGAGTACTGCATGTTCATCCCAGATTTGGCATGGCATTCTGGCTGTCAGAGAAGAGGTTAAGAAGGGCAGCATGTGGATGGTTAAGAATGGTTTTAACATAGACATATGGTCAGACAACTGGATTCCAGGTCTTCTATACCCTCTTAAACCTTTGCCTTCTTACAGGGAATCCTTGCCTAAGAAGGTGGCAGACCTCTTTTCTGAGGGTCAACGGAGAACTCACCTAATAATGGATATATTTGGTGCTGCTATAGTTGAGCTAATCTGTAGAATCAGACTGCCTCAACTTCCTACCTTTAATCAGGACTCTCTCATTTGGATCCATACCCAAGATGGAGTACTCACTGCCAAATCAGCATATAGGTCTCTTTCTAATCACCAAGCAAGAGCTAGCAGTTCATCAGCACATCCAATATGGAGAACAATTTGGCTACCAGATCTCATGAGGCAAGTTCATCCTAATCTCATAGTATTTCTATGGAAAGCTATCTCCAATGGTCTCCCCACCTTTTCCAGACTAGCCAAGCTTGCTCCGGGCATTGATGTTCTCTGTCCTTGCTGCCAAGATAAAGCTGAAACTATTAATCACATCCTCTTCGAATGCAACTTTGCCAGAGCAATGTGGTTTGCTAGCCATGTGAATTACCGAATTACAAGAATTGACTGCCCTTTGGAAGAAAGGATACAAAATTGGATTCAACCTTATGCAGATCACAGGAGGGACTTTAAATTTCTTAGATATGCCATTGCAATAATGTGGCACATCTGGAAGGCCAGATGCCTCAATGTTTTTGAAAACAAGAATCTGTCACCAGTTCAAGTTATCTCTAAAGCCCACCAGGATATTGCTATGTGGCCATCCATTGAGGAGAATATTCAAGACCTGCAGTTCAGCAGTCTAATCACCATATCACATGTTCTACTCATGCCATCCTCTTTATGACAGACGCCACTTTCAAGAATGGAATGTCCTCCAGTGCAGTGTCGAACCTATAACGACAATGCTTCCAGTTCTGTCGAAGCTGAAGCTATTGCTATCTTCTATGGAATCAAATGGGCCTCCCACACAATTGTCCCTCCATTGTTGTTAGCGATGCCCTCAATGTGATTAATATCATCACCAAAATGAAAGCTTCTATTAGCATTGCAGCTCTATTCTGGATGATTGCAAAGCCATGTTATCTATGTATCCATCTGTAAATGTCAACTATGCACCTAGAACTGTTATCCAGCCAGCCCACCTTATGGCTAAGCATGCTTTGGCCGAGAGGTACTTTGGGGAATGGACTCCTACTTCTATTCCCTCTTCTGTTCTGGCTGTGATTCGTTCTACTCCTGTAAGTTTTGTTTCTTGATGAATGAATCAACCACCTTCCCAGTCAAACAAAAACAAAAAAGTAAATTTTGCCGTCTTGAGACTCAAACGACGATCTGTCGCATGCAGTTAACACTCTGGACAAAGAAGTAAAACCATCAATCATTGCCAAATTGTGACAAGAACACATGAAATAGCAGGACAGAAATAGTTGTATATGACATTAACAACAGGCAGAAAAGATATCAGTGGTGTTCAAATACAAAATCTTCATATTCAGTTATCTTCAAAATGAAATTATTAGCTAGATTATATACTTCTCAAATCGAAAGAAAATATAATATGTCTCTATTGTTTGATTCCATTCATTTAACTTAACTCTAGTTGAGTTAAGAGGAGGAAATGACTTAGACAATCTCTTCTCTCTCCCCCCTGCTTGAATATCTCTTTCTTCTCTCGCAAGGTTATTTTTGTATTTTTATCTCTTTTGACAGTTCCATCCAGTTGAAGATGGAATCTTCTTATGATGTTGACGGTCAATTAACCGTAAAGATGTAATCAATGTTTTTTCGATTTGAGAGGTATACAATCTAATAGTTAAACTTTGAAAGATATATAAATAGTTTCTCAAAACAATTCCCTAAATATAAGAGTGTAAACGAGTCGAGTTGAGCCGAGTACTATGCTACTCAAGTTTTGTTCGTTAATTTTAATCGAGTTCGAATTTTATTGAATATTGAAACTATCTGTTCAAATTTAGTTCGTTTAAATACTCTCGAACTCGAGCACTTAACGAATATCTTAACGAACTTAATTAAATTTACGAATTCATATATAAGTAAGTCTAATTCAATTTACAAGTAAAAAAATGATAGTTCATAAGACCCAAATCTATCTTATTTCAAGCTCATATCTCAATAGTCTTGATAAGTTACTCAATTTAACTATTTTAATATAATGTTTGAAATATATTCATAATTTGTCACAAGCAATATGAGATTAATAGATAGACACCGCAAGAGAGGGGGTCGGTTTTCGACAAGGTAGGGGTGGTGCTACAACTCCCCTTCGCACACCGCCCAAAACCCCCCATTTGCACCGTCAGCAACGATATTGCGGCCGTTGGAGTAGGGCTGTAAAGAATATGGTCCAAACCGAAAAACCGAACCGATTTGGTTCGGTTCAGTTCGGTTTCATGGGCTGGGCGGTTCGGTTTCAGGCTGGGAAACCGAAATGAACCGAATAGCTATATATAATTTATAAATAATAGAAATATACAAAAAAAGGGTAGCGCAACGGAGGGCGGAGTCGCGCGCCCTCCCGCCCTCCGCGCGCGTGGTGGTCGCGAGTTCGATACTCGCGACCATCACAAAATGCCCCTTTTTACATGGTTTTTGCTGGTCATTGCCAGAAATGCCAGAAAAACCAGAAAAAAAATACCCAAAATTGCCAGAATTCGGTTAACCGGTTCGGTTCGGTTCAAACAATGACTTCGGTTCGGTTCGATTTTCTCCAAAAATGGAGAAAACCGAACCGTGAACACCCCTAGTTGGGAGCATCGTCCGCCACCAACGAACTGTCCACAGTGGTTACTGGAGATGTCAATGGCCAACCGCGCATCCCTTGGTCTCACCGGGGGCTCACCTACTGCGCAGGCCAATCTCGGGAGAAAAAAGATGCTTGATATGTTAGAGGACCTTGCAACACTAAATTTTATGCTCATGTCCCTATTTACATGATTTGTCTATATACCCTCATTTACATAATTTGTGTATATACACTATGGATTTAGTCTATGACATTTAAACCCTCATAAGTATTTTATATTATAATAATAGCAGTATAAAAATAAATAAATATGTTTATATCAATATATTCTCATGCTTATTATATTTAAACAAATATTTAAACGAAATGTTAATGAATACTTAGACAAACTCTTAACAAGTATTGAATCGAACTCTTAAACGAATTATTTACAAGTATAATCAACCGAACTCACGTGTGTTCAAACTCAACTCATTTATGAACTATTTTTTTTTTTGTTCAAACTCGACTTGTTAATTAAATAAACGAGTAGAACCGAACTTTTATCGAGTTGAACTTCGAACAACTCGTCTAACATATCGACCTAAAGGTGAATAACTGACGTCAACTTGCAATGCTGATGTGAGGAACACCTCTGTGGAAATTCAAGTCACGGAAATATTATAATGGAATTGCAATGTTTTCTGGTTAATATAGCGAACAAACATGGCATTGCATATGGTTGGCTTTTCTAAATTGAAGTAAAAATTCAAATTTCTAGGATACATTAACAGTTAGGCCATTAAATTCCATAAAACGGATCGATAGAGTAATAAAACTAGGTGCCATCTGAACGCCAAGTCTTTCTTTGAGAGGCTGGCCAGGAGCATGCATCGGAGTCATAGACGATGGAGGACTGTCTAGCCACAGCTTGCGATGAGTGCGAGCTTCTCCATGGTGCAACTGTAAGAGCCTAGACTCCGGTTATAATTTATAAACAAATCAATACATTTGACAAATAATTTGAAACTCGACTTGTTTATTAACTAACGAGTCGAATTTAAAAAAAAAAAAACTCGATTCACAAAAAAATCAAACTTGAGCATAAACATATTCGATTGAAATATATTCGCAAACAACTCATTAAAATACTCAATAATGTGTTCGTTCATATACTCAAATTTATACTCTTAATGTATTTGAGTTTTTATAATAAATATGAGAACATAAATATATTTATTTATTTTTATAAAAATATATTGATTTAATACACACCAAATGATATACACAAACTAGACACATCCAATAAATATGTGCCACTTAATAAAGATAGAGACATTAATATCTCCCACCTTAACATTTTCAAGCCTAAAAAGTTGAAGCGACACATCCTCGTTGGATATATCTATTGTATACATATTATTTGGTGTATAATAAATATTTTATTTATTATTAAAATATGAAACATTTATGGAGACTTGGAATTTGTTTGATAACACTTAATAAATCTTCGATGTCTAAAGCGATCAGATATTAGAGATTCAAATTTTTTGACAAAACATCTTACCGAATGTCTAAAATATGTCGATTATCTTAATTACCTCTTAACAAAAAGTGTGATAGCTATGGCATTTTTTCCTGAACTCCTAGCAGCGGCGAACAACGCCACAGCCCTTCTTCCTGAACTCGCCTTGCCCGATCGGCTCCTCGCTCGACAGATCCACCCAATTGATCCGTCGAAGGTAGGCTTATGGCCACTTAGCGAGCCTTCCTCCATCAAGGATCTGAGGTCCACGGCCACGACGATCGAGTGCTTCCAACACGTCAACCACGAGATCCCGCAAGGAGTGATCTCTGCCGCGAAGCAGGCGGCAGCGACGATGGTCCAATTGCCACCAAAGAAGAAGGCCAGATGGTGACATCG
>CM024758.1:145428373-145500597 GCA_014218235.1 Colocasia esculenta | reverse complement strand
AATAAAGGAGCTTAAATTAGCTCACTCTTTTATAGATAAGGGGATGAAGCCACATAGCACCATAGGCTACAAAAAAAGAAAATAACAAAGTAAATCAGATAAAATGGAGATTGCTGAAACCTAGAAATCCAATACATAAGACTATCAAAGAAAAGATTTAAACTAGCACCCATGCCAAAAATAAAGAACACTACAACAAGCCATGAAACTAGATCAAACAGATCCAAGAGATACTTGAGCATTGACTAGGACAAATCGAGATGCACACTTGGTCTTGGGAAGAAAGGCTACAAATTTTGGAGGCAGTAAATCGACGAAAGTAGCTCCGAAGACGCATGCATATGATGAAAAGATATGCGAATAGACTCAGAACACAGAGTTAGACCTGAAACTTCAAGACTCCAGATTTCGGGGCTCCAAAGATTTATCGACGATGAACTTACATCTCAGAAACTTGACAATCCTCAAGCGAGTTAGAGATAGCTAGTCAGAGTCTTGATGGCTTCCTTAGAAGAAGGTTAGAGCCCGATCAACCAAAAGACCTCCAACACGTGAGTTGAAAACTAGGGAAAAGTTAAACAAGAGCTAACACAACACTATTTGCAAGTTACTAAAACAAAGGAGAAAATGTAAGTAATTAAGTGGGAGCAAAATAGGTGAACAAAATGGGGAAATGGAGGGAGCTGCAGTGGGTTCAATGTTCAACGTTGACACAGCATGACGCGACGACAAGATGAAAGGGTGCATGAAGCACCAGTGGATTGGTCGCTCACCAACCTAGCACAATTAGCTGCATCCCCTAACATACAACTAGAATATCTCTAGTTGATTTCTATTTTTATTTTTAATAATATATATATATATATACATACTTTTTTATTTTTTTAATAAAGAGTAACTACTAACCTAGACTGTCTCTAAGATCCTCCTCAACTTGCCAAACAAAGTCCTAGCTCACTTCTCTCTAAGATCCTCGTCAACGTGCACCTAATATTGGGTTGCAACTAAAACTTCCGTTTTTATTGGGTTGTAAACAAATTAAACTGGCCGTGTTTTTTCCATTTCAATTTTCTTTTGACAATTCTATTTCCATTTCTATCCCTGACCCATTAGTAACATGGTGGCCATATCGCACTTGAAATCGTATCATGTTAGATCATTCGGTCTCTAGCACAGTTCGGTATAAACAATATCATTTTATTTTATCATTATCTTTTTAATGAGAAGTTAAAGTTTATTGAGTGCACCGAGACTGAACCGAACTCGTACACAATATCATACCGTACTAGGTAAAATCTGGTTCGAGCCGATACACCCCCAACCTTGGTTAACAGCCTTAGATGAGGTCATTTGTCTCTAATCTTAACGAAGGGCCAAATCTTTAGTCAACAAGTCTAGCTTGTGTCATCTTCTAGAAATGAGATCTTCTTGGCCCCACAGGAGGGGGCTCAGTCAGTACAATGAGGTGGGGTGAATTTTTTTTATTTTAACTTCTGTGTAATGAAAAAAATTTCACCCCACTCCATTGTATTGACCGAGCCCTCTCCGACAAGAAGCCGAGAGAATCCCATTTCCATCTTCTGGGGCCTTCTCAAAAGGAAAACCTGAATGCTGATTGTTGGAGGTGGAATGCAAACGGGAGAGGATGTTTTGGGGGCTGCAATATTTTTCAATTAGTTTTTAATCCTTGTAACTTCACTAATTCAACTTTGAGCCCACAAGAATTAACTTTTCTTGGAAGCATTCCGTCTTGCCCTTGAAAAGAAGGACCAAAAGCTAATTGTAATAATTACCAAAACGACACTTTTGATTTCAGTACATACATACCAAAACTAAAGCCGGAGAGAAACTGACTTGAAACTGCAGTCAGCTTTAAAATCAGATAAACACACCAGTTTTAAACATCGTATTGCAGTGAAATAAACAAAAAAGTTTGTAGACGTAGTGCAGGAATTAGAAAGTGGAAGAAAACCTACCAATAAAAGGTCATTCCTTTGCTCCACCAATCAGCGGTAAAAGTATAAAGTTTGGCCGATGGTTGGCTGGGGTTTAAAGTATTAACTTTGGGCTCGTAATATTTATTTTAGACTCATAAATACTCTCTTATATTTCAAAATATTTATTAACTTTTTATAATGTTGATTTTGAATTTATAAATACAAATATTAGCTCATAAAAACATATTTTGGGCTCATAAAAACTGCCATCATTCACTGTTTGATGCTGCGGCCTGTTGTTGTCTGCGGCCACTATCACATCAGCCAGCTGCCAATTCAAGTCTTTTTGCTAGTAAGCGCAAGAAGACCCTCGCACAGTTGCACTAATAAGTATTCTCTTAAGAAAATGCCATGTGATTCCCTCGGAATGCCATACCAACCAGACCTTGCCAAGGGTGAGACTTATTCCATCATCATTAGCCTTTATCTCATTATTTAGGATCATTACATGAATTTTGTTATATAAATATTTCAATCAAATATTATATTTTATTTAAATTTAAAAAATTAATATTTTTTTAATAACATCGCACCATCTCATTTTAAATCTACTTTGAACTCTTTTACTAATATCCATTAACATTTGATCACATTTTTTAACTAACATCGAGTTAAGACGACGGTGCAAATATCCAAATCACTTGAATTTATTTTTTCTCATTTTAATATCAATTAGAATTATCCAAATCTTTACAGAATGGTTCATTCTTAATCTTCTCTTTTTTAGTTTTACCGTGCATCTATCTCAACATCTCCATCTCTGCTATGCAGATCCACCCTAAGACTTGTTCCATCTGGCTGAATAATTGCCAAAAGAAAAAGCTAAGTTAACATGATCCAGACTCATCCATGGACAACCTCATCCCTCTCTACTTGGTTGCTTCAGAAAACACATCTGGCTAGCATGTCATTATTTTCCACAGGTTGGGGGGTGGAATGCTTGCTCCATGCAGCTCCAATTCAATACCCAAGCTGCTGGCATTCAAAACCACTACTGTAAGGCTTGCCATCATCAATCACCATATAGAAGGTCATCTTGAAATGATTCTCTACTCATCTGCTTGTTAGGTCCCCGAATATAAGCATCATCCTGGAAACAGTATTGAAACCGTGATGAACAGAGTCACAACTGTTACAGACAGCCATACAGGACTCCCAAAGGCATACTAACAGTGGCATACTTCCCCACAAACTTTGTTGCTACCGCATGGTACTAACCAATAATGCTGGTGATGCCAGTACTATTCCAATGGAAAGAAAACCAAGCTTTATATCGATACCCATGTTGGAGAGTTCATCACTCAACATGAAATGGTACCTCCATCTGATGGTTAGGCAAAATTATTAACATTCCTCCAAACTATTCAGAGATAATCGCCATACTCTTATCGCTATTTAAACAGCAGTATACCTCTGAAATCCTTAAGATATATAAATGCAATTTTCCCTTTATTTCTTCTTACATGATTCCACAATAGTAGACTTAACACATTGTTCATTACAGAATCAGCTTGAACAATAATGCATCATAGAGACCATGGTTTTGCAAGACAAATCGATCGGCCCGATTCGATCGAATCAGATTGGATCAGGGGAGATCTGATCTATGATTCTACTGATTCGCTCCGATTCACATGGATACATCATACATGCTATTATTGTGGATATTTATTTACTTGAATATCATTTAAGTAAATGTTAATATTTATAATTTCATTTACTTAAGATATTACATATAAATAAGTACCCCAAACGACATGTGACTAAATAAATCACATGGAATACTAAAATTTTAAAGTCCGATAAAAAAAGTCAAACGTGCGTGTGACTTCTCCAATAAGCCACTCTCCTACTGAATTTTTTTTTAAAATTATTAAATTTTAGATAGACCAATTATGAGAGATTAGAAAGTTAACATTTCGATAAATCATCGAAATCATGATTTCTTCTTCGAGAGAGATTGACTTTTTATTGTTAAAGAAATATATTTTTTGATATTTTTATTAGATTCAAATAAAAGATATTTTCTTATTTACATATAATATCTTAATTAAATAAAAATAAAAATATTAATATGTACTTAAATAATGTTCAAATAAATAAGTATGAAGAACAAAACGTGTTTTCCATGGTGACATATATATATATATATATATATATTTTATGTTGTTTATTAATAATGGCTCGCCCCTCCGGACGTATAATTAATTCTCCCTATAAAATATATAATCTTTATTACAAAAATTTTGTTAAACTACATAGAAAAAATTTATTCTTAAAACAAAAGAAAGTAGACTGCACAAAGGTAGACTTAAAATTAAATTTTTTCTAAAAAATTATGATCTGCTAAGTTTAGCAAGATTTTTTAGATGGTGAATATTAAGATTTTTTAGATGATAGTATCTTACCTTGTTTAGAAAGATTTTTTCGTTAATTAAGTGTTAATTAATATTGAGACTTGCCTTACGGAGATGTGTTTAAAATTGATAGATTTATTATTTATGTTAACTGTCATATGTTAAAATTTGTTTACCCGAATTTTATTTAACCCTATTTTAGTTGCGATATAATAGATTTAGTGGGAAAATTTAGGCGGAAAAACTCTACTTCTGGTGCTGCCACGTGGCTGCTCCAGAACTGATTTTATTAGAATAACTAGATCTCTACCCGTGCATTGCACGATTTTTTTTAAATATATATTAATTATAATAAATTTATAAATATAAATTAGATTTGATATGATTGTATTAATAATAATAGAGAATATATATAAGAAAAAAAAAACCTAATTTTCATGCGGAACTCTAAATAAATCAAATATGAGGATGCATATTATAATGGAGGCGAGTACTTATATTTTAGATGGGGGGTGGCGGATTGAATAAAAAATACTATTTTTTATCAGGGCGGGCCAAATGGAGAAAGGAGAGGATTTGAATTTTAATCCCGCTGAGTTTGCTGCTTGCGGTGACAGCACATAAAGAGAGAAAGAAATACAATAGAGAGAAAGAAGAATGGGGATAATTTTAGGCAGTATCACATATCTCAGTTTGGACGGGAAAAGAAAAATTCTGGTGCTGCCACGTATACTTCTAAGACTGAGTTTTATTATAATAGTATAAATATAGATTCAGATGTCATTAAAATTAATTATCAAACAACTCTTAATACATGACTAATATATGTAAAATATTTATAAGCTACAAATTTAAACACTAGATAGAAAATTAGACTCCATACGTTTTACACAAGTGTAATCAAACACCATCTAAGCCACCTTAGATGTAAAAATGCCAAGGTGTGTGTACACAAATAATACAAATTGGTGTATATATACAAACTGATTTTAATTTAATCATACAAGTAGAACATATACACAAAATCATATTTGACAAGATCCCTCAGTGGTAATCCTCTTTCTACCGAGGACGGCCCTATGCGACCCCCGCCACTAGAGTCCCCAGTGACCACCAGGGATGCCCCGCCGGTACCGGACAGAGCTCCTAGCAGCGGCGATGGGGAGACCACAATGCAGCAAGCCAGCAACTCTTGCACTACGCCCTATAGTGCGGACCCAATAACCTATTTTCGTCCTCCCCCACCTATAACAAATATCCGATGAGCATCGAGCTGAGTTCAAACTCGCCAAAAAACAACAAGCTGAGCCCGAGTTCTCTGATCGTTTACAGCCCTAGATACAAAGGAAGGGGGGGGGGGGGGAAGAAAGTTTGTTCTAGATAAATAAATAATGACCAGTTTGCCGAGGGAGGATAGGGTTCACCAGAATATACAAATGGTCTAATCCATACATGGATGGCTTTATCAAATAAGTAGACAACGGATAATTATATAATAAAAACTGATATATAAGACCAAACAAAATGTCATTTACAGCTTTGCATATTATAAATTGTTTAGGTAGCATGTGGGGAGGATGCATCAAAGTCATGGAAGATGAACAACCTCTCATGCTTCATGCAAGCAAGCTTCTCCATGTTGATGGAAAGAAGCTTCATCATGTGCATGACCCCCCCCCCCCCCCCACCTCCACACCTACAGGGCTCTTGCAGAGGACTCTTCCTGATGAAAAGTACTTCAAACATGATGTGCATGACCCCCCCCCCCCCCCACCTCCACACCTACAGGGCTCTTGCAGAGGACTCTTCCCTGCTGAAAAGTACTTCAAACATCATGAAATACCGAATGACTTTAAGAAAATAGCATCCTGAAAACAGTGTTGCTGTAAAAGTGAAAAGAAAAGGTGCGAGTTTCAGAACAAAGAAAAAGAAAAACTAAGAAGAGTACGACGAAATATCATTCATTAACACTTAGAGAGCCATTGACAAGGGTAGTTAAAATCATGGAGTGGTGCTCAAACTCTTTCATGAAAGAAATGGAGGGATTTCATGAAAGAAATGGAGGGAGGTGAATCCGCCCTCATCAGAAAAACAAACAACCGGCGCCCACTTGCAGTCCTCGAGGATAAGAAAAACTCTAGTGATTTCAAGTGGCAAAAGTGCTATAACAAACAGCATCACAGTTTTCTGGTTTCATACAGAAGAAGAGCGTCATCTGATGTCTACGGTTGGCTTCACTGAATTGGAATCAACATTTCTTAAACATTAGACCTTATAAAATTTCAAATAACATAAAATTGATGACTGAGTAACAAAAAGATAGAATGAATGTTGTTTTGACCACTAAGGCTTTCTTTCAATTGAGTGTAAGAAGGGTGCATCAGAGTCATGGAAGTTGACCGACACTGCCAGCTTTTTTATGCAAGCAGGCTTCTCCGCATTGCAGCAGAAATTGACTCATCATGTGCATTAAGTAGCCCATTCCAGAAAACAAAGTGAAAAATCCTGTTCTGGATAAATAAATTAGCCTAAATCAAACACAGTCCAATCTACAGGTAGCTTCTGGAATGTAAGTACAAAATAAAATACACATATAATCACCAATCTATAAGGCTACAAAATTAGTTCCATTAACAATGCCACGATGAACTTTCCACTATTAACGTGGGTGGTGGGAAGCATGTATCAAAGTCATGGAAGATGAACAACACAGCATGCTTATGCAACCAAGTTTTCCCATGTTGAATGAAATTCCACTAATTGTTTTGTTGTCTGCAAATCATCCTTTAATAAACCAGAAGCTTGTTTGGTCTAATGGACCTATCAAATGAACGAATTTTCATTTGAAACTCTTTACGCAGATAGCTCAACTCATGACAGATTAGAAACTTTGGAGCTCACTTGATGAAGAACTAACTGGCATTTTTCAGCCGCTCTCCAGAAGAAAGTTCAGATTTCTACGTTAATGGATCCAAGGCATGAATTCATGGAGTATTAAAGGTTTCCAAGCAATAAGCATGTTTTAAAATTTTCACAGGATTCAGAAAGTAAATTTTAAAACCCTCAGATACAAAAAGGTTTTAATGAAACATTAAGCAGAACACAGCAATGTCAAATGGCGGAAAAGAAATGCGGTTTCAAGAAAAGAAAGAAAACGGGAAGAAAAGAAGAGTGAGCAACAAGAGAAATAAGCCTTTACATGGAAATCTCTTTCAAGGTGCATATATTGCCAGTTGCAGCCCTCATGGGTGAGAAATGCCTCTTGGCAAGTCAAGTAGCAAATATGCAATAGCAAAGTAGCAAATTTGCTAGGTTACTACAGGGAACAAGCATCCAAGGAAGACGTATAGTTAGCTTTCCTAAATTGAAAGCTAATGTCTAAGTTCCAAAACACATTAAAAGGAGGGGTTTTAAAATCCCAAGAACCTACCGCCATCGACACATAACATGACCGAACTTAACCGAAGCATTCATTTCGTGGAAAGTGAAAAGCATGCATCAGAGTCATGGAAGATGACCAACACTGTCTGCTTCTATGTAAGCAGGCTTCTTGCATTGCAGCAGAAATTACTCATCATGTGCATGAACCAACCCACTCGCAGGAAAAGAAAAGGCAAAAAGGCTAATCCAGAAGCAATACTGAATAAATGTAAGTTGTGTAACCGCAATCCTAAGGGACAAGGACATACTTTTTGAACAAGGGTTAGCTAAATGAAAGCATGCTCCAATCTCATAATCTAAAACCTAAACATCAGGCAACAAAATAAGTGTCATTTACATGTCCAGAAACAAGCATCACCTGATACATATCTAGTTGGCATTTCTAAATTGCAATTGAACAACTCATCAAATTCAAAAGTACATTAGAAACAGAAAGAACTTAGCTTACCCAGAATCGGCTATCAAGCTATCAACATACCCAAAAAAAATATGCAATTTGACCACTAAGGCTTGCTTTGAATGTGTAGGTAGGGAGGGGCATGCATCAGAGTCATGGAAGATGAACAACACAGCCCGCTTCAATGTAAGCAAGCTTCTCCTTGCAGCAGAAAGATGATTCATCATCTGCATGAAGTAGCACCCCTCCTCCCTCAAAGAAAAAAATAAAATAAAATGCTGTCGTAGGGAAATCGATGCATGAGCACCACTTGCAATCCTAAAAGGAAAAGAAGATGTGCATGAGGAAGGCCTATCAGGAAACAAATGCGGAACAGAAAAATCTAAAAGCAGCCTTAAATCTGAAAACCGATCGACGATGCTATAAAGTAGGTATAGCCTTCCACAACAACCACTTGCGATGAAAACAAATGTGACGACTTGCGGTCCTTGTGGGTTTGAAATACTTGTGTGGAACCACAGGTAGGAGGGAAGAAAAATGGAAACAAAAGACAATCCAATCGACCCACCACATTCCATACCCCCCCCCCCCCCAAGAAAAGGGAAGAGAAATCGCCAAGACAATAAGAAAAACAAGTAAAAGTTCCAGGCTTGCAGCCTTCGAGAACACATCCCAAAACGTGATCTCCATACTTAGGGCCGCCTCGCCCGAGGGAAATCCCCGCGGGGTTTAAAGCTTGATATCTGTAGTGGGATAGTCGGAAACGGCGGCAGCGGCAGCAGCTCACTGATGATGGCGTACTCCACAGAGCCATCACCGTAGCTCTCCAGCAATACTACGCACTCTGTTCCGCACGGGAAGGCTGAAGAGAACGGCGTCGGCCTGAGCTCGAGGCTCGACGACCATGGCGATGAAGCGGGCCAGGGGAAGAGGCCGCGAAGAGCAGTGGAGAAGGAAGCCTTGAAGGGTGGGTTCTTGGGATGGTGGGTGCGTGACGAAGAGGACGCCATGGCGGCGGGGGGCGATGTTTGAAGAAGGATAAGAAGCCGAGGCCGCAACCCGCAAGACGGTGTGTTAAATTTATGGAGAGACATTTGTTATTATGATCCCCCCCAAGTCCAACTTCTTCTTCTACTTGCAATCTTTTTAAAGATTGGTATGTTTAGTTTTTAGTTTTCAACAACAAACAAGAACTATTCTTGCTTATATTAAGAACCCTATAATTCAGATATGAATGCATAAGTAGTCGTAATTAAGTGAATTTTTTTCAGGGACTTTTTGCATGCATTTCTTGAAGAGACTTGGAGCATTAATATCTAGAGTGATTATCAAATATATGTATGATTATGGAGATTTGTAAATAGATATCAAGATTAAAAGAAATCAATTTTAGATATGATCAAAGTTTGCCGTGCACGACAACTCTATCGTATCGAATTTGTTTTAATATAATACAATTTGATCGGGACTCACATAAAAATAATAAAATAAAATAAAATAAAATTATTAATCAACTGTATCAAGAACTCATCAAATTCTTAGCACGATAATACGGTCATATCACTAGATATCACAGCGATAAAACAAATCTTGAATGTAATTTATAATAAACTTTTGAACCCTATAATTTATTTTGTTTCTGACAAGGACAATGAAAACCTTAATACAAATTTATGATAAAGTTTTTTTTAACATACTTGAATATGTATACCTCTGTTCAACGATTAATCTAATACTTCTATCTAATTATTTTGTAACTTTCGAAGATATTTATATAAGAGTTGATCTTGATACACACTCCGATTAAGATGTACACAAATATATCTCAAATGAGATATGTCATCTCAACCATCGTGTCTCATGGCACATTAAGATCTACAATGAGATATTTCTTCGTATAATTAACTATATTTATTGGAGATAAAATTTATCATGCAATACGTTCGACAATGACACCCCCGTTGGCGCCCCCCTCCTGCCGCAACAATGCCCCCGTGTAGAACGCTTTCCCTTACCCCCTCCTACCATCCGCTGCACTATAACACCTTCCTCCACCAAGGTCCGTGCTATTAGTTGTCCCTTCTTCGAGCTCTCCAATTAGGGCTGCAATCGGGTCGAGTTCAGAATCGGAAACACAGATTCCGATTTCGATAACCAAAATATAGTTTCGATTCCGATAAAATTAGAATGGTTAATTTCGATTCCGTTTCGATTTCGATAACATTACCGAAACTGAAATTTGATAAGGTAAGGTGCTTACTATGATTTTACCTTTTAAGTTTATGGATAATTTATCGGATAACCGATATCGATTCCGATTCCGACTATATTTTTAATTTCGATTCCGATAATTTATCAGAATATCTGATACCAATTTCGATAAATTATCGGTATCAATTTTTAATTCTGAAACTAATAATTTTTATCAGAATCGAATCAAAATATCAATATATCAAGTTCCGTTTGTAATTCTATCTCCGACCCCAACTTCACTGACAAAAATTCTTATGAGTTGTGTGGAACCCGTCTAGCGACTCGAAGCATTTTGAGAAGCCACCCAATCCCAACCTAGACGCCCTACTACCAGTCAGATTCTTAGGCATGGTCGCCTTAAGTTGTGGGCACCATAGACATCAGTGCTGGCGCCGCCCGCCAATTTTTTTTTTATTTTTTGCTCCCGCCTAACGCCCCCCCCCCCCCGACCCCCCCTCCGCCTAACTTGGCCCCCATCCTATTTTTTTATTATTTTTTCTCACCCAAGCCAAAAGTTAGGTTTATAAGTGTAATTTTTTATTTTGTTTTATCTATTTAGGCAGCCTAATTGTTTTGTTATTTTTCATAACCATCCCCTATAAATAGGGGTGGTATTGGTTAACTCAAGTCATCAAACGCAAATTCTCTCTCTCTCTCTCTCTCTCTCCTCTCTCTCTCTCTCTTCTCTCTCTCTCTCTCTCTCGCCAGATTTCGTACACGCAATATCGTCATCGGATCCCGAAGGCATTTGGAGCGAGGAAACAACGAAGAAGACTCTTATAGTCTTATTCCCGATCCTCCACGTATTCGCAACGATAAGATACACACTCCAATCGAGAACAAATATTGTTGTTAAAGTATCAACGTTTTTGCCTGTACGATGACGTGAGGATGAGACCATGTAATTTAGTTGAATGCTTTACTTTATTATCGTATGTGACAGTTGTTAATAAAATCACATGTTTGTTTATTATGTAAACATAATCTTTTTGTCAACTTCTTAATACACATTACTGATATTGTCTTATGTAACAGGTCTAACTTTAAGGATGCCTCCGAAGGGACATAGTGACGATATTGGTTGGCAACATGGTAGAATGCTTGAAGGGAAAATGCATTGGTTCCAATGCAACCATGGTTCGCCCGTGCCGCCCAAACCGGGGCGGCACGGGCGTACCGTACCGTGCCCGGGTGAAAGCGGCACCCGGGCACAGCCGGGTCACCCCAATGGGGTGACCCATTGGGGTGACCCGGTGTGCCACGGACCGGACCGGTTCGGTTCGGTCCACTCGGTTAAATTTTTTTTTCATAACTTTTTTCATATTTGGTGTATTAAAGTGATGTAAACGATATCCAATTAAGATGAAAATTTAAACATAGGTTAATTAAGAGATGATACAAACTATAGTAATTTTAGTTTAATTTTTTAAATTATTTTTTATGAAGTAAAAATTATCCAAAAATTAGTAAATCGACTGAATCTCAACATCTAAGGGATCTAATGGTGTCTAATTGAGATGAAATTTCAACATAAGCTAATTAATATGCGATACAAATTGTAATAATTTTAGTTTAATTTTTTAAATTAATTTTTTGTCAAGTAAAACTGTCCCAAAAATCATTAGGTCAACCTAATCTCGGCATCTATGCATCAATAACTCATGATATTTATATTTTTATAATCAGCATATTTTCTAGTAATTATGATGACTTCATATTTGACTTTATTTTCGAAAC
Organism: Colocasia esculenta; assembly: GCA_014218235.1. Lineage (NCBI taxonomy): Eukaryota > Viridiplantae > Streptophyta > Magnoliopsida > Alismatales > Araceae > Colocasia > Colocasia esculenta. Next base: position 145,488,415 of record CM024758.1, on the reverse strand, counting down.
CAAATGTCGTCCCGTTGAAGTACGCGCATAGAGAGTTCGTCGTACCGCGACAAACTCTGTGTGCACTTAAGTTGTCTAATTAGTGTTTAATTAAGATAAAAGTTAAAACATAAATTAATTAAGAGATGATACAAATTATAGTAATTTTATTAATATATGAGATTAATTAACATTAATAATGATAGCTCAATGTCATACTCAGAAGTGCGCGCTCCGACGGGGCGACATCAAAAAACTGTAACGGAAATGAATTTTGAGAACACCATAATTTTCAGAAAAATATGGTGATATCAGAAATGTAAATATCTGGAATTGTTGACGTACGAATTTCGATATTAAACCGATGCAACTATTTTCCGGGTGATTTTTCACCCAGTGTAAAATAAATTCTAAAAATTAAACTAAAATCACCATAATTTGTAAAACCATTACATTAGCTGATAGCTAAAATTTTAACACAAATAGACATTATTTGAATGTTCTTACAAGAGGAGAATGAGTTTCAACACAACATGCCAATTTTCCACCGTATCTCAACGGTACGGTACGCTTCGATACGTACCGTGCCACGGAAAATGCGGTACGATCGATCCGGTCGGTACGGCGAACTTTGATTAGAACTCGATGTAAATAATTGAGTATGTATGTGTACCCTTGTTCAACATATTACTTCACATACTCCTATCTAATTATTTTACAACTTTCCAAGACATTCATGTAATTAGTTGCATCTATCGGACAGAATATCCCTGGAATCCGCAAACAAATATTTGCCATAATATACTATAAATATTTATTCATCCTCTCTAGATTTTGTTTGATTACATTTTTTGTTCACATATTTTCGATGTAAATAGTTGAGTATGTATGTGTACCCTTGTTCAACATATTACTTCTTCTACTTGTAATTCTTATGTAACTTATATTTTTGATTTGGTAAACACGAAAATACTCACTGTGGGTATCCTGAGTAAACCTCTTTTATTCAGGGATAATTCTACCCCCTCTTTTAAGGTGGAGGAGAGGTGGATAATCCGGATAAATTATGTTTTTTTTTAACACATATCACATGTCATTTTAATGTTATTATATTAATTTTCTCGTGAAACATCTAAGTACGTACATTTTTTTAATGGATAAAGGGATTACTCTACTCAAACCTACCTACCTAACTCAATTTTATTTCCAAACTAAAAAAGAGATCATTTTGAGTTAAACAATTCATAATTAGATTACCCATCAATTACCTAACCCTCTCTCAAAATGGATCTAAGGCACCGTTTGGGAACGACCAGGAAAAAGTAAAAATCGGCAAAAGTCGATTTCCACTACAATTGCCGCACGGACGCGATTTGCGTCGTTACGCAGGCACCAAGGACGAGGCCCTCGTCGCTCGTGCTTGGAGCCGCGAACGTGCCATGAAAAAAAAATGTGGATTCCGTCACTTTTTCCCCTCAAACCGTTGCCTAATCTCAAAATCTTTCCAAAAGCGGGCCAACACCCGCTTTTCGACAGGAGAGAGAGAAATAGGCGTTTCTCTCTATCACTCTCCTTCCTACAAAATTTACTTTGCACGGAAGCCGGAGTGACAAGAGTTCATTTGGAAACCCATATGATGTTGTCAGAGCTTTTCACCTTAAATCTCTGCCACCGACCTTTCCAAACGGCGCCTAAAAGAGATGTGGGTTTCTTAGAGCGCCCTGTGAAGAGGAGCATGGTCAGTCATATTGCGAGCATCACAAGTATCAATGTTGTGTTGGGGCACAAGCCAAATAGATCGGAACTCCATGTAATTAGCTGAGTTTGTACGTACCCTTATTCAACACATTACTCCACAATGCTCCTATCCATTATTTTGTAACTTTCGAAGACATTCATGTAATTAGCTGCATCTATTGGAGAGAATATCTTTGTAAAAAAAATAAAAAAAATTATATATGCTCTCTAGATTTTTTTTATTTGATTACATCTTTGGGTTCAATATGTTTGGGTTGACGCTGATATTCCCTAAGTTGCCGACCCTTGATTCTTGGGGGGGGGGGGGGGGGGGGTGGATTTCTTGGAGCACACTACGGAGAGGGCATGGTTGACAAATTGTGAGCACGGCAGGCATGAGTCAAATAAATTGGAACTTGATGTAATTATCCGAGTTTATGTACTTTTTGTTAAATATATTTACTCCACAAAACTTCTATCTAACTATTTTGCAACTTTGGAAGACATTCATGTAATTGGCTGCATCAATTGGAGAGAATATCCTTAGACTATGTAAAAATGAAATGTAGTAATATACCATAAATATTTATTTATGCTCTCTAGATTTTGTTTGATTACATCTTTGGGTTGAATATGTTGGGATTGACGCTGATAGGCCATAAGCTGTCGGCCCTTAACTCTTAAACCGGAGGTCGATTTCTTGGAAGCCAAACAAATATGAGAAAGGCTTACTACATTTGAGAAAGTACACTAAGTGCAATCTACGTAAAATTACAGTTTATGTGACGCCTTGTTGGGTGCCATGTGATTTTTTTTTGAAATTTAATTTTTCTACTTGAAGCTCAACTTTTTTATTTTGGAGCCTGACTTTCTATTTTAGAGTCTAATTTACTTTCTGTTTTGGAGCCCAACTATATTTAGGTTTCAAAATAGAAAGTTAGACTTTAAAATAAAAAATTAGGCTCCAAATAGAAAAAAGTTAGACTCCAAAATAGAAAAGTTAAATAAAAAAAATTACGTGGTGCCCAACAAAACGTCACATGGATTACATCCTACATAAATTACAATCCTACGTGGATTACTTTACTGCACTTTCTCAAGTGCAGTAAATCTTCTCAACACATATTGAGATGGAATAACAGAGAAAAAAATTCACTCGGGTAAAAAAATTACTCAATCTCCGATTTAATTTGTCGAGCGGCTAAACTTCACATGTCAACAGAACATGAGATTCGAAACTCGACCAACTAGACCGGAAGTCAAGACACAGTAGCATGTAATTTTTTAAGAGAAAATTTGAGGTAAATTTATATTAGAATATTAATTTTTTTACAAAACTATTTTTTAAACATAAGAATTATATAAAAATACGATGATATGCACATATTGGTTGATACTTTGACAACCTAAAACATCTCCATAAAAATTTCCCTTCGGGACTACCTATCATAGGACAATGCAACTAATCCAAGTTAAAGTTTAACTTTATTGAACATATTTTTATTTCTGCACTGAACAATAAAAACCAATTCATTATAGCTAATACAAAATATAAGTATACTCGAGTAGAATCATATAATAAGATAGAATTAGATTGATCATAATTAACTAAATTTTATCACATCATATTCATAAAAAATGTAGTATAGTATATTAAATGATAGTGGTAGAAGCCGAATAATAACAACAACTAATGATGGAACGGCACTTATATTCACACATGGAGCACATACCATGGTTCGACCGTGCCGCCCGTACCGGGGCGGCACGGTCGAACCGCACCGTGCCTGGGCGTTAGCGGCGCCCAGGCACGGTCGGATCACCCCAATGGGGTGACCCGGGTTAATTTTTTTTTTCATAATTTTTTATATTAGGTATATTAAAGTGATTTAAATGGTGTCCAATTAAGATGAAAATTTTAAACATAAGTTAATTAAGAGATGATATAAATTATAATAATTTTAATTTAATTTTTAAATTATTATTTTATCAAGTAAAAATTATTCCAAAAATTAGTAAATCGACTTAATCTCAATATTTAAGGGATCTTATGGTGTCTAATTGAGATGAAATTTTAAACATAAGCTAATTAATATGTGATACAAATTGTAATAATTTTAGTTTAATTTTTAAATTATTTTTTGTAAAGTAAAAACTGTCCCAAAAATCATTAGGTTGACCTAATCTCAACATCTATGCATCAATAACTCATGATATTTATATTTTTATAATCAGTACATTTTTTTAGTAATTATGATGACTTCATATTTGACTTTATTTTCAAAATCAAATGTCGTCCCGTTGAAGTACGCGCACTTAGAGTTCGTCGTAACGCGACAAACTCTGTCTGCACTTAAGTGGTGTAATTAGTGTCTAATTAAGATAAAATTTCAAACAAAACTAATTAAGAGACGATACAAATTATAGTAATTTTATTAATATCTGAGATTAATTAATATTAATAAATGATAGCCCAATGCCATACTCAGAAATACGTACTCCGACGGGGCGACATCAAAAAATTGTAACGAAAATGAATTTTGAGAACACCATAATTTTCATAAAAATGTGGTGATATCAGAAATGTAAATATTCGGAATTGTTGACGTATGGATTTCGATATTAAGCCGATGCAACTATTTTTCGGATGATTTTTCACCCAGTGTAAAATAAATTCTAAAAATTAAACTAAAATCACCATAATTTATAAAATCATTACATTAGTTTATAGCTAAAATTTTAACACAAATGGACATTATTTGAATGAGTTTACAAGATCCAGAATGGGTTTCAACACAACATGCCAATTTTCCACCGTATCTCAACGGTACGGTACGGTTCGATACGTACCGTACAACGAAAAATACGGTACGGTCGATCCGGTCGATACGGCGAACCTTGGCACATACTAGTGTGGCCGCCACCCTCACTAGAATTCTAAAAAAAATTTCTTCAATTTCTTCTTGAAACATACTAATAGGATGATGATAATAATGGATAATGGCAAGTGACTACCAAATAAAATCATACAAATATGATATAAAATTATGGACATGACATAATGGAATAGGGATGTCAACTGGACCGGGCCGGCCCAGAGGCCCGGCCCGATATAACACGGGTTTGGGTTTTATTTTTTTTATCTATTTTTAAATTTCAGCTTGGCCTGGCCCGACCGGAATAAATCTGGGCCGATTTCGGGCTTTGCATGGCTCGGCCTGTCCGGCCCGGCGGCCCGCTCGCCTCGCACCCACGTAGGCGCCCACCGCGCCCACGCACAGCTGCCCTGTCGCCCGCACACGCGCGCCCCCGCCTCGCTCCCCGCGCCCCCGCCGCCTCACACCCGCCGCCTCGCTCCCCACGCCCCCGCCTCATGCCACACGCCTCGCTCCCCGCGCCCCCGTTTCGCTCCCTGCGCCCACGCCTCGCGCCCCACACCCCCGTGTCCACGCACGCCGCTCGTCTCGCACAGCTCCCCCAAGCCGGGCCGGATCGGGCTGGGCCGGGCCTTAAAAATTCACCCCGAGTTGGGTCTCTTTCTTGAAAACCGGACTTTTCTCTGGACCTGGGCCGAGCCTGGCCTATCATCTAGAAACCGAATTAGACCTGAGCCAGACCAAATCCAGTCCAGGCCCGGCTCATTGACACCCCTATAATGGAACCGTTTTAATCATCCCATCACTAAACACCGCCAAATGTCGAAACTACCCTTTCCCCCGCCTGGGCGATGTGGTCGCCACGCTAACCCTAATTTTCCCATATAAATAAGTCGCGACCTCTCCAGCGCTTTCCTCTCCGCCCTTTCTTGTCGCCTTCGCCTTCGCCGCCGCTCGTGGGTTTGCCAGTCTTCACCCCCGCGAGGCTCTTCGATTCGAAGAGCTCGCCCCACCTCCTCCCGCCCTCTCACCATGGCGACCCAGCACAGCAAGAAGAGGAAGGCAAGCTCCTCTCCCCTCTCGTCATTTACGTCTCACGGGGAAAAGTCTCCTTTTTTTTCCGGTTCTTTCTCTTGAACTGCTTGGGTGTTGGGTTGCGTTTGGAGCAGTTCGTCGCTGATGGGGTGTTCTACGCGGAGCTGAACGAGGTGCTAACGAGGGAGCTCGCCGAGGACGGCTACTCGGGCGTCGAGGTCCGAGTGACCCCTATGCGCACTGAGATCATCATCCGCGCCACCCGCACCCAGAACGTCCTCGGTATGTACCGGTCTCAGAAACCACCACTTCTTTTATCTGTGTTTTACGGTGCTGGGATTTCGTAAACTACCTATGTAATTTTCCTCGATTGTCGTTGGAAAGCTGCACCTTTTGGTGATTTCTGGTAATTCTGCGTGCTTCTGGTGTTGCAAGGTGTGGTCTAGGTGTTCGGATCTGGGTGCCCTAGATCTTACCAGTTGTCTTTGGTACTGGCGAGTTTGGAAGGACAATGTGTGTGCTTGTTTGTTTGTTTTTATTTTTATTTTTATTTTTTTGTCTTGGAGAGTCTTGACTTTTTTTGGATATCAGGTGAGAAGGGGAGGAGGATCAGGGAGTTGACCTCGGTGGTACAGAAGAGGTTCAAATTCCCCGAGAATGGGGTGGAGCTCTATGCCGAGAAGGTGAACAACCGGGGGCTATGTGCCATTGCTCAGGCCGAGTCCCTGAGGTACAAACTTCTCGGTGGCCTCGCTGTTCGGAGGTAATGATCCACAGTTTGAATAGTTTCTTAATGACGCCCTAACCATTATCGTATTTGGTATTGTGATATCTTGTTACCCACCCAAAAAATAATCGGTTCTCTGGTTTTGCAAAATCATTTATTCATACTTGAGTTGGCTGTTCTGTGCCATTTAAAGGTATCTACACATTATCTCTAGTACAGTGTAAACAGTACCAGGTGAAAGTATGCGAGCAGCAGGTTTCTTTTCTTTTATCTATTCTCCTAGACGTTTTTCTAAATGCGACAAGTGTATAAGAGTTGATGTCATGGTTATGTTGTCTCCTTTGAAAGCGTGTCCAAGAAAGAGGGGAGCGGGAAAAGTCAACATTCAGCTGATTTCTCTTGCTTCTTGGCTCCAGAATAAAACCGTTAAAGAATTCTTCTTGAAAATCTTGTGGATATTTCTTCAAGTGGTGCCTCTATCGCATAGGGGTAGTAGTTGGCACCAGGTGGGTATGCGCATTAAAGCAATAATTTTCAAATAAAAGCCGGAATTATGATATTTTTACTTATTAGCAATCTGTATTTTTTATGTCATGTAAATAATTCCCTATCATATATACACCTAGAGAGTATCTAAGTTTTGTTTAGTTTCATGCTTCTGTCTTGCACCTGTCGTATGACTAAGGTCTCACTAGTTTTGATTGTGAGCCCATTGGATATGGTGCATAAAAAGAAAGCTGTCTCTGTACAGCAGCGGCCAGACAACCGTAGGTATGGATCCACAGATAAGTGGTTCAAAATACCACTTGTCTACTGATTCCGTCCCACAATCTTTGTTTAAGAGAATAAGTCTAGTATGATTTTCTACTCAAGCTGGCAGATGCAAACAGTAGTACTAAGACGGGAACACTCTCTTTATGCTATTTTTAGGCAGGTCAGATTTTCAAATCAGAAGTTAACCGAACAATGTCATTCTAAGTTCAGCATCAAAAGCAAAAAAGAAGAGTGAAGTAGTTGATATATTCTATATTCTCAAAGTCATGAAGTGTATACTTAGGGTTGTAATATTAACATTTGAGTTTTCTCTGCACAATCCTGTATGTGATAGGATAATAATTTTGCATGTCAGAGTGCTTGGTTGTGCAGCTGGCTAAGATTAAGAATAATGATGATAGATTATATGGTCTTCATTTCACATTTGCATCCTAAAAAAGTGCATTATAAGATAGGCCAGTGTGATTAAGCTCACTGTTACTTGTGATACATCTGACCTTGCACCTTCTGAATAGGTAAGGTCTCTCTAGTTTCAATAGTGAGCTCTTCAGATATGGTGCATAGACAAAATGCTGTTTATTCAGCAGCGGCCAGACAACCGTAGGGATGGATCCACAGGTGAATGGTTCAAAATACCATTTGTCTACTGATTTCATCGCACATAACCATTTGTCCCAAGAACTTAAGAGATGGAGTTGGAGAAAATAATCATTGTGTATTAAATTTATTTGGTGCAATGGTACATTAAACATCCATCTAAGTTGCCAGTTGAGTGGTTAACCTCTCTTTGAATTTGATGTATCTAATTTGCACACGTTGAATAGTTAAGGTCTCTCTGGATTTTATTGAGAGCCCTTCATATATGGTGCACAGAAAAATGCTGTTTGTTCAGCAGCGGCCAGACAACCGTAGGGATGGATCCACAGGTGAATGGTTCAAAATACTATTTGTCTACTGATTCCATCCCACATCCCTTGGTATTCCAAGGGGTGATTTTTGTTTGCTTTAAATATTAATTGGGATATCCAAATACTGCTGTAAAGATAGGAGCTGTATGTCTTAACATTGTGTCTAAATGTGTCTATTCAGGGTTGTAGAAATGAATGGAACAATATTTCACCTATAGTTTTGCATCAGAGAATGGTGGAAAGAGGAAACAGCCAATGCATTTGAATTGGTGAAATAGTATACTTAAAGTTGTAACAAGGCTTCAGGAGCGTTGAATTTTTGTTGCACTTACCAAAATCAAAATCAAAATAAGATAGAATAATATATTACGAGTCAGATACTTCACATGAAAGTACATTATATGATGGATAATGGCTGGTTGTGAAAAAATGGGTGGGGTATGTCTGGCCAAATGTCTAATTGGGGTCAGCCAACAAATTGACAAAAAATATCAATGCACAAAGTTGTTTATGGTTTTCTATTTCTTTTTCTCTTTTGCCTATGATATGTTCAATGATCATTATATTTTGTTCTGTGAAAGACAAAGGAATGGAGGGGCCGGAAATTCTTCTTTAAGGTTCATTAGACAATCTTTTATTCTGATGATAGTCAGGATTCAGTGGGTTTTGGAACTTGGTTGTACAGTGTAATGGCATTAACAATTAGGATATAAATTAGCCTTCTTTCAGACATTCTAAAAAGAATGTGTTAGACTGTCATTCATGAAGCAAATCAGTATATAAGATTAGTGCGGCAGTCTCTTATTTTAATTTTGAAGTTTACGGATGTTTGTGACAATATAATGTCAGTAGAATATTCTTCATTTAGGTTGATTTTTTATGCTTGCTATGTGCATATAAGATCGATTTTAGTTGCTTTCCCGTAGTTGGCTTTGAGTTTTCTTAAAAATCTGTAACATGCATATGTTTGAGGAATTCCTTTATATTACTCAAGTCAACTCTAGTTGTCTCTTAGGCTTTCTTTTCATTAGGTGTCCACTATCTCTTATTACGTTGTCTTTTGTGGAGCTTCTTTATTTAAAGTATTTTCTTTTATCTAATTTAAATACATGTTCTTTCAGAGCCTGCTATGGAGTCCTGCGATTCATCATGGAAAGTGGTGCGAAAGGATGCGAGGTCTTCCTCTCTTTTGCCTTGTTCGGAACGTCAAAATAAACTGAATATCTAAAAATTTTGGAAAAATATATTATTGAAATCTCTGCGTAGAGCTCATGTTTAATGCTTTGCAGGTGATAGTGAGTGGCAAGCTCAGGGCTCAACGTGCTAAATCGATGAAGTTCAAGGATGGTTACATGATTTCTTCTGGTCAACCCGTCAATGAATACATTGATTCGGCTGTGAGGCATGTTCTTCTTAGACAGGTCAGTATTTTCTACAAAGCAGTTGGGTTGTCAATGCTGAAGCGGAATCTGGAGTTCCATTCCTCACCAGCTTGATTAAAAGTTCCCTTCTTACTGTTCACCGTCCAGACGGTTTTATTTTGGTCGATTTCTGGAGCAGTCCTCTCCAGTTTACTTAAAGTCCCACATGAGAAGGTTATGTTTCTTCAAGTAATAATCATTACTTGATGGTGTTTGGGAGAACGAGCCGTCTGAAGAGCACTTCGGCTGCTCTGTGCTCTATTCAAATCTAGTGCCCCTGTGCACAGACTTAACGTAGATCTGTGTTTCTTGCCTGAACGGTTCTCTGTTCTTGCATGCACTTACGCATGCAAACGATGCAGGGTGTGCTTGGCATCAAGGTGAAGATCATGTTGGACTGGGATCCCAAGGGGAAGCAGGGCCCTACCACCCCGCTACCAGACCTTGTCACCATTCACAACCCGAAGGATGAAGAGGAGTTCTCTAGCCCTGCGCCGGCAGTCCAAGAAATTGCAGTGCCAGCTCAATGAAGTTTGCTCTCTGTTTGTAGGACTTGACGCAAAAGAGTTTTACGTTTCTTCTTGTTCGTTGTTACAGACAAGAGATTTGACCCCTTTCTTTCCGTGGAGTTTATTTTGTCAAAATTGCCAATTTTTTCTATGCCCCGACGGTTCTCTCAGACTTGTGTTGTTTTCCCTCCCTCCCAGATGAAATCATGTGCTTAATCCGTTCAGGTCTTCTGTTTCTTTTCATGCGTTGTAATCGGAAGTGCATCACTGTTGCCTCCACTGGCCGTGGGGCAAGGAAAGACCCCAGGGGTTGACGAAGAGCTACGCAGGGTAAGGGGTGGTCCGCACCGGTGAAGGGATTATGGGTAGGGAGGGGGTTTTCACTAGTAGTAGCGGAGAAGACGGGGCCAGCGTGCTGGGGAGGACGGGGCGGCATAATGGGGTCGATATGTGCAGGCTGCACGAGTGCTGCGGCTCTTTAGGCGGTGACCGCAGCGTGATGGAAGTTCCCTCTCCCACAACTAGTATTATAAATCATTCCCCCCCCCCCCCCCCCCCTTTTCCCCCAACTACACTATTTGGAGGTGGGGGAGGGAAACTCCCAACAATCATGGAATAGTGACATCATTCTCTAATCATGTCTAACCTTGAATGGCTCATCTACAAGGTAGGGAGATATGGGATACACGCCTAGAAATCTTTTGACGGATGTTTAAAGGGACACCTTAGCCCCAACTTCGGGTCGAACAAGGGGAGAACCTCAAAAGGCCATAATCTCTTTTCTACTCCTCCATCTTCTCTCTCCATATTCCACTTAATTCTCTGACTTGAGCATCAATTTTTTTTTCTTCTTAGAACTACTTTTGGGGGGCCTTGATTGTTCTTTTTGCCTTGCAAGTGCTAGTCGACATTTTCTCTCAAACAAACAAATTCAAGAGCTTGTGAGAGTTGAGATCCATTGATCATTTTTTGACCACTATAAGTATTATTCCCAAGATTACTCTTATATTTCCTCTGTAAAAGTTATGTGATAGAAGCTCTTGAAATTTTAAAGGTTTTTTTTAACCTAAAATTCGATGGCTATATATTATTATTGCTATAACATTGTTAAAAATACCATTCATAAATGAGAAACGTTGCAATTTTTGACATTGACATTATATGAGGTTACCACACATTATCTGACCATAGATTAACTTATAAGAGCCATTTTGGAATAGAGTTAGTGCAAGGTTAACCTATTTTAATCTTGGATTAATCCAAACAATAGTTTGGAAAAGAAAAAAACTTGACCCAAGTTAAAATGGATTGGGTCAGAGTTAAATCTTCCAGGCTGGAGTAGAACTAAATCTACTTGGAATCCCCCTTTTGTCCCTATAGTACATCACCTTTATGTCATTTCTCAAGTCACTATTCAAACCCAAACCAATATGAGAAAAGTTTATTGCACCTGACAATTACATTTTCTCATGCACTTTGACGTTCCTATTAATCAATGCACTAGAGATACATTGTACCCATCCAATAAAAAGCAAGAGTATGAGAAACTGCAATTCTCAAGTGCGGTAAACTTCTTTTCTGAACGCCTTTCAATGACTGCAATTGCCCAACCATAGTAAGCAGAAATGACAGCCGCCCTATCCATTTCCGACCCCCCTCCCCTCTCTAGCTAGGTCCCCCAAATGCACCTCCAACCCAGCTACCGTCGCCCTACCAATCACCTCTCTCCCCTTCTGCCCCTTCTGGGATGGAGGATGGCCTTGACACTACATGTGGTGGTGTCCACTCCCACCACCTCATCCCCTGATTATGGGCCTGCGGAGGTGGAGGGATCACTACTATCATCAAGCAATGGTTCTCTGAGCACACCGACGAGTTCCACTATTGTGAAGAGGTTTGGGTGCAAGATGAGATGGATAGTGTGGAGAAGAGGCCATTCTACCTCTACAACAAGGACTAGATTACACCCAACTTTGAGGCATATAGGGAGGCATTGGAGGGGTTGAAGTTGCGACAGACTACAGTCTTCGTTGTCCAAACCCACTAAAGATCCGATCTGACTCCACCAACCCATAAGCCATAAAGTCTCGGAAGGGTATACTCAAGAAATGTCCAGTGAGAATGTACTTGAGTGGAATATCACATGCATAAATGTACATTTTTTCACAGGATCTTGTACATACTCAACAAAATATTACGAGAAAGACTTATTTCACTTTAAGTGTAATGTGACTAGGCAATAGCCCATGTGGCACCCCTCACATGAGGAGTGATAAAGTGGCAATCCAATTGTTGGATGCCACATGGACTTGTGTGCCTAGTCACATTGTGTGAAAGTGCAATAAGCCTTTCTCAAATATTACATTGTTCCAGTACATAACTTAAAGTTCAAAAAGAAAAAAATACATCAATCTGGAGCATACCCTTAGGTACACAACTCACAACTGTTGGTAGGGAGGGTCCACTCTCACTATTGCAGTGGATCGATTTAGGGTTGGGAACTTACTTGCTCTCCTTCACTTGAAAAGGAAGTAGGGAGTGAGTCTCATAATGTCACCCCCAAAACATGGAATAAGTCTAATAACACAATTAAATAGTTATATATGTTAAAATTAAATAAAGGCTACTACTGAAAGGAAATGAACCATGTCACTTCACCTTTCAAATTTCCAAACAAAACATAAGAGTTGGAAGGTACGCTGCTACCACAAGAATCATGATAATTGGAGTGTGAAGCCAGAATCTGATCTAGACAAGAGTAAATAAGTAACCTCACAGTCTCATAGTCAGAAACACATTCTGTCTACACACCCATGCCTAACCCCCTACCGTGTCTTCTTTGATTGTCGTGCCCTACCTCCTGATCGCGTTCTTGTCGCGGCCAGAAAGCAGACCACACTCTCATCTTTGCTGCCAATACCTAATAGTACTATTTATAATTGTTACTTGTGTGTTTTTCTCATATTGTTTCTCGTGCTTGCTCTTGTAAGTTTTTGAAAAGTGTTGAAACTCTCATGTTATCTCTTTCTCTCTCATCTATTCTCTCTCTCATGATACTCAACTATTCATCTGAACTTCTCATCTCTTTCTTGGTACTATATATGACTATTGACTGATTGTCTAAGATAGAAAAATAGACTAATGTTTGGCATTTATAGGACCCGATCTAGTCCTGGGAGGAGCATCCAAAAGTGTACGTGCCCGTAAGAGTTAAATGATCAGGATGTTTGACATTACCTTAAGTACTTGACTAACTTATTTATCTAAGATATCATATCATGAAAAGTGCTTAACTTGACTTGACTTATACATGTTTACACATGTTATGGCCATTACTCTCTCTCATGATATATATGTTATTGCTTGAACTTGTTATCACAGTTACCATCATTACTCTCTCATGACTTGCCATTATTATCTCTAGTTATTCTACCTGTTAACATGTTAATCACTTATAGCCTATCTCTTCAAGAGATATAATTAGTTTTACTTGGCATTTTCACTCATCAAGTGTTACCATGTCTATTTCAGGTGAGTTTGACGAGGAAGACAACACCCATGAGGAAGGAGATGATCAAGAGTGAACAAGTGTCCCTGATGAAGTCGTAGCATAGAGAAGATCTACCATAGCATCATAGTAGTGTCTTCGTATAGTCAAATAGTTTACTATTATTTCAATGTAATGTTGTCATTGGTCTCTAAGTATTGGCTTTGATTAGTAGATGTAATAACAAATGGTGATTTGATTATGAAAAAGAGTACTTGATTTCTATTATCCAATAGTTTAATGTTTATTTATTACTTACTCTATTACTTGCACGATTATAACTTCCCATCTCGATATTCTGTGTCAGGGTGTGACAGTTGCAAAGCTATGCTGGTCAGCAGAAAGAGAAACTCTTACTACCTATTTAGGACAGACTGTCTGTTGTCCCGCTTAGGTACAATTGAAATGGGACTCGTAACCTCATTGCATTGAGGGTCCAAACCTATTGTGCCTAGGACGAGTAGTGGACCACCCGCCCTAGACAAATAACATGTCGTTTTCCAACGAAAATGAGCTGAGGTTGCTGCTCGGTGCTAGGTTTGAGACCAAGTAAGGTGCACACAATATTTCTCTGAAGGGTTCAAAGTTTGCAAATTTAGTTAGTCTATATTATGCTTCAACTTAAAATTAGTGTTAAGTTGTATATTTTATTTTGTTAATGATAATGTAGCAAGAAGCACATGGTTCTCTTTAAAAGAAGTGTATGAAGTTTGTTGCATATTGTTTACATTGGTCCAACTAATTTTCTTCATTTTGTATTATTTTTGAAAGATTGTGAATTATAAATTTAGAATTTGCTTTTCATTAAGTTCATTCTTGTGGACAACGAAATATTTTATTTCTTACTTTTTTATTTACGTTCTTATTGGACTATTTTTATTCCCTACTTTTGGTATTTGTATCCTACTTTTTGAATTCAACAAAATGTTGCCAATTTTTTATTACCTTCCAAAAATGAAGATATTATAAGTTATGATAATGTATTTAATTAGTTGTGCATTCTTTCTTGTAATAATGTCCTCGAATCGTGTTACTTTTAATTAACACAAGAAAAATTTCATAGTGTTTGTGGACGTGTTTTGCTATTCGAGCCTGGACTGAACGGGCCTCCACTAACAAGAGGGAATGGACTGTCGTCGGTGTGGACGAAGGCCTGCAAAATCCAGAAAGGATCAGGGGTGCCCGGTTGAAGAACCAGAGGGAACCCTCCGATGCCTAAGTTAGGTCAGACTGTCAAGGAGGTAGGAAGAGAAGGTTCTCCGGTGTGTGTTCGCGCGTGGGCGAATGTGTATGGGAAATGTTGCATACCTTTGCATGAGGATTACCTGTGCCTTTTATAGACAAAGGAGATGAGGGTCCAGACGCAATCTCCTTCAATGACGATCGAAGGGATGCGTTGGTTGGAGTCCCTAGGTGGGGGAGTTATCCTTTGAGGCGCCTGTTGGGATCCTTCATGGTTAATGCTCTTAACCATGGGGCGTGTGTCGCACTGCCGTATTTACTACTGTTGGAGGCGAAGGGCTACTCTGGGCCGCAGGCCAAGAGATGCCAAGCAGGGGCCTGCTCGATCATTATCTAGGCTACGTGGTGCCCGGTGCTCGGAGGCGCTGCGCGGTGCTCGGTATTTTACCAGTGCTGTTCGGTGATAAACCGCGAGAGGTTCAAACAGGGGGCTCGTGGCTTGCCCGGTGGTCTGTGACCTGCTCGAACGGGTTGTGAGGCGTCCAGAGGCTACCCTAGGGGCCCTTAGACGCCTGGCGGCCAGAGCGTACTCGGAAGCCTTTTGGCTGATCCTGAGGACACATGGCTCGATGACCAGAGCCTAGGCGTCTTGATGGGCCATGATGGGCCTGCATGCCTATGAGACTAGAAATAGCCTCCACAGTGTTATATATAGAGTTTGGGATGATTTGATCCTACCTAAATTTATTAGCTGTGGGTGCCCTACAAATCAATCGTTAGATGTACTTACTATCAACAACCTTGAATTAATCAACTATATTTTCATTGAAGACACAGATAATCAACTAAGTCTGTGTGATATTACAGTGCAAAAAGTAACCGATTAATGTTATCCACTTAATCGAGTAAGTCAATAGGTAAAAGAGTTTACCATACTAAAAGTAGTTGATAATATTTCCAATTAATCGATTAAGTCAATAGGTAAATGACTTTACTATACTAAAAGAAATCGATTAATGTTTCTAGTTAATCGACTAAGTTAGTAGGTAAAGGAGTTTACCATACTGAAAATAATCGATTAATGTTGTCGAGTTAATTGACTAAGTCAGTAAGTACATGCTATCATCATACATAAGCAATTGATTAATGTTGCCTTGAGAACCGATTATGTCAGTGAGTTAGATGACCAATTACATTGAATAATCAATATCATCATGTTATAATCATTGCCTTCTTAGCACATAATGAAGTCTATGGATTTTTGCAATTGATGACAAGTTATAAGGAGTTATGATTAATCAGATTGTCATCATATAAACATAAGTCGTAAATATTCCTAGTCGAAGGACCTATTGAGAATGGACATCATGGGTTCTAGATAGATTAATGTACATGCTACCTGCTTATATGATGAAGGTGATTGATCTCATTGATCACTTAAGTGGAGACTTTAAGGTAGATGTATGGTGCTCGTTAGTTAATGCATCCTTAAGTACTTGAGAGGACTAATGATCTTGTTCTGGTCTATAGAGGAGCCAACTTGAAGTTGGAAGATATCGACTCTAGCTTCCAGTCAGATATAGATGACAACAAGTCTAGTTTGGGATACATATTTATTCTAACTGCAAGAGTAGTTAGTTGGAAGAGTTCTAGTAAAAGACAACTACTGATTTGACCATTAAGGCATAGTATAACGTTGCTGCAGAGGCAGCCAATGAGATAGTTTGGGTGAAAAAGTTCATCACAGAGCTAGGCAATGTACCAAATTGTGCAAGTTCACTCCCCTTGTTTTGCGACAACAATGGGGTAATTGCACTAGTGAAGGAGTTGAGTTCTCATCAAATGTCAAAATACATTATGAGGTGGTTCCATCTGATTAGAGAGATCATAGCTCAGGAGATGCAATGCGGAAAGAGTTCCATCTGAAGATAATATTGCAGAACCACTAACAAAACCATTGTCTTAAATTTTGTTTAAGCATCATTGATCTAAGATGGAGATCAAACATGTAGGTGATTGGCTCTAGTGCAAGTGAGAGATTACTAGTGTTAGGGCCTTGCAATTGGCCAATCACTATTTAGTGTTGGGACTTTTCACTTGTAATCTTTATTGATTATATGACACTTCATTCATTATGTTCATTATTATCTTGTTCAGTTTGTGTATAATGAAGTCTACAAACATGTGCAAATGAAAATCATATCATACTGAGATTATGATAGTAAGACTAATCTTCTATAAACACAAGTTCGAAATGTTCTTGGTCATAGGATGCTTGAGAGGGACATCAAGTGGGCAAGAAATTAAGACCAATGCATGATATACCTATCCATATGATGGAGGCAGTTCATCTCACAATTGCTTATGTGGGGAACTAAGGATACATGTAGTTGCTCACTGGAGAATGAGGACACTGGACTGATCCTATATTGAGAATACTAAATGGCAACAGATATCTAACTGTCAGTCATGATTCTCTTAGTCATAGTGGTGAGATTGATGAGGATCCATGTACTTTGATGTTGGGTTTATAGGTCATCTCTCTATGGGCCTAGTATAGTTCAACAATCAAGTATAAGGAAATTCGTGAGAAGACAATTGAGTGGTCAATATGGAATCATTTACTCTCAGTATTTGGAGAGGCATACTCGGGAAAATCCCTAGCTAGGGTTGCTCAGTTTAGCGAAAAGGAGTTTATGACAAAATTTGAATTAGAGTAAGACTTGGATTCAACCACGTTAGATTTGGTAGTATATCATGTCCACTTGCAGAGTCTGTGACATTACATGAATGAAGGATAATAATTGCATAACAACTGTGAACTTATAGATTCCAATGGATTACGAATTCTCAATATCGTATGAGGGTCATAGCATGTTACTTGGTGTAATCCATTATTATGATAATTAATTCACTAAGTCGAAAGACATCATTAAGAGATTAGTCGATTCATTGCCATCTCAATATTGGACCTAGAAAGTCACATATATTAGAGTGATAGACTAAACGGTAATAGAATAAATATGAGATATTTATTCAGCCTTATTTCCAAGGATAGGACTCTGAATCCTCGTATGGATCTTTGATCGGATGTTTGACCAATCCAAATCAGATTTGGGCTATCGAGCTAAGCCCACTAGGAGAGGATTGGACAGTCCTAGTGTGAATAAGACCTAACTTCTAGATCCAATGTGAATAGGACCTAGGGACAATTTTGTCTAAGTTAGGGTGAAACCAAGATTAGGCAACACTATAAATAGAGAAGAAGAGACAGGGTTGTTCAAGCATTATCCCTAAGACAACTCTCTCTCTCTTTCTCTGGTGGAGGATGTACACACCTCCTTGCTGCTCTCTCTCCTTCCATCTAATGTGAGAAATTATGCGCTAGAAGGCCAACATATGATGTGTCTTCTCCAACCACTCATCTGTGAGGAGCTTCTGCATCGATTACAAAAATCCACGATCTTTGCGAGGTGAAGGCCTGATCCTCCCTCTATTTAACCGCTCTCAGCCCATGACAGTCCACGAAGGAGATCCTATTTTTTTTAAAATAATTTCCACTACATATTCACACACCCAAATTTCCTTGCAAGAGAGAGGGAGAGTGAGGTGTGGATGCCATGGAGAGGGGAGGGGGCAGCAAGGTATGGGAGGGTGAGGGTGGCCGGGGGGGGGGGGGGGGTGAAGGGTTGCGGAATCCCTGTATGGTAATCTAGAAGGGGGTGAATAGATTACTGCCGATTAAAAATGTTTATCACCTTCTTTTCTTCGAAACACAGATTATCAAAACAATATTAAATGTTAAACTATGTGTGTGTGTGTGACTTGATAACAGATGAATAATAGATTATCATACGTACTTGGAGATGCCGTGCCTATCAAACATCTAGCGTAAATTCGTGCAAACCCACAAGACACGACGATTTACCAAGTGGGTTGGAGTACACAACTTATGTTTTACATCCACGGGCACACACACACGCAGGGCAATCTGCTTATGAGCTAGTCACGAACTACAATCACACACGTGTCATATGATGTGGAAAACCACGATCAGATCAAACCTACAACACGTGTATCAAGCACAAGGGCTGCCTGAAAACAAAACTACACACACACGAATATGGAGAATAGAAACAGAGAAGAGTTAAGGAGTGAAGAACAAATCCAGTTGTAAACTCTTCTTGTGAACGTCTGAATGGGCTTCAAGCTTCGTCTTGAAGATCAACAACTTGATGGAGATGCTTGAATCCACGACGTTCAAACTTCACTTCGCTGAGAGGACTTTTTCTTGGTTCTGGGCGGTAGGTTGAGCAGAAGCAGCAGAACAAGGCTTCTTGTGAGAACTCTTAGGGTTTTGCTTGGAGGCTACTGTTGCCCAGCTAGCTAGCCCAGAGGGGGGGTGAATGGGTTATCAAAATTTCGATCTCTGATTAAAACCTGTTACTGAAAGGATTGCACAACTTAATAACAAGGTTAGAGTTAGAGCAAATAAGACAACAATCACACAAAACACATCCACAAGACACAAGGATTTTTATCCTGGTTCGGAACTCCTCTCCACAGGAGACCTACGTCCAGTCCCTGAGCAATACCTCAGGATTTCACTACCAAGGTATAATCCCCCTTAAGGATCCTTACACCCAGCCTCAACTGGTCTTCCTTCAACCTGAAGGGAAAAACAACCACCCTGGATACCACCAGGTCTTCCTTCGTCCAGAAGGGAACACAACCAAAGAAGAAAAGGTGTGGAAACAGGCTTCAGACTCTAGCTTGACCAGCTACACACTGAAGCTACCAAGGCCCGAGAGAGAAAGAGATTTAACAAGGTTTTCTCCAAGGACTACACAAGCTCTCACAAATAAAAACTCTTTTTGATCACAGAGAGCTAAGAGCTAAGAACAAGGTTGGAGTGGAAGCTTCGCTCTTGTTTCAATCTTCTGAAGACTCGAAGAGATGGATTCTTCCTTTTCAAATTGCAAGCGTTGTTCCCTTTCTGCTAATATTCTTCTCCTCTGAGTCTTCTATTTAAACTTCTGATTTGAATTTGAACGTTGAAGTGTCCGTTGTCTCTTATCCTGGTGTACGTTGACTGGTCACTAAGGAAGCTTCTGATCGTCAGTTTTTATCCTTTTGTACACGCCAGAGAAATGTTTTAGAACTTTGTATCTTGTGTCCAACGTTGTACAGATGAGTCTTGTCAGATATCTGCAAGCATATCAACAATAAATAGAGGACAGCTAAGACTGTCGTCGATTGTTAGTTACAGATGGAACATATATTGCAATATATAGCAAAGCTCCTTTCTGTCTAAAAAGTACGTAGACAGAGTAGCATAAAAATGGAAGATATTGTCTGCATGCATGGGAGATACGATCAGAGAGCATTTAATGCGTAGCAGTCAACAGACAAGATATGACTTTGACTTTTCAACGCTATTAAAAAGCATTATACTGATACAGCAAGAAATTCGATAAAAACAATCTCGATGACTTCATAACTTATGAAATCGTTATGTGAAACACACAAATCGTTATGACAGAGCATTTTAATGATGAAATCGTTATGAGTATAGCAAGTCGTTATGAACGCTATCAAGTCGTTATGATCTATAAAAGAAATCGTTTGGACTATCAAGTCGTTCGAGTTTCAAAGAAATCGTTACACAAGCAAGGCGTTATGAACTTGTAAAGAAATCGTTATGAACTCTAAAGAAATCGTTACGATTCATAGAAATCGTTACAAGAAATCGTTAACAAATCGTTGCACAAGCAAGACGTTATGAACTGTAAAGAAATCGTTATGAACTCTAAAGAAATCGATATGAACTCTAAAGAAATCGTTATGACCGGAGAGTCGTTGCGAGTTCTAAAGAAATCGTTACGAGTCTAAAGAAATCGTTACGGCTAGAGAGTCGTTGCGAGTTCTAAAGAAATCGTTACGAGGTCTAAAGAAATCGTTACGGCTAGAGAGTCGTTGCGAGTTCTAAAGAAATCGTTACGAGGTCTAAAGAAATCGTTACGGCTAGAGAGTCGTTGCGAGTTCTAAGGAAATCGTTACGAGGTCTAAAGAAATCGTTACGGCTAGGGAGTCGTTGCGAGTTCTAAAGAAATCGTTACGAGGTCTAAAGAAATCGTTACGACAGCCAAGTCGTACGGGTTCTAAAGAAATCGTTACGACAGAGTCGTTACGGGTCTAAAGAAATCGTTACGATGGTCAAGTCGTTACGGGTTCTAAAGAATCGTTACGATGTTTAAAGAATCGTTGCGATATCGATTTGTTTGAGTTTTCCGGTCAAAGAGGAAATCGTTCTGCTTATCAAAGAAGTCGATACAAAGACTTGGACAGAATGAGAGATGAGACTTACCTGATTGTCTTGAACCTTCATTTTTCTTTTATTTCTGTTCTCAAGGCTCAAGTAATCCATTAGTACTATTTTGTTAATCATCAAAATTAATATATAAATAAATGAATTATTTATTATGGGGACAGTTTGGTCATCAATCTCCCCCTTTTTGATGATGACAAAATATACTAAACATCATACAAAAAATTAAACATTCATGTTTTTCAGATTGACTTCATGTTTTTCAGATGACTTTAGTTTTCCCCCCATTTTGTCAATAAGCAAAAAGATAGGCTGAGAGATAAGAAGAGAGATATCATTGGATTAGTATGAGAAAGGTAGTACAAGGGAGATAACAAGGAGGCATGCTGTGAGATGACAGCCCATGCCTTGATCTCAAGGTCTTCAAACGTCTGTTGGAAAACCCCAGAAGCAACAGAGAAGTTAGGACCATGGATTGGGTGGCCCTTTGAATGTACAAAGCCCTTTGCTGATCCAAGAATTCTGCATACTGATCTGGGTCCAGAATGAATATGAAGTAAGTGCTTTTTCCGAAGCTGGCACGATGGAGAAATCTATCAAAGAGATTGGATAGAAGAGCTTCTGATCTATCAGATCCTGCTTCAGAGCGAAGCGAAGAAAGCTGTATATCTAGTGCCACTGAACATAAATCTCTTGAATAGGATTTATGGAGTTGAGATCCATGAAGGCTTCAGCTGAGAGAGAGGGCTTATTTTGATGAACCAAGGAACTGTTGATGGCCTCTAACTGAAGGTGGGTTTCCTTGTAGATGATTGCCCACACGGAGGGTGTAAGCCTTTCACACTCAGAAATGAGTGGAGCCAAAACCTGAGAGGAGATGCGGCCAGAGTGGTATTCTCTGAAGATAAACCGCAGGAAGGAGGGCAGTCTGCTCTGCTTGGCTGACATTCTACCCATCTGCTTGGCAAACATGTCAAATGCATGGGATCCTGCATCTGAATCAAATACTAGGGAATGCAGCTTTGGCAAAGGACTAGAGAGTCAATCCGGATATCAGCAAATTCACTGTTAGGGGAATATTCACTGGACGTTCGGATCTTAACATTACTATAGCTGAATGGAATTGAGAGAACTGGACTTCTGGCAGTTTGTTCAGGAAGCAGAAGTCACTGTACTGCTGGAAGCTTTTGGCAATGCGGATCTCTTCAAGATGAAAGGACCCCACAAATTCTTATGCTTGAGAAAGAACCACTCAGAGAGAGTGAGAGAATGAGCTCCATGAGTGATGGATTCGGCCTGGCAGTCAAGAACTTGTTGTATTGAGCTTTGTTGCCCTTGACATTTGCCCACTGATCTTCAGTCTTGAACTCAGTCCCTAAAAGATTTGGATTTATGAAAGTGGGATAACTGGGTAAGAGGAAGAACAATATTTAGGTGCTCAAGGTTGAGGAAGGAATACCATAAATGGTGGAGAGGATGCACTTTTGAAGATATTCCTTATAAAGGAATCTTTTGTGAGGTTCAAGGGTAAGAGAGTACCAAAGAGGTGGAAATAAGGAGGAGGAGATGGAAGCAGAGGATGATGTTTCCTCTTTTTCTTGGCAGGACTGGGAGGATCAGTCCTGTGGATATGAGTGGCAGTGTAGAGAATGGTGGAAAGGGTATTTCTCTCAAAGTCATCCGGCAAGTTTGTGTCAAAGACACAAGTAGAGGAGGATTTTCTGGAATAAAAGTAACAGAGGAAGGAGGAGTAGGAGGATAGAAAAGGTGTTGGGATTGAAGGATGAAGTGGGTGAATTGGAGTGGTTTGAGTTTGAGGTGATGAGGGTGAGAAGGATGATGGGGCTGAGGTGTGAGAAGGAGTAGGAGAGAAGGTAGGTTGAGATGAAATGATAGAGGATGATGGTTGGTGCGAGGTACTGGGTGTTTTATAGTTGGTGGAGCAGGAGGGGCTGTGAGAGGAGAGGTAGGTGAGGACAAAATTGGAGTTGCAAGATTTGAAGTGTCAGGGGCCGAAGTAGCTGACATGGGCTCTTTCCCTTTGGCTTCTCTGACAACTGAAGAGGGTCCTGATGACCCTGAAGCTTGCCCTGATGGCCCTGGTGGCCCTGATGCTTGAACTGGTAGCCCTGTTGGCCGAGAGACTTCTGCTGGAGGCCCTGGTGGCCTAGGAACTTCAGCTGGACTGCTCTGAGTGGGTGCAGGAGGGACACCACTAGACCTTGAAAGATTAGCCAGCAAATTCTTCATATCGGACATCTCTTTATTGAACCACCTCATTGCATTTCGAATTGAGGATAGATCAGAGGAGGTTGAGCTTGATTAGAGATAATGCCCTTACACTTGACTGAACTGATGACAAGACACTCCTTGAGCTTTAACATGCCATAATAGGCTTCAGTTGACTTTTCTGTGACCTTCCTTGGCCTTTTGTGAGCCACTCTCTTTTGCTTCCGTGCTGAATGACAGGTCCTCAAGATTACATTGTACTGGGCCTTCACTAACATCAACTTGGCTGGGCTGGAACTGAGTGTGCAGTTTTCTAGGAATGCTTCATTTTCTGCTCTCACTCAGCTTGCTCCCCCTGAATGGGAGCAGGGAGTTCAACACTTTCTTGCTCCCCCTGAGCAGGAGCTTCTTCCAAGACAACTTTCTCCAAGTGGCCTTCTGCCACGGATTCAGACACTTCAGGTTCAAGAGACTTTGCTCCCCTTGGCTAGGAGCTTCTTCCATGACAACTTTCTCCAAGTGGCCTTCTGCCACAGATTCAGACACTTCAGGATCAAATTACTTTGCTCCCTTGGCAGGAGCTTTTCCAGACCACATCTGTTGAGTACCTGCTTGATCTCAACATCTGCAAACCGATTCAGACTGAATTCAGTATGGGCCTGGCCATAACTTTTTCAACAGGTCCACCTTCCTTAGAAGAGACTGAGGTGGAGGGAATGGAATCCAATACCTCTTTTAAAATAGAGGCGACTAAGGTGGTGGGAAGGAATCTGCCACACCAGCTGCACCCTCTTCCAATTGAGCTTCGGATTGGATTCCACAACTGGTACTTTACTGCTTGACTCTCTGGTTCTTGCTGCTGTGGCTTGCTCTGCTGGTTCTGCTATTGCTTGCTCTGCTGGTTTGTGCTGCTTGCTTCTGGGATATCCCAATAATTGCTTCTCCTTCAGCCACAGAAGACTTTGACCACATTCCATCTACCACTGAGAATCCACTTTTCTTCAGATTTCTGGATCTTATTGACTGGCCCATCTTTTCAGCTACTGCACCTGACATATCTACTCCAAAGTGCTTGAAAATCTTGGTCAGTAGATGAGCATACGGTAGGGAACATTCAACTTGCTCTTTGTTTCCCATATCTGAGCATGTGCAAACATCATTCGCTCAATCATCACTGCGGCCAGGTTTATCTCTTTGTTCTGGATTGCCCAGAACATTATGTCCGAATCTGCCCTAGTGCATGAAGAAAAGGTAGCACTACGAGGTACTATGATTTGGCAGACTATAAAGTGAAGCAATCTATTAAATGCGGACATCTGATTAATATCAAGCTTCCCGTCCTTCAGCTTAAACCTGGACCAATAATCCCGAGACCTTTGACTTCATCATTCACAGAGTGAATGCCACTAAATCCAGAGGTCTTCACTCCAAACAATCACGCAAAAGCTCATGGGTTATTCTGATTTGGATGCCCTTGACAGAGGAAACAAGGGACCCATCTGCTTCCGATTTCAGACAAATGTAGAAGGCTTTCACCAAGTCCGGGTAGCTTACCTCATTGAAAGTAACTACATCCATCCACTGCAATCTTCTCAGGGCGTCGACTAGCCTGGCCAAGCCACTTTCTCAAGATTCTGAACATCCACTGCCTTATTTCCGCAAATCTTCGTCTTCACAAACGTAAACCTCTCTTGCTCCTTTGGGGACAAATACTCAGCACTGTAGCCCCCTACGCTTCCGGAGATCATCGGAGCGGCCTGGGTGCAGAGAAGAAAAGGTTCTGGGAAAGGGGATGATGGAAGGGGATGGAAGCTCTCGAAGGGATTCTCGCGGGAAGAGGGGAAAGCTTCGAAAGTTGCAGAGAGTCGATCCAAAATCGTTAGGGCATCGGCTTTGGGTGAACGGATAGAGGATAAAGGGTAAAGGTAGAAGACAAGTCGTTCTCAGAACGATTTGAATAAATTATTACTATTTTATCGAAAAGTGAAGCGCCAGAGGCAGTAAAGCCAGAAAACGACAAAATCGTTTGACGGGTCAAACAGCTTTTAATACGATAGCGGTCAAGGAATGTAGACAACTGAATTTTGCTCATTGTTAAAGAGGGAAAATTTCATTTCTATCTGAAAATTTTTATGCCAATAAAATTACAGAGATCTTTTCACACATTGCACATCCCTAATTCCTTCTAAGAGATGTAAATCTCTCTTCAGGTAGGGCTTTTGTGAAGATGTCTGCTAATTGACCATTTGTATCTATAAAAGAAATTTCTAAATTACCACTAGCTACGTGGTCTCGAATAAAATGATATCTTACCTCAATGTGCTTAGTCCTTGAGTGCTGAACTGGATTTTTGGTGAGGTTGATGGCACTTGTATTATCACACAATAGTGGAATTGATTTGATGTGAATTCCGAAATCCTCAAGTTGTTGCTTTATCCAAAGAAGTTGTGTACAGCAACTTCCAGCAGCAACATATTCTGCCTCAGCTGTTGATAAAGCTACTGAATTTTGTTTCTTGGATGACCATGATATTAAACATCCTGCAAGAAACTGACAACAACCACTGGTGCTTTTTCTATCTACTTTGCATCCAGCATAATCAGCATCTGAATATCCTACTAATTCTATTTCACAAGATCTAGGATACCAGAGACCTAAATCATGAGTTCTAGCCAGATATCTAAATATTCTTTTTACTGAAATTAAATGAGACTCTCTAGGGTCTGCCTGATATCTAGCACACATGCACACACTAAACAAAATATCTGGTCTACTTGCAGTTAAGTAAAGTAATGATCCTATCATACCTCGATAATTCTTTTGATCTACCTTTTACCTTTTTGATCACTGTCCATTCTGATTGATGTGCTCATTGGGGTTGATAAGGCTTTGCATCTTCAAATCCAAATTTCTTTAACAGCTCTTTGGTGTACTTGGCTTGACAGATATGAGTGCCATCCTTCCCTTGCTTAATTTGCAATCCAAGGAAGTAGCTTAGCTCCCCCATCAAGCTCATTTCGAATTCTCCTGCATAAGCTTTTCAAAGTACTTGCAAAGAGATTCATCAGTAGATCCAAAAATAATATCATCTACATATATTTGCACAAGAAGTATATGTTATCCTTAGACTTTATAAATAATGTACTATCTACTTTACCTCTAGTGAAACCATGATCTAATAAGAAGTACTGAGCCTTTCATACCAGGCTCTAGGTGCTTGCTTCAAACCATATAAAGCCTTATGTAGTTTAAATACATGATTTGGAAATTCGAGATCATCAAACCTGGAGGTTGTTCAACATAAACCTCCTTGATAAAACCATTTAAAAGGCTGATTTGACATCCATTTGAAATAGTTTTAAATCAAATGCAGATGCATAAGCAAGTAAAATCCTAATAGCCTCAAGTCTAGCTACAGGTGCATAGGTTTCATCGAAATCTATGCCTTCCTCTTGGAGTAGCCTTGAGCTACCAGTCTGGCCTTGTTCCTTAAGATTATTCCAGACTCATCCAGTTTATTTCTGAACACCCACTTGGTGCCAATAACTGAATGATTGGATGGTCTAGGAACAAGTGACCATACTGGTTTCTCTTGAACTGATTTAGTTCATCTTGCATGGCTAATATCCAAGATTCATCAGATAAAGCTTCATTGACTGTCTTAGGCTCTATTTGAGAAACAAAGGCTAAGTAATCACAAGGAATTACATTACCTCTGTTCTTACCCTACAGATGGATCACCAATAATGTTTTCAGGAGGGTGATCTTTCTGATGTCTCCATTCTTTTGGAAGATTTCATGTTGAATTTCAGTTTGCTGCAGTTCTTCCAGAGGAGGATCATCCTTGTCCTTAATTGAGGTATTCTTTAATTTTCAGACAAGTCATCTGCATCATCAATGTCACTAATTTCTTCCTTTTTCAAGGAAGGGTTAGATTCATCAAAAATAACATGTACAGATTGTTCAATTAATAAGGAACGTTTATTGAAAACTCTATAACCTTTGGGTTTAGAAGAGTACCCCATAAAGATGCCTTCATCTGATTTGGCATCCAACTTACCAATGTCCCTTTTCCATTGTTGTGGATGAAGCAAGGACATCCAAATATTCTGAATGGCTGATCTTTGGCTTCTTTCCTTTGTAGAGTTCATAAGCAGTCTTCTTCAGAATCGGCCTGATCATCACTCTATTAATGATATAACATGCAGTGTTGATAGCTTCGGCCCAGAAGTATCTTGGCAAATCATATTCTGACAACATGGTTCTTGCCATATCCAAAAGAGTTCTGTTTTTCCTCTCAGCAATTCCATTCTGTTGAGGTGTCCTTGGAGCTGAGAAGTTGTGCTCAATTCCTTGATCATCACAGAACTTTGTAAACTTTTCATTCTGAAACTCACCACCATGATCTGATCGGATAGAGACAATTGTGAATTTCTGATCTTTCTGAACTTTCTTACTGAAGCTGACAAATTTTCAAATGTGTCATCTTTGTGCTCTAGAAAGGATACCAAGTGAATCTCGAATAATCATCAACTATTACAAATCCAAAATTCTTTCCTCCCAAACTGGTAGTCCTCATTGGCCCAAATAGATCCATGTGAAGTAGTTCTAAGGGCTTTGAGGTGGTTACTACAGTCTTTGATTTGAAGGAGCTCTTGGTGTGCTTTCCTCTTGCACAAGGTCTGCAAATGCTGTCCAATCTGAAATTTACCTTTGGCAGTCCTTCCACTAGCTTTCTCTTTCTGAGCCTGTTCAACCCGTCCAAGCTACAGTGGCCCAATCTTCTGTGCCACAACTCAGTTGATTGATCTTTACTAGCTGCCAAACACACATCTTGATCCTTGAGTTCCTCGAGATATAGAACATACAAATTTCTTTCTCTGTAGGCTTCAAATATGACTGCACCATCCTTTAAGATACTGCATTTGATTCTTGAAACTGAATTGATGGCCTTTGTCACACAACTGGCTGATGCTGATAAGATTGTGCTTTAACCCTTTGACCAGCATAACATCTTCAATTACTGATTTTCCTTTGATGTTCACGGATCCACTTCCTTACAACTCCTTTCCATTATCTCCATATGTGACTGTACCTTCTTCAGCTTGGAGATCAACGAAAAACTTCTTGTTGCCTGACATGTGCCTCGAGCATCCACTGTCCAAATACCATTTGGATGCTTGACTTTCCCTGAAATTAAAACACTAAATTTTAGGTACCCAAGTTCTTTTGGGTGATGGGTTAGTATCATGTCTTTTCCTTTAATTATCCATTTTTTGTTCTTGTTAGGACATGTTCTTTGTTATGTCCAAGTCTATTACAGTGAGTACAGCAGGTTATTCTAGTTACTCTTTCAACTGGTGTGTGTTTAAATTTTTATGTTCTTTATTCTTTTCAGATATAAATTAGGAGTTGGATAAGTTTTCGGAAAGACTTTTGTTTCTTCATTTTCTGAGGGAGTATATCCAAACCATATTTCTTTTTAGTTGATCTTTTAGCTCCATTTATCATTAGGAGTGGTTTTATTTGTGAACTTATTTATAGTGTTTGTCAGGTGTTCCTTTCTTATTTAGTCTTTCTATTTCTGTTTTGAGTTCACTTAAGTCTTCTTGTTTTTCTAGGTTAGTTATTTTTCTGTTTTTCTCTTTTAAATCTTCACACAATAATTCATTTCTCTTTTCTGTTCAGTTAATTGTTTTTCAAGTTCTTCTTTTCTGTTTTTAGGTCTGAGTTGTGTTTTCTAAACAGACTAAATTTTTCTTACTATTTTTAAGTAATTTAGATACTTCTTTATATTTTTCATAAAGTTCATTAAAAGCACTTTCTAAGTTATCAGAATCTGAATCATTGCATGAATCAAAAGAAGAGTCAGAAGTTACCTTGTCTTCGGTGTTGGCCATGAAAGCCAAGTTGACTTCTTCACCTTCACTGCTTGAGCTTGACTCACTGTCTGAGTCACTGCTATTCTCCCAAGCAGCTGCCATTGCCTTCTTTTTGTACTTCTTGAATCTTCTAAAGTTGTCCCTCTTTTGTGATCATTTTTCTTAAGCGTTGGACAGTCTGCCTTGATGTGTCCAGGCTTCTTGCATTCATAACAGATCACTTCTCCTTTCTTTTGATCCTTTACTTCTGGTTTTCTGAAGTCTTTGTTTTTCTTGAAAAATTTTCTTCCGGACTGATACTTCTTTTCTTTGCTAGAATCCTTTGAAGTCTTCGAGACAGCATGGCTTCTTCATCATCACTGTCTTTACTACTTTCACTATTATCCAAAGATTCTTCTGAATTATCTTCACTTGCTTTGAGAGCATTTGATTGTTTCCTTCTGCTGGAGGATTCTCCTAATCTCTCCATGTTTATCTCGTGAGCCATGAGAGATCCTATTAGCTTTTCCAATGACATTAACAATCATTGGCTTCTTCAATGGCTGTTACCTTGGAGTCCATGAAGATGGTAGAGATCTGAGGACTTTTCTAACCATATCTGGTACATCATAAACCTTTCCCAAACCAGCTAATCCATTTGTAATGTCTGTGAATCTGCTGAACATCTGAGTTATTGATTCACCTGTCTGCATCTGAAATCTTTCATATTGAGCTACTAGAATATCTATTCTTGTCTCCTTTACCTTGTCTGTCCCTTCATAGGTAATTCTGAGCTTTTCCCACATCTCCATTGCGGATTTGCAGGCTGAGACTCTATTGAATTCTTTCTTGCTTAGGGCACAGCATAATATGCTCTTGGCTTTGCAGTTTAAGGATATTCTTTTCCTCATCATCTGTCCACTGAGCCTTAGCGTTTGTGACCAAAAGATCACCTTCTTCTACAATGGACCAGATTGTGTAATCATGACCTTGTAGAAAATATTCCATTCTAGTCTTCCAGTAGGTGTAGTCTTCTCCATCGAACAAGGGAGGCCTGTGACTGACTGACCTTCGAAGTTGCTTTGGGCTGCCATAGATCTTTGCTCTTCAGATCGTTGGATCTTCTTCTTTGTCGAAGAGACGGGCTCTGATACCACTTGTTGCCCAGCTAGCTAGCCCAGAGGGGGGGTGAATGGGTTATCAAAATTCGATCTCTGATTAAAACCTGTTTACTGAAAGGATTGCACAACTTAATAACAAGGTTAGAGTTAGAGCAAATAAGACAACAATCCAAACAAAACATCCACAAGACACAAGGATTTTATCCTGGTTCGGAACTCCTCTCCACAGGAGACCTACGTCCAGTCCCTGAGCAATACCTCAGGATTTCACTACCAAGGGTACAATCCCCCTTAAGGATCCTTACACCCAGCCTCAACTGGTCTTCCTTCAACCTGAAGGGAAAAAAACCACCCTGGATACCACCAGGTCTTCCTTCGTCCAGAAGGGAACACAACCAAAGAAGAAAAGGTGTGGAAACAGGCTTCAGACTCTAGCTTGACCAGCTACACACTGAAGCTACCAAGGCCCGAGAGAGAAAGAGATTTAACAAGGTTTTCTCTCCAAGGACTACACAAGCTCTCACAAATAAAAACTCTTTTTGATCACAGAGAGCTAAGAGCTAAGAACAAGGTTGGAGTGGAAGCTTCGCTCTTGTTTCAATCTTCTGAAGACTCGAAGAGATGGATTTCTTCCTTTTCAATTGCAAGCGTTGTTCCCTTCTGCTTAATATTCTTCTCGTCTTGAGTCTTCTATTTAACTTCTGATTTGAATTTGAACGTTGAAGTGTCCGTTGTCTCTTATCCTGGTGTACGTTAGACTGGTCACTAAGGAAGCTTCTGATCGTCAGTCTTTTATCCTTTTGTACACGCCAGAGAAATGTTTTAGACTTTGTATCTTGTGTCCAACGTTGTACAGATGAGTCTTGTCAGATATCTGTAAGCATATCAACAATAAATAGAGGACAGCAGTGACTGCCGTCGATTGTTAGTTGTAGATGGAACATATATTGCAATATATAGCAAAGCTCCTTTCTGTCTAAAAAGTACGTAGACAGAGTAGCATAAAAATGGAAGATATTGTCTGCATGCATGGGAGATACGATCAGAGAGCATTTAATGCGTAGCAGTCAACAGACAAGATATGACTTTGACTTTTCAACGCTATTAAAAAGCATTATACTGATACAGCAAGAAATTCGATAAAAAATCTCGATGACTTCAAACTTATGAAATCGTTATGTGATAACACAAAATCGTTATGACAGAGCATTATAAGAAATCGTTATGAGTATAGAATCGTTTGAAAGCTTATGAAGTCGTTATGACTCTAAAAGAAATCGTTACAGACTATCAAGTCGTTACGAGTTTCAAAGAAATCGTTACAAGAAATCGTTACACAAAGCAAGGCGTTATGAACTGTAAGAAATCGTTATGAACTCTAAAGAAATCGTTACGAGTTTCATAGAAATCGTTACAAGAAATCGTTAACAAAATCGTGCATAAAGCAAGGCGTATGAACTGTAAAGAATCGTTATGAATCTAAAGAAATCGTTAAGAACTCTAAGAAATCGTTATGACAGAGGAGTCGTTGCGAGTTCTAAAGAAATCGTTACGAGGTCTAAAGAAATCGTTACGGCTAGAGAGTCGTTGCGAGTTCTAAAGAAATCGTTACGAGGTCTAAAGAAATCGTTACGGTAGAGAGTCGTTGCGAGTTCTAAAGAAATCGTTACGAGGTCTAAAGAAATCGTTACGGCTAGAGAGTCGTTGCGAGTTCTAAAGAAATCGTTATGAGGTCTAAAGAAATCGTTACGGCTAGGGAGTCGTTGCGAGTTCTAAAGAAATCGTTACGAGGTCTAAAGAAATCGTTACGACAGCCAAGTCGTTAGGGTTCTAAAGAAATCGTTACGACAGTCAAGTGTTACGGGTTCTAAAGAAATCGTTACGATGGTCAAGTGTTACGGGTTCAAAGAATCGGTACGGTTTTAAGAATCGTTGCGTATCGATTTGTTTTGAGTTTTCCGGTCAAAGAGGAATGTTCTGCTTATCAAAGAAGTCGATACAAAGACTTGGACAGAATGAGAGATGAGACTACTGATGTCTGAAACTTCATTTTCTTTTATTTCCTGTTCTCAAGGCTCAAGTAATCATTAGTACTATTTTGTTAATCATCAAAATTATATATAAATAAATGAATTATTTATTATGGGACAGTTTGGTCATCGCTATTGTGTAGTGATTGTCTTCAAAGAGATGCTTAAAATGAGGTGTTTACATTGGAGATCGTGGTATGTGGAAACACCATCTATGGCAACTTGAATACTTCCGATTTGAAGATTCTCTCCGTCTGTCGACAGCACTGGGTGCTCCGCGACAGGCGCAAGCAAGAAAGCAGAAGACTACAAGGCCTGGAAGGCAGTTGCTGTCGACAGGGGATCTGGGTGTCTGGTGACATGGCCAGGAGAAAGATAGACAGGGGGTTCTGAGGCCTCGAATATCGACAGGTGACTGGGGTGCTGTCGACCGATACATTTGTATTGAGAGTGGCCTCGCTGTGTGTAGCTGTCGACAGGGGTAGTTTCCTGCATACGTAAGGTACTTGTTTTCATGTATATCTTCATAATTTGAACCTCGGCTTTGTACATGGTGCTGACATCCACCTAAATATGAAATGTTAGTGAGACATAGTGCTATAAATATGCTCAAATGAAGTGTTTGTTTATTTGCATTCAGGATCATTTTCACCATGTTTCATCATAAATTTGTCCATGAAATGATCCATCAAAAAACACACTTGTGACTTGTTAGATTAGCATGCACATTAAGTGATCATGAAAATGAGAATTCAACATTCTCCCCCTTTTGATGATGACAAAATTTGAAATTGAGCCACATTTTTAAATGAATTCTCAAGTTTTTCTCCCCCTTTTGACAACATCAAAAGAAAACAGTCCCTTGCACGTCAATGTCACAGGAAGAGAAAATGTGCATTTCATTAGAAGATATTCAGTACATTGTAGCACATTGGACAACTAAAATACTGTAAAAAGAAACATGACAAAAAAGACTCTGAAATCAAGATACATCAAGTAGACTTGGACATGACATGGGACACCTAGACTCTTAATCATCATCAGGGACCCGGGGGGGTTGGGGCCTGAGGATCTGTGGAGCAGGCGGAGTGGAGAGTCTGTGAGCCGAGATTGATCGAACTTGGTTATCGGCCAGTGCTTCAAAGCTTGTATCAAATTTGTCAAGTGCATTGATGTTTGCAAATCCAGTGGTCATATGCAATGCAACTGAGCTATGAGATCGCGGATAGATGGCTCAGTGGCAATGTCATCATAGGTTGACTTGCATCATCTCCCGGGCTCAAGGCTCAGAGTGGGAGTCTCTTCTTCGGATTCATTCTCATCTACTTCTCATCAGCTGCTTCATCAGCTTCTTCATCATCCACATGGACAGCTTGTCCCTTCCCTTGAGATCCCTAGTTACTATGCCATCCACGAATTTGTAGCCCAATCCGCTGTGCAGCAGTCAGATCATATAAGCTACGGTCGGTAAGACAGTCATCTCCCCTTCTGAAATTATGATGCCAAGGAACAGGAAGAGGGAGGTGAGCTGACATGCGTAAGGCATGGACTCTTTGCGTTACGAAGGCATATTCGTAGGACGGAACACATGAGTTGAGGGAGATTAATGGGTTCACAGTGCAAAAATTATGGAGGAGGGACTTGTGAACTGCGGTGATGAGTTCCCTACTTCCATCTTTTGGGACAATAAGGGTGGTGAAAATGTGGTGGATGAGACGGTGAAGTGGAGGGAAGGAGTTTGCATCAATGGCTTACGATCCGTGGGGTCGTAAGGCTGTGAGGTAATGAGGGTATGGTACTCCTCGGGGGTAGGGTGATGTGCCAAGATGTCAACCCTAGTGTTCGGGATTGCAGGGATACTGAAAGAAGATTAGGGGAAATGCGAAAGGAGTTCCCTTTGACTGTGGTATAAAGATCACCTGCGGTAGTCTCCCGGAGGTTGTGGTAAAACTCCGTGACTGCAGAGGAGGAGTATGTTTTGTGGCTATAGAAAAAAGGTGACAACCTTGTGTGTGAAAGAGAGGCAGAAGACCTGGAAAGAGATCTGCAGGGAGATGAAGTCTATGTAGCGAAGCTGTGTGAACTTTGTGTAGGTGGCATGAGTCTCTTTGAACTGGAGATTAGGAGGGATGAGCAGCTCTGGCAGACGGTCCTCCCGGTGCTTTGTGCGGACGTTCAGTGGTTGCCCCGGAGCCCTGTCCGGCGTGAGGAGACCGAGGACGGCGACGGGAGACCATCTTCCTTGCCTGTGGAGCCATTGGGAGATGTAGCTCGTAGGAGATGGGGGCTTGTGGGAGGAAGGAGAGAAGGAAGGAAGGAAACACCAAAAACGTGGTGTGCGGCTGTCGCCCTGGAGAGAGGGTTTTTGGAAAGAAGGAGAAAGTGGGGTGATTTTGGAAGGTGAAAGAGGGGAAGAAGGCGTGGTGACCTTTATAGAAAGGGTATTGGGATTTGAATGGTTAGGTCCCACCAAAGCCGCCTTTTTCATGGTGCCTTCGGACTTCCGGAACAAGTGCTGCCGCCGGCTGTCGACGGGGCCCCTGATGCCTGTCAATAGGGACATACAGTAAAATACCCAGATTGCTGTTTTTTTTTTTGGTTGATTGTGAGTGGGAACTTTGGAGCAGTGGTTCTTAGAGTTGTTTGAGGGTGTATTGTAGGTGAACAATACTTCAACCAACCATATTCAAGGATATAAAAAAGCCATATCATTTCCTTAACGATTTAAGCATAATACCCAAGGGATTTTAATTAGAGCATTAGGAAAACACTCTCTTAAGGTAAGATAAACACACACTCACCCTCTTTAAGTATATGACAGGGTAAGACAACATAATTCCCAATGATTATTGATAGTTAAGAGGATGTAGGAAAAGAATATCTATATGAATTAGACAATCACATAAACATAGACCCTGGGATTTTATGACTCAGTGGAGGCTTCACACTATTTCATTTTTATTCTGTATTTGCAATTTTGAAGGACTATGGGAGAAAATGGTAATGAAAAGAACTTCACACCTTTTGACGTGAGGATAGACATTATGCGTGCCAAATATCCCAGTTACTCAGCGGAAGGTCTAGTACCGTTGTACAGAGTTGATCGTGAGCCCTTTTGACGCAAGGGCAGACATTTGGGATGCCCATCTCCCCGGTTACTCAGCAAAGCTCATCATTTCTCTATTTTACCTAATAGTTAAATTGAGTTTTCGCTATCGACCTGTATGGCAGAAATATGTAGCTTTTCTCCAAGTATTGTTCTACAAAGCTCAAGATCAATGAATGTATGACTAGCTATCATATGAGACATAAAATTCCATAATCAAGAGACTACACAAGTTGAGTGAGAGCTATGTTGGCATACCTAGAAAAATCTTTAGAGGAGTGAGGTGGGTATCCGTGACCAAAGTTAAATGTTTTCAGAATGATAAACCTAAATCCATACAAGAGAGTATGCTCAAATCATAATGGTATAAAGACTAACTTGAATATCATTCGAATATGATGGGGTGAGACATGTATTAACACCTTAATATACGCTAGATGTCAAGTTGGAACTTGCTCAAGTAGGAGATATGAGATGCACAAAGTTCCGGAGTAAGTGAGTCTGTCGACAGCCAGAGATAATCTATCAACAGGTGTACAGTGACATAAGAGGGATGGTGCTTAACAGAGCAGAGACTGTGCATATCTGTCGACAGAGGGAACTGGACCTGTCGACAGATGTAGACAGTGAGCAGAAATATAGTTCTGTCTGGCCTTGTCTGTCGACAGAGGGCTTGGGGGCCTGTCGACAGACCTTGGTTAGAGCCAATTTTCAGGTCGGAATGAGGAGGGAATAGCAAAGCATGTGAGGGAACTGTAGAAGCACAGAAGGTGAATGATTTTCCTCACATGATATCCATGAAACCTGAATTTGCTCCCCTTAGTGTGTGCTATGTGTACACATGCATTCAAGTCAACAGGACACATTTGCACAATTTGAAGACACCAAAGCAAGAATTAAGTGAGTTCATGAAGATGTTCAAATGTTTGACAAGAAATAGTGAGTGAGTGAGCAACATATAATGAAAATGAATCCTCATAGAAGTCAATGACCCTTGTATGGAACATAAATAGGATACTTGGCGGAGAATTTTTTCTCACGCAATGAAAGTTTCCAAACAAGCATAACTTGTTCTTTCAAATCACCATTTGATATACCTCATAGTGGGTCACATAAGGAACATATACTTAATATTTAGGTGAAGTTTCATTGTAATTTTCACAAACCCAATTCTCGTCTCAATGCTGTGAATCTATCTTCAGCCAGAGGTTTGGTTAAAATGTCAGCCAGTTGTTTTCTGTGGGTATAAAACTTATCTCCAATATTTATTGACTACTTCATCTCTCAAAAAATGACGACGAATTTCTATGTGTTTTGTCCTAGAATGTTGAATGAGATTCTTGATAGATGATTGCACTAGTGTTGTCACATAGGATAAGTGTGCATCCAATGTCAATGTTGTAGTCACACAACTGACTTTTTATCCACACACTTGTGCTGCACAACTCCCTGCAGCAACATATTCTGCCTCTGCAGTGGAGAGTGCAACCGAGTGTTGCTTCTTGATGCCCACGAAACCATGCAACCACCAAGCATTTGGCAATAGCCACTAGTGCTTTTCCTGTCAATTTTACATCCAGCATAGTCAGCATCAGAATATGAAACCAAGTCAAAGCTACCCTGGATACCAAAGACCCAAGTCATGCATACCTGAGAGATATCTGAAAATTCTCTTGACTGCAATTAAATGGCTTTCCTTTGGACTAGATTGATATCTAGCACAAAGACAAACACTGAATTGTATGTCCGGTCTACTTGCAGTAAGATAAAGGAGTGAGCCAATCATACCTCGGAATTGTTTGCATCTACGATTTACCTTTTCATCACTTTCCAGCTTAATGCTTGTGCTCATTGGTGTTGAGGCATGTTTAGCCTGTTCAAACTGAAATTTTCAGTAGCTCTTTAACATATTTTCTGGTTGATGAAGAATCCGTCTTCTAATGTTTGACCTGCAAACCAAGAAAAAATTGGAGCTCCCCCATAAGACTCATCTCAAATTCACTGTGCATATGATTAGAGAATTCTTCACACAGTGAAGGGTTAGTAGAACCAAAGATAATGTCGTCCACATAGACTTGAACAACAATTATATGATT
The DNA here is from genome assembly GCA_014218235.1 of Colocasia esculenta. NCBI lineage: Eukaryota > Viridiplantae > Streptophyta > Magnoliopsida > Alismatales > Araceae > Colocasia > Colocasia esculenta. The sequence continues at coordinate 145,450,949 of CM024758.1, read as the reverse complement.
GCGAACTTTCTTTGTAAAGAGAGTTTGGTCTACCTTACCTCGTGAGTAGTTTTTGCTTACCAGATAGGTGCTCAGCCTGTCGTACTAAGCTCGGGATGCCTGTTTCAAACCATAAAGAGCTTTGTGCATTTAAATACATGGTTTGGTTATCATGATCCTCAAAGCCAGGTGGTTGAGAAACATAGACTTCCTTTTTATGTAGCCATTCAAGAAAGCAGTTTTAACATCCATTTGAAATAATTTGAACTTGTTTGAACATGCATATGCTAACAAGATCCTTACTGCTTCTAGTCTAGCTACGGTGCAAAGGATTCTTCAAAGTTCACACCAAATTCCTGATTGTATCTTTTGCAACCAGTCTAGCCTTGTTTCTCACCATTTTACCCTCTTCATTTAGTTTATTCCTAAAAGACCCATCTTGTCCCTATGACAGAAATTTCAGGGGTTCTAGGAACTAAACTCCAGACATTATTTCTTTGAAATTGCCCAAGCTCCTCATGCATAGCATCAATCCATGAGTTTCTTTTAATGCTTCTTCAACATTTTAGGTTCTACTTGAGATACAAAAGCTAAATGATCATGTTCAACTATTGATTGACTTGAGACCTAGTTTGAATTGAGTCTTTATGTCTCTATTACATTCTCAAGTGGGTGAGCTTTAGAATACCTTACATTAGTGATCGTGAAGGTCCGAGTTGATCCTGCATTTGAGGAGGTTGTTCAGGAGGAGGGGTGGCTGGAGGACTTTCAGCTTGAGGTTGTACTTGTTGTTGTGGATCTTGTGCAGGTACTTCTTCTTCATTTCTGAACAGATGTCCATCATCTTCATCATTGTACCTGCGAAGATATCCACTTTTTGATTTTGAAACAACTTGAGATTTTCTTTCCTTTTCTTTGTAGATCCTCAAGTGTTGTCCTTCATTTCATCAAACCTGTAAGCATTGACAATGTTAGGCTTGATTTGAGACATCAAGAGAAACATGTGGAGTTTCTTCCACAGTCCTAGTTTTCAGATTAAACACCCTATAGGCTCTAGAGTGTTCTGAGTATCCAAGAAAAATACCTTGATCGCTTTTGGCTTCAAATTTGTCCAATCATTTTTTCATTGTTATGTATGAACACTTTTGAACCAAAAACTTGAAATACCCAATGGTGGGTTTCTTACCTTTCAGAAGTTCGTAGAGAGTTTTCTTGAATACCGGTCTTACCATGGCTCTGTTAAGAATGTAGCATGAGTGTTTACCGCTTCTGCCCAAAAGGTTCTTGCTAGTTGATTTCGACCAGAAGCGTACGAGCCATCTCCACCAAGTTCTGTTCTCTCTCCACCACTCCATTTTGTTCCGGAGTTCTTGGAGAGGAAAACAAGTTCTATCCCGTGGAGCCTGCAGAATCAGTAAAGGAGTGTTATCAAATTCTCCCCCGTGATTAGTGCGGATGGAGCATATTTTATTGACATTTCCATGCTCAATCTTATTAAAAAAATCTCCAAAAACTTTCAGTGCTTCATTCTTGTGAGCAAGAAATTTCACCATAGAACCTAGAAAGTCATCTACAATAACAAAACCAAATCGTTTGCCATTGAGACTGAGTGTTCTCGTAGGTCCAAATAGGTCCATGTGCAACAGTTCATAAGCCTTAGAAGTACTCACCGGTGCTTTTGATTTGAAGGATTTCCGGGTTGTTCTCCCTGTGCACATGCATCACAAAAATTTTCATTTCTGTTAAATGGGATTTCAGGAAGTCCACTTACCAGTTTGAGCCTCATGATCTTGTGCAAACATTATAGCTAGCATGGCCAAGACTACGATGCCACAATGTAAGCTCGTCCGGTTTGTTTGCTACAAGATACAAATCATTATTTTCTGGATCATCTAAGTCAACCATGTAGATGTTGTTGATTCTTTTTCCAGAAAATTTCAGACTTCCTGTTTCCTTATCAAGAATTTGACATGAATTGGATTCAAAGACAATTTTATGACCTTGTCACACAATTGACTTATACTAAGCAAGTTGTGATGAAGGCCATCAACAAGTGAAACATTGTCTATGGAACTAGAGGTGAACTTACCAACTTACCTGAACCAATGATCTGGCCTTTGTTGTTACCTCCAAAAATCACTTGACCTTCGTCTCTTTCCACGAGCAAACTGAATTTTTCTTTATCGCCCGTCATGTGCCTCGAGCAGCCACTATCCAGGTACCATTGTTTTGATTGTGGGCTGCTAGGCATTCCTGCACATGTGGATCAGACAAGAGGTTTTGGTACCCAAATACTTTGGGTCCCTTTGTATCATTCATGCCAAACAATAGATGCTTTGGAATCCATATTTGTTTGAAGTTCATTTTACTGGATTATTCCAGCAATCTTTTTCATGTGTCCAATCTTTTTACAGATTTTGCATGATGAAGGTTTGTGATACAGTGGGCATGATATTCTTGAGAGCATGCATTGGCATCTTACCCTTTTTGTCTTATAATTTTGGTTTAGGAGCATGCTGCTTGTCCTGTGTTGGTCTTGTTGCAAATTCCTTACCTTTACTAGGACAAACTTGATCAATTTAGGTTCTTGTTTTTACCCTTTGAAGGATTTTTCTTCTTCTTTGAAGGATTTTTTTACTGGAGCTTGGGCTGGAATCAATGAAGTCGGTTAGCAGATTTTCCAATTTCCTTTGGCTTTGCATTTTGAAACCCAATCCCTGTTTTGTACAAAACACATTTGAACCTAGAATGCATCTAGATTTGTTTACTTTGACAAAGCTAGATAAATCTTTTGACTTACCTTTTATTTCCTTTTCAGCTTGTTCCAATTCCTTTAGATTAGCATGCTCACTTTTAAGAATCTCAAGAGAGTTCATTAGATCATCTTTTTCTTTTGAACTTCTTGAAACTTAAGCTTCATGCGGTCCAATTCATCAGTGTGTTTGTTCATCAATCTTCATCATTTCAATTACCTTATTCAAAGATTCAATTTCTTCATTTTTGTTTGATTCATGAACAAGGGAATTGATTTATTCTTGAGTGCTTTATTTTCAAACTTGAATTCACAGAATTTTTCAAATAGAACAGTATAAGGTTCTTCCCATTCAGTAATAGAATATGTTTCAAAGGAAGAGCTTACCTCATTGGAGTCATCACTTCTTGCCATGAGACACTGAATCTCATCATCTCCTGAGGTAGCTTGACTGTCTCGTCTTCATCTTCATCACTCCAAGTGGCCAACATTGCCTTGGCCTTCTTGAAGGTGAATTTTCCTTCTTCAGCTTCTTTTTGAGCTCAGGGCACTCTCCTCTCATGTGCCCCTGCTTCTTGCACTCATAACAAACAATCTCAGACTTTTGTTAGTATCGAATTTATGGCAAAGTCTTTCTTTTGGAAAGGTTTAGAGTTACCTGTACCTCTCTCTTGTATTTCAGGAATTTTTTGAATTGTCTAGAGCATATCCATTTCGTCATTCTCACTCTCACTAGACGATTCAGACACATCACTTTCCTGAATTATCTCCTTTTTGGAAGCTGAAGAGCTCTTCCTGGAAGCCTTCAAGGCAAGTGACTTCCTAGGATTTTCTTCAGTTTCCTTTCTTTTGACATTAAGTTCATAAGTCATCAGAGAACCAATGAGTCATCTATTTCATTTTTGAGAGGTCTTTGGAATCCTCAATGACTGTGGCTTGGTGTTCCATGAGGATGGAAGAGACCGAAGTATCTTCCTCACCAAGTCACTTTCTGAGTATCCCTTTTAAGACTTTCAATCCATTTATAATTATCATGAATCTAGCAAACATGTCTGATATGGTTTCATCATTATTCATTTTGAACATTTCATATTCTGAAACTAACATGCTTACCTTTGATTCTCTACCTCAGACGTACTTCATAGATCAACTCAAGCTTGTCCCACATCTCTTTGCTGAGGTGCATGTGGAGACTCTCGAGTATTCCTTCGGATGGACCGCACACTGCATCATATTGATGGCGCTCCAGTTGAGTGTCCCCTTGGCGATCTGGTCCTTGGTCTAGGTATCTTCGTCCTGAGGCAACTCGTATGCTCCTTTCTGACTATTTTCCATAGTTAAAATTCTGTGCTCGTAGAAACACCTGCATTCGATTTTTCCAATACGGATAGTCAGTGCCATCAAAGAAGGGTGGCCTGGTCACTGAGTGTCCCTCGGCCATATACCCCTTGTAGATTCCATTTGACCGTGAATCTTCTGATCGCAAGATCAAACAGATAAAACAGTAAATCAGAAAACTCGGCTCTGATACCAATTGAAGGGTTGCGGAATTCCTGTATGGTAATCTAGAAGGGGGGTTGAATAGATTACTGTCGATTAAAAATATTTATCACCTTCTTTTCTTCGAAACACAGATTATCAAAACAATATTAAACGTTAAACTATGTGTGGATGTGTGTGACTTGATAACAGATGAATAACAGATTATCAAAGTACTTGGAGATGCCGTGCCTATCAAACATCTAGCGTAAATTCGTGCAAACCACAAGACACGACGATTTACGTGGTTCGGAGTACACAACTTGTGTATCCTACATCCACGGGCCACACACACACGCAGAGCAATCTGCTTATGAGCTAGTTCATGAACTACAACTCACACACGTGTCATCTGATGTGAAACCACGATCAGATCAACACCACACACACGTGTATCAAGCACAAGGGCTGCCTGAAAAACAAAACACACACACGAATATGGAGAAATAGAAACAGAGAAGAGTTTAAGAGTTGAAGAACAAATCCAGTTGTAAACTCTTCTTGTGAACGTCAGACTGGGCTTCAAGCTTCGTCTTGAAGATCACAACTTGATGGAGATGCTTGAATCCACGACGTCAAACTTCACCTTCCGCTGGAGAGACTTCTCTTCTTGGTTCTGGGCGGTAGGTTGAAGCAGAGCAGCAGAACAAGGCTTCTTGTGGAACTCTTTAGGGTTTTTTGCTTAGAGGCTGCTTGTGTACGTGATTGTCTTCAAAGAGTGCTTAAATAGAGGTGTTTACATATGGAGAGTCATGGTATGTGGAAAACACTATCTATGGCAACTTGAAGACTTTTGTATTGAAGATTTCTCCGTCTGTCGACCGCACTGGGGTCCCTGTCGAACAGGCGCAAGCAGCAGAAGACTAAAGGCTCTGGAAGGAGTTGCTGTCGACAGGCACAGGCAGACAGAAGACCAGGGGGTTCTGGGAGCCTCTTCCTGTCGACAGGGGACTGGGGTGCTGTCGACAGATACATCTGAATTGAAGAGTGGTTTTCGGCTTGTGTGTAGCTGTCGACAAGGGTCTTTCCTACTGTCGAAGGTACTGGCTTCATGTATATCTTCATCATTTGAAACTGTTCTTTGTACATGTCTTGCTTGACATCTCACCTAAATTAATGAACATAGTTAGTGAGACATAGTGACAATAATATGCTCAATGAAGTGTTTGTTCTATTTGCACCATGAATCATTTTCACCATGTTTTCATCATAAATTTTGTCCATGAAAGATTATCATCAAAAAACAAACTTGTGACTTGTTAGATTAGCATGCACATTAAGTGATCATGAAATGAGAACTCAACAGGGGGGGTTGTCATAGAGGGGAGGTGTGCGTGGGAAGGGTTTTCATGGAGGGAGAGTGCCAAGGTGTCATAGTGGGATAGGAGGGTGGGTGCATGGAATATCTCAATATAAAATGAATAAATAAGAAAACTTAGAAAACACAATGCAATTTTGGGGTAGATGACAATATTAGGCATTTCAAGATTCACCTAAATCCTAATTTGAAATATGCTAAAGGATACTAATATTTGTAAAGGACAAGGCTATTGTAAGGATAAGGCTATACAAATGTAGCTTTATCAATAAAGAAAAAGATATTGATAATGGTAAATGTATTAGTAAAGGAAATGATTTTAACCCCTATTCATACTAAGAACCCATGTGAGATTGAACCTAACCCCTATTCACACTAACCACATAAATTGAAAATTGGAAAAAAGTATATAGATAATTTTAAAGTTAAGAAATGATATATCTATAATTATTAAAATATATGGTTAAAATTTATAGACCCTTAGAGACACAACTAGAATTCCGATAAAAAATCGTTTGGGACTTGAATGGCTGAACCAGAGAGAGTGATGGGTATATCCCCAAGTTTCAAAACTTAAAGGTTGAAATACAAATAATATAATGTATGAGGGGTTAAATAAAAATTCTAGAATCTTGAGATACCCCTAGAATCTTGGTGATTCTCCTGGAACCTCCTAGAGAGGGACACTTGTCCCTCTCTGGGAGGGCCACCAAGGGGGGGGGGGCCCCCCTACCTTCCCTATAAATACGCCTCCCCTCTCCTCCATTCCACCCATCTAAGTGAAGGAGGAGAGGGAAGGCCAGGACCAAGCTTGAAGAGAGAGAGAAGAAAGAAGAGAAGGAGTGTCCGTTCTCGGAGTTCTGCTGATAGGTAGGTTCTTTTAAGTTAATTATAGGTCCCTAGTGAATGAAGTGATGCCAATTGTATTCTTCGATACCCCCATCACACCGAAATACTGTTAGTTTGATTTCTCGAGATCCTTTTCTACGCTGAAATACTGTCAATTTGATTTCTTGAGATCCCTCTCTACACTGGAATATAGTCAGTTTAATTTATCAAGATTTTTCTCTACGTCAGAATGCTGTTAGCTTGATTTCTCGAAATTCCTCTCTACACTGGAATACTGTCAGTTTGATTTATCGAGATCTCACTCTCTACACCGAAATACTGCCAGTTTGATTTTTCTCGCAATCCCTCTTTATACGGAATGCTGCCGATTTGATTCTCCGAGTCCCACTTTATGTCTAAGTATTATCGGACTACTATGCTAATTTCCATACTCTGGATTCTCCGGTCGATGCCTATACTAGTCAAAATTCTATCAACATTGTGGTTGAATTTCTATCTTTATCAAAATTAGAAATTACTACCAGAAGGATTTTATGTCCCTTCTATTGATTTTGGATACTGTCAGGTCATCAATTCAATAGCTTAATAACTATTAAGTGACGGAAATGATGACTTTTAGTACGAGTTCCGAATTGTTAGCCCACTACATTGAGATTGTAAACTCAAAAGTGAAATTTGTGCCAGATAGGGGGCTAATGAACTAGTCTCGGAAAGATCCCGAATGCTCTTAGTGCCCTAGTGGTTCCATATGGAGAGTGATGACCTGGTGCTTGACATACATCACAAGTGAAGTGTTTATAGTGCTGGCTGACAATTCCAAAATTCCCAAAAAGTGGTTAATAATATGGCTCTGTAATATTCTTCTAGTGCAGATCGTTACAGAAGTGTTTCGTGGTAAATTTTAGTCCGAAAAAAATAAGTGATCGCGTTCTTTATTTAATTTCTTGTTCATGTGTTTTTCACTTAAACACTTAGAGATCTATAAATAATTACGATTAGTTCTTTTATCCTGTGATACCTGAATTTTGTATTGTTCTAATTTTGTTTCTTGTTATGCTATTCTAAATCTCTTATTGTCATGTATATGACTAGTGATTGAGATTGACTTAAGAGAATCTACTGGGTGAGTTTTACTCATTCCCAACTTTTTAACATTTTTTAGGTGACCACCGAATTTGATCTTAGTAGGCAGAGTTATGCACCGAGAGACCTCTTCTTATTGTAATAAAGTTTAGGTAGTCAGATCATGTTTAGTGTGTTCCAAAGGTCCTAGTGAGTTTTGTTTAATAATTTGACATGTATCTTCAAACTCGCAAGTAGCATGCCACTATATATATACAATAATTTTCTTTCATTAATTATCATTTGTCTATTGCGTCACAATATTCCTTGCCATTAGGACGTGATAGTACTAGGAGGCATGGGAGGGGGGGTAGGGGGGTGTCATAGAGGGGGAATAGGGGGCATAGAGGGAAGGAAAGTTAGGTGTGGAAGGGGAGGGAGGGGAGGTGTGCATGGAAGGGGGGTTTGTCATGGAGGGAGCGAGAGGCATGCTATGATGAGGGTGGGGTTTTAGGGTGGATGTCATAAGGGAATAAGAGGATGGGTGCCAGGGGCCATGGATGGTGAAGGGAGGAGGATGTCATAGAGGGGATAGGGGGCATAGAGGAAGGGAGACTTGGATGTAGAGGGTAAGGTAGGGGAGAGCATGGAAGGGTGTTGTCATGGAGGTAGGGAGAGAGGTGGGTGCCAGGGCCAATGTGACATGAGGGGGAGAGGTCATAGAGGGGATAGGACATAGAGGGAGGGAGAGATGTTGGGGGGGGGGGTTGCGTGGAGTGAGGGTGGGTGCCATAGAGGGAAGGACATGGGGAGATTGTGGGGTGTTGGGGGGGGTTACTATGTAATGACTCAATTTTTTGGTATTTTTTCTATTTTATTTTCTAAAATTTATCAATATCCTGAATAACATTGGATTATTGATAATTTTCTAATAACCACTTAAAATATGTTTAGATCAAGCTTAGTCGTGTTGTCGCGACCGAACCATGCTTGGAACTTTACAGTCCCAAGCCCGGTCAGCACGAGGGGGGGGGGGGTGTGAGAGAGACGGAGGGAGGGGCCGAGTTCTCATCGCTGGGGAGAGACGGAGGGGAGGGGGGGCAACAGATGAAGGGGGAGGGGGTGATGGAGGGTGGGGGAGGAGCATGTGAGACGGAGGGGAGGGGGGTGGGAGACAAAGGGGGAGGGGGGTGCGACTGGAGAGGTGGGGAGGTGTGAGACAGGAGGGGAAGGGGCTGCGACTGGAGAGGGGGTGGTGCAAAATGCAAGGGATGGGGGGCGATCGAGGTGGGAGGGGGGTTCAACTAGAGGGGAGGGGGGCGACCGGTGGTGGGAGGGGGCCAACTGGAGGTGGGGGGGGGGGTTGGATCGAAGATGTAGTGAAATGGCAAATATAGAAGGGTGGGGGGTGTGAATAGATTTGCAGCGGAAACCTTATGCAATAATATGTCAAATTAAAATCTCTATTCAAATAGGTACCCACTGATTTGATTAACTATAAGAATCTAAAGCTCATTTGATCATCTATCCATAAGTGTGTGAGTGCTTAGAAGGTGATCAAAATCCTATGCAAGCATTCTAGTGGAAAATCAATACATCATACCACTACACAGGATTTTTTAAGGTACTTTAGCTACCATACGGAGACTACGTCCACCCCTCACTCAAACCAATGAGGCTTCACTAAACCGCTGATTCATAGCTTCAACAACTACTAACTCACAGTTTGAACGTCGACTCACAGCTTGCCAACCGCTGATTACACAGCTTATCTGCTAATTCACAGCTTTAAGGTCAGACAGACCTTCTCAATCCACACACACATAGTATGGGATCAACACTTCCTATCACCAGTAGGAGCACTCAATGAGTTTTGAATAAAGTTTAAAAGTGAAAAAATTTACATGAGGATCAGAGTAAGAGAGACAAATCCTCAAATACCAGTCCTTCAACTTGCCCAATTTCCTCTGGACTGATGAATTGAACTCTAAATCTTCAGATCTTGAGGGTTGAAGTTATGCTTCAGATCATCTTACAAAAACACATCATTTGGTTGTGCTTCTCAACCAATTTGATCTGAACTCCTTCAAATCAGCCTCAATCCGCAATACTCTATTTTAGATCTGATTTACAGAGAAATTCATATATGAGTTGATGCTCTTGGTCTTAGACAAAGGCATCGTACTAGGCAAAAGCTCAATGGAGAACTCTACCTCCCCCTAAGGCAGTAACCCAGGTAGATCCTCCGCAAAAACATCAAGAAACTCACAAACAATAGGTACATCAAAAACCGACGAGCCGCTAGGTTCCAAGGAACAAACAGAAGCAAGATATGCCACGCAACCATCGCAGATCAAACGACGAGCTCTATAGAAAGAAATAAAAAGTGGACGGGTAGACCGGATACCTCGGACGCAGAGAATAGGTGCTCCAGGTATCTCAAACCGCACAGTCTTCCGTTGACAATCCACCACAACTGAGTGAGACTCCAACCAGTCCATGACAAGGATGACGTCAAAGTCACGAAGCTGCAACGTGTACAACCTGACCGACAACTGGTGTCCCTGGACCTCAGCTGTGTTGCCCACAAGGTAACCGAAAAAAAACATGTAATCACTGGACGAAAGATCGACCATCACATCATACTGCCTCTCATGGGTGTGACGAACAAGCAACTCGTAAAACTCCTCAGAAGCAAAATAAAGCGAAGCACCGGGATCAACCAGAACACGAGCAGCTCTACCAAGGATAGGCAAAGTACCTATAACCAGGTTTGACGCCTCGAACTCCTCCCTATTGAGAGCCACACAACACGACAACGCCCACGCTACGGCACCTGCTGGGGCTGCTGCTGCGGTAGCGGCTGCTGGTGCTGCGAAAATTGCTGCTGCTGCTGGTAAGAAGTCCAAATGACCTCGGTGTCCCAGAACAACCAAGAGAGCTCTACAAACGACTCAACGCCGCTATCCTAATCACCATTTTCCCCTGCACTCCAGAGTCTGTGACTCGAGCACACCCGCCGCCTGAAGCACTCCCTCGAAAGGTGCACAGAGACAGAAGTATAGGTAAACAGTAACAACTCTCTCACGGGACAAGCCCTCAGGTGCCGAGCACCGGGCGAATGACTATTGTAAAACCATATTAGGAACTAGCACTAGTTTTACGAGTACAGAAAGAATCAGAAACGGCAAAGACTCCACGGAAAATGGAACTTTATAAGGACTTACCTGTATCTGATACTGTCGCGACGCCCCAAGCCTTCGTGACACTGTCGCGACGCCAAGGCCTCACAACCACGTCACGATGCCCCAGGCCATTGCGATGATGTCGCGGCGGCCATACCAGTCGCGACATCATCGCGACCCCTAAGTCAGTCGCGACCTCAGTCGAGTGGGGTTCCCAGGAAAGTCCTCCCAAGGACTGCCCCACAACTAGTACAAACCATACCATAGGGGGAGGGGAGCATGGAGAATATGTAGGAAAGCTTGTAAATCAACCAAATCACTCTCAAACCCCACGAAGCATGCATTACATGGAAATCTACACTCGAAGGAATGCTCTCCGACCACGAGCATGGATCTCACACATCCCACAACCCCAGAAACCACGGAGAAACAAGGATCTCAAGGGGAAGGGGATCATGCTAGACTGAGGAGGAGAAGAGGAGTCCCTACCGCAAGGAGTAGAGCCGACCCGTTGGGGCCTTCACGTCGGAATGTCCACCTCTTCCTCGCTCCCACCACCACGAGCACGTCGCCTACACCAAGGAGACATCACCTCCTTGCCACGAGCACCAAGAACAACCCAGAAGAAGGAGGAGGGCTCGGGATAGGAAGAAGGAAGAAGAAGAAGGAAAAAAGAAGGAGAGGGGGAAATGGGCACTGGCCTGGGTTTTGAACTGTTGGGCCCAGAGACGCGATGGGTCGGGCCGGCGCGACAACGACCATGTTGCGACGCCCTACCCCGGCGCAACACTAAAAGAGGTCAAACCTCGAAGACAGGGAAAACCTTAATGCGACGGCCTGCCAGGTCGTGTCAACGCTGTATGTGCCTGACACCCGACAAGGTCGTTCTGCCAGAAAGGACAATATGTCAGAACGGTCAGAATCGTGTCACGTTGCCTTCAGACGCCACGACAAGGATGCGATGCCCAACCTTGTCGCTACAAGCACGCGACGATCAAGTGTGCCGCGACCAAAAGCCTATCGCAATCGGCTCCTCTGAGGCGACATTATCGTGCCCAGGGAGTCCGCTGCGACCATGAGGACGGAGCCAAGGCCCCGAGAGGGCTAGGTCTTACAGAGCTACTTGTCGAGGTTACAAAGACCTATATCCCAATTCAGGAAAAAAATTGAGTACAAACTCTTTCTTTTAGACATTAAATCCTAGTATTACACTTCTTACTTTAGTATAATGTAATTTATTTACATGTATGTGTGAATTTGGTTTAATATTGTAGTTGTTCACTTGTAATATTTTGTTTTCATTTAAGCTTCATATTTATGTTGTTTTTAATTTTGATCTATGCAGTATAGCAATTTATCACTGCACACGCCTCACGAGAGCATGTTAAGCCGTGTCAATGAACCTTCCCATTCAAGACTTTGAGATTGATGTGCACGAGTCTCATTTTCAAGCTTGAGAACGTGTATATCTAACTCAAAGTCTTGAATTGTCTCGTTTTGGACAGTCTGTGAATGTTTGATCACAGTTAGGTAGTTATTTACTATATGTTTGTATAGTTTGTTGAAAATTTTGGTTGCATCTTCTCACACCTCTCTAGTATACCTTTATTGATTTTGAATATTTTCCTTTTCACTTAGAAATAAGTGTTTAAGAAAATTTCTTAATCAAGAAATATTTTTGGTATATCGACGAGGTGTGGGGAGATGTTGTCGAAGTTTTCAGCAAAATGTACAAACACATAGTAAATGATCATTTGATAGCAATCAAATATTCATGGATGGGTAAAAAGTGATAATCTAATTAATATGTCCCACCTATTCATTTTGACTTACTCGAACGATGTAAGGGTGGGTCTGGTTTAAGCTTAGCAAATGACCAATGAGAGATTTTATGGTGACTCTTTAAAGTTGTTATACAATTTCTAAATTTCTAGTGATGCCCGTGAGAAGACATTTAATCTGTGTAGAAAAAATGTCGTATGAAAATCAATCATAGATGTACTGTGGAATAGTTAATGGAGTTGTGACAAAGGAGTTTAAAGATGGAGTTGACAGTTTCATTCGGTTTGCATTAAGGAATTCATCGATAACAGTTGATCCGATGGGTAACATCTGATGTCCCTATACGGCTTGTAAGAACAAAAATTGGATATCGACATGGGATGTGCATCATCTTTTGTATACGAGAGGATTTGTTGCCCATTATGAGTTATGGTCATCTCATGGTGAGTTTAATATCCAATCGTATGAACCGACCAACTTTGTGAACGAATATCGATTTCCCACAAGAGATTATGGACGGAATAAGTCTATGATGAATAACGACGTATGTGTGAAGAGAAGTGCCTACAATGAAAATGATGTAGACTATTATGACATTCTTGAAGAAGTCATAGAACTGTAATTTTTGGGACAAGGCAACGATGTATTTATCTTCAAGTGTCATTGTTTCAATTCGACCTCTATTCGTAATGACGCAACATATGGGATCGTCAATGTCAAACATAAGTCCAAGTTGAGTATGTATGAGCCATTTATTCTGGCGGCACAAGTCCAAAAAATTTATTATTTGAACTATTCGTCTCTCAAATTGAGAAATTGGTGAAGTGCTTGTAGAGTGAAAATAAGGCTATTCCTTGAGTATGAGCTTCTCCCAGCTGATATAGAACTCGAAGATGTTAATGGCAATTTTTTCCAATTAGACTGAAGTAACGCCGAGAGTTGGCCCCTTCTACGTAGTTCAGTGTAGATGATATAAATGAACTGATTTGCTTATATAAGGATAACGAAGAAGAAGAAGTTGACCCAAATGCCCTAGATGATCAGGTGTTGAGCGGGAGGTGGAGTCTTATGGGGAGGAAGAGTGGACCGATGATGAGGACGAGAGGAGGACGAAGATGACGCTGAATTAGACACATCTTCAGCATCTCATGATGAATATAGATAATATTCTAAATTTTGTGACAATTGAGTACTGTTGCTAATTATATGTTATTAAATAGCTACTTCAAATTTGAGTGCTGATGACATGTTATATCTTTATTATTCTCAATAGATATATGGTGCGTGGAGGACGTAGTGGGAGGGGTCCACCTCGTCCAGTGCACCCTCTACTTCTGTAGGTCGAGGGTCTATGTCGATAGGTATATATGTACTCAACTTAATTCTTTTAGATTATTGTGTATATTATTTTTATATTTTATAACGTGCATATAATTTTGTAGGATCCGCCTCCCCCACTATGCCGTTGTCCCAGCGATAGGTTATATATATATGTACCTAAATACAAAACTCTCTATATTACTATCCATATTAACTTTATTTTTTCTAACGTGCATATAATTTTGCAGGATCTACATCACGCCTAGTAGCGTCACCTGTCTCATCCCATTTAGTAGCAGATACATGCATGTTTTCATACTTTAGTACATTGCTGTTCTTCCAATTTTTTTTAATAATAGTGTACTTAATTTATAATAGAGGTAGAGAGTCATCATCCAGCAGCGGAGGAGGTGGCTCAGCCAGCTGGATGCCAGCCATGCTATATTTCTAGGTAAACTTAATCACTATTATATTTGTTATTTACATTATATGGTTCATGTAGAAAATTAATGTGCAATTGTAGGGGAAGATAGATCTAGGATCTGCTTCCCGCTATATTACATTGTTGCTGCACACACATGTTCCAGGACCAGTGGACTTGTCGAAAGAGTTCCCCCTGTCCGTTTGGATTTGTTATTTAACATGTTTACGATATTATTACTTTTTACTCATTTGAAGTCATTTCTTTAATTACTATCTCTCTCAGTTAATTCACTAACTTGATTAATTTAATTTCTAAACAGCGGAGGTACATGTTCATGAGAGAGGAGAGTCTCCCTCGAGCACGAGCCGTCTGGGAGTCTACTGGCCAGACTAATTTTAGAAAATCATTGTGGGAGGCCCAAGACAAGACAGTGAAGATTGCAGGTGGCCAGGATCCCACAAATTGGATGGATTACGGCCCGATGTGGATGAGGAGGGACTATTAGGAGTCCCATTTGTCATCGTTGAGCTACTGTACTATGGCAGGAGAGGTCACATGTGGCTAAATGCAATCCGGCAGCTCATCCGGAAAAGAATGTGCATACTAGTGGGTTGGTGACTTATGCGACCCACAACTAGAAATTGGTAAGTATATTAAGTTTCAATTGCTTAATAAATTATTATTGTGAAACTAACTACTTTTGTTGAATTGTAAGTGTCACGAGCTCGAGTGTGCCCCTATATTTTGTGAATTATTTGATCGGACTCATAAGCGGCAGGGGACAAATGACTATGTGAGTGAGAGTGCTCATATGATTGCCGTAAGTCTATATATAATTTTTAATTCAATTTTGAGATTAAATAAATGTGCAATAAATAAGACATTTTTAATTTGTTATGTAGGAGACCTATGACAGGACAATGGCAGAGCGCTATGCAGAGGGCCTCCTCAGCAAGATTTGGATCCCGAGGCCTGGGTCGACGCAGTGGGAGGGCCAAGGAAGGGCCTAGTATACGGTTTTGGGGACAACCTGCATACTACTCTAGTGTTGTCCTCATATGCGAGTTCAGTCACTCCTCTGGCCAATGCGAGTTCATCTGCTGCGACGCCCCACAGTAGTGGAGAGGACATCAGAACTCTCATCCGGGAAGAGCTATTGCAACAGCCACTGCTGCACCTTGGCGTCATGGTTAAGTAGTTGGTGGCTACCATATGAGGAGCAAGCACCTCACAACAAGCCCCTTAAGTCAATATTACTTTTAATTTCATATAGTTTGAATGAAATCAAACCACTAATCTGAAGGGTTAGAACACGCAAGTCGGGGGTCCAAAAATGTGAAATAAGGAACCTAGACATCATGCTGTTCGCTCTGACATGACTGGGTGGGTAAGAGCAATGTCTGGGAGCTGATGAAATCCTAATCGGATTCCTAGTTTGGTTTGGCACTCAAATCACTAATCTTAAAAGAAGCCAAATGAAAAAGGTTAGAACACGCAAGTTGGGGATCTAAAATGTGAAATAAGGATCTGATCAGCATGTCATTTCCTTCGACATGACCGGTGGGTAAGAGAAACATGTGGAAACTGACAGAATCCTAATCGGATTCCAGTTAGGGTTCGACGCTCAAACCACTAATCTTAAAAAAAATCCAAAGGAAATGGGTTAGAACACGCAATTCGAGGGTGCAAATTTGAAATAGGGATCCGATCGGCATGCCGTTCACTCCGACACTACCGGGTAGGTGAGAGCGATGTGTGGGAACTAACAGAATCCTAATCAGACTCCAAGTTTAGGTTTGACGCTTAAACCACTAATCTTAAAAAAAACCTAAATGAAAAGGGTTAGAACAAGCAAGTCGGGGGTCCAAAATGTGAAATAGGGATTTGTTCAACGTGCCATTTTCTACGACACGACCGAGAAGGTAAGAGCAATGTGCAGGAACTGCTGGAATCGTAATCAGATTTTCGGTTTGGGTTCGGTGCTCAAACCACTGATCTAAAAAAATCCAAATGTAAAGGGTTAGAACACGCAAGTCAGGGGTTTAAAATGTGAAGTAGGGATCCGATCGACGTGCCGTTTGCTCTAACATGATTGGGTGCGTAAGAGCAATGTATGGGAGCTGACAAAATCCTAATCGGATTATCGGTTTGGGTTCGGCGTTCAAACCACTAAGAAAACCCAAACGAAAAGGGTTAGAACATGCAAGTCGGTGGTGAAAAATCTAAAATACGGATCCGATTGGTGTGTCATTTACTTCGTCACGATCGGGTGGGTGAGAGCAACGTATGGGAACTGACGGAGTCGTAATCGGATTCTCGGTTTGGGTTCGGTGCTCAAAACACTAATCTTAAAAAAATCAAATGAAAAGGGTTAGAACACGCAAGTTAGGGTTCCAAAATGGTAAATAGGGATACAATTGGTGTGTCGTTTGCTCCGACATGGTCGGGTGGGTAAGAGCAATATGTGGGAGCTGACGGAATCCTAATCGGATTTTCGGTTTGGGTTCGATGCTCAAACCACTAATATTCAAAAAACACAAATGAAAAGGGTTAGAACACGCATGTTGGGAGTCCAAAATGTGAAATAGGGATCCAATCAGGGTGTCATTGCTTCGACACAAGTAAGAGTGACGTGTGGGAACTGTCGGAATCGTAGTCGGATTCCCAGTTTGGGTTTGGCGCTCAAACCACTAATCTTAAAAGATCCCAAATGAAGAGGGTTAGAACACGCAAGTCGGGAGGTGCAAAATCTGAAATAGGGATCTGATCGGCATGTCGTTCATTCTGACACGATCGGGTGGGTGAGAGCAATGTGTGGGAACTGACGGAATCATAATCGGATTCCCGGTTTGGGTTCGGTGCTCAAACCACTAAGCTTAAGAAAAACTCAAATGAAAAGGGTTAGAACATGCAAGTCGTGGGGTCCAAAATGTGAAATAGGGATCTGATCGGCGTGTCATTTTCTCCGACACGACCGGGTGCGTAAGAGCAACATACAGGAACTGATGGAATCCTAATCGGATTCCCAGTTGTGGTTGGCGCTCAAACAACTAATATTAAAAAAACCCAAATGAAAAGGGTTAGAACAAGTAAGTCGTTGGTCCAAAATGTGAAATAGGGATACGATCGGCATGTCGTTTGCTCCGACACGACTGGGTGGGTAAGAGGGACGTGTGGGAACTGACATAATGCTAATCAGAATTTCAATTTGGGTTCGGCGCTCAAACCACTAATCTTAGAAAAACCCAAATGAAAAAATTTAGAACACGTAAGTCGGGGGTGCAAAATCTTACATAGGGATCTGATCGGCGTGTCGTTTGCTCCAACACGACTGGGTGGGTAAGAGCAACATGAGAGAACTGACGAAATCATAATCGGATTCCCAGTTTGGGTTCGGTGCTCAAACCACTAATCTAAAAAAAATCCAAGTGTAAAGGGTCAGAAATTTTTTCTAATTGCAGTTAGTGAATATTCATATATTTTGAATTTAATTTATAAAAAATTTGTGTATATTATTTTGATTTATGTTTCTAATATTTATTTTTATAATATAGGATCCTCCAACACCTAACGATCATGAGGCAGGGAGAGAGGACTATCCAGTAGATCTCTCTTGATTTTTTATTTGTTATTATTGTGGATGTTTCGTATTTGTTGTGATTGATGATTTAGTCTTAATTGTTATTATTGTGGATGTTCTTATGAATATTGTGTTTAGCAGGTTTTTAAATTTATCTTTGTTATCTAATTGTATTTTTAAAAAATAATAAAAACATTATTTCTGACGAACATTTTTTGTCGAAAAAAACATCAGCATACGTTACTTCTGACATAAAATATCCGTCAGCAAACCCGTTAGAAGTTTCCCACTTCCGATGCTTTTGTCCATCAATCAAAGTGTCGGATGTTCTGACGGAAATGTTGACTGACTTTTCCGTCGAAATTTTCCGAAGGCTTTGTAGACACCCATTTCGGGCCCATAAGCTGAGCCAAAATTCCTTGTCATATTATTGATGCGCTACATTGGCTCATCATCGCCAAGCTGACTTTCTCCGATCATGGTATCTTTCTATTAGTTCATCGCCCTAGTGGGTTCTTCCTGGTCAAATCAATCAATCTTCATCACCATCTGTAGCTCTCCGAGTCAGGAATCCAACGCTTCAAACCGTGTGCCAGCCCAATACCTATGCAAGGAGATCAGACACTTTGATTGAGCCATGTGCTGAAAGATCATGAAGGCGACGAGATCCCTGTCGCGTTCACATTCAAAAGGCGATGCCTCTTCACGTCGCGTTCATGCCCCCTTAAGACGGCGACACCTCGATACGTCACTTTCTCATTTGGCCTTTTAATTCCTTGAAAATTCGGCAGAAAATGCTTAAAGACTTCCTTCTATGGAAGGCGATGTATCGAGGCGTCACGACCAGATAGCGACATAAAGGCTGTCGCATTCATGTTTCCTTCACAGAACCATGCAACGTGGCCTTTCCTATTAAGACTTGGACCCTTGCTATTCATGAATAATCCGTCTTTCGGTGGGTCTAGATATCTCCAAATCCTTCCAAACTTGGAAGAGACCTTTCTTAGGGTGTCATTGCCACGTTCTGTCTCCCCTTGCATGAGCACAATTACCCAAACTCAGACTCCAGCTCATTATTCCTCTCCCAGCCCATTCAGGAATAATGACCTATAAAACTGTTGATAGGGCACGGTTTTGAGCAAGGCCGGCGTCTGCTTCTTCGTCTCCCAGAGGGCTATGAACCTCCAGAAGACCTCTCAGCCTCCAGACGACCAGGAAGTGCCCCCAGGGCGATTTCTTCTCATCTATACTTTCTCTCTCCTTTTCTTCATCCTTTTCCTTCATGCATGCACTTTTAGATTCGTTTCTTTTCGTAGATTTTCACTAGAACACTCCACACACACCTATCTTAATCACCCAAAAGGGTTAAAACACCACCCCATGTGAGTTCCCTCTAGTTCTTTCATGTTCTTCCACTATTTTCGGATAGATTCTACATCAAACTTTTTTCTAATGGGTTTTTTTTGTTGTTTTGATGTTCTTGGCAGGTTGAAGAAGACATCTCAGGCACGAGGCTCTTGCCCCTTGGCTGGCTGAGGAGCAGGAAGAATCAGGACCCACTGTCTTCATCCTCTGTTGCAGAAGGCGACACACACCTGGTCGCGATCTTAGAAGACGACGGCTAGCGCGTCACGTTTCGAGAACCAGAAGGCGGCACCCTCCGTGTCGCATTTACCTTAAGGCGACGGCTTGCACGTCGCGTTCACAGGACCAGGTACTATTTTGCATCTTTCTTCCTATTTCCAAGGTAGTTAGCACTTGTTATTCATCATATCATCTTTCCAACTACTTTGGTGGCGATCACAGTCTTTTTTCCTTTATTTTCATCATCATTATTTGGGGAGTAAATCCCGTGATTACACCTTTTGGCGATCACGGTGGACCACTAGTGCCTATCGTGCTTGTTACTGTCTTTCCCTGCCCTTTTCAGTCCTTCATGTGTGTGGTCTTTCTTTAGATTCTGCATTATTTTGTTTTCTTTCACTGCTGTTTTGAGTTCTGCTACACTGGGTGAGAAGGCGACGTTGAAGCAGTCGCGATCTTGAAGGCGACAGGGAGGTCGTTGCGATCAGGTCAGATCTGTTAATTCATCCTTTTCTGTGTTTTCGATTTATTTTGAGCACTCCATCCATGCTTTGAGTTATTCTATGCCTGATCCATGCCTGTAAGAGTTTATCAGTCTTCCATGCTATAGGGTTGTTTGATTTTTCGTGCATAATCAGGCCCCGCTTGATCTCTGTCCACTGCGAAGAGGAACGCGATGCAATTCC
Source organism: Colocasia esculenta (assembly GCA_014218235.1). Taxonomy (NCBI): domain Eukaryota; kingdom Viridiplantae; phylum Streptophyta; class Magnoliopsida; order Alismatales; family Araceae; genus Colocasia; species Colocasia esculenta. Next base: position 145,430,889 of record CM024758.1, on the reverse strand, counting down.
TGTCCCGATCCAGGTCACGACAGGTTGATTGTTGCCTTCTTCTTCTGAGAGCAGGTTGGCCTGATTTCTGTTTATTAGTTTTAGGTTAGATTTTGCATGCACTCCGGTGCACATAGGGCGCATACATATTTCCATTTTTTAGTTTAGGTTGTCCTCCTCGGCGACACTAGCTCTCTCGGCCACATATTCCTTGTGTCCGACTAGAGAACTCGCTTGAGGGCCTCCGTAAGTCCCCACTGACCGTGGATTCTCACACAACTGCCTGGCTGGTTGTACCTATTGCCACCTAGAGTTAGGGTTCATGCATTGGTGAGTCTGTAAGAATCCTAGTCAAACCAGAAGTTGGAAGCCTTCTCCCTTTAGCAAATCAATCCATTGAGGGAATTTGCTAAAAGTACAAATCCATTAAAAGGCAAACTTGAACCAAATAAAAGAAACTTTCATTTTGTCACTTGCTTGCTTTGGGTGAGACCTTTTCTCTTTCTTTTGTTTGCATAAGATTGCTTGTTTAGGAAATTAAGTGTCTGTTTAGGTTAGGTTGTCTCTTAAGTCTGGACATGCGTCCCTCACTTTCACATATCAACAAACTCTTACTCTTAATCATGGAGTCTTACTTGAACTCGGTCTATGATGGTGAGAATCTAGATGCTGCCATCTACACCTCCCAAAACTATGAGGAATCCCTTCCTCATGATCTCTTTGAAGAGTCGGCCCAGCCCTGGGTCGCTACAGTCCATGCTAGTGAGAGTCATCGTCCCGACGATGGTGGCCCATCACAAACTGTCCATTCCCCTCAAGCGGATGATCAAGCTGCTTAACTCATGTGCTTAATTCCTCAGCTTGATCGATCTCAAATCCAAGATCTCATGACGACTCTCAAAGGAGAGGCCATCTCGTCACCCTCACCTAGAGCGGGCGCTTCTCGCCCCATGGCATCTACCTCCGGCTCTCGTGTCGTCACGGGACAAGCCAACAACACTCCTATCCGGCCATAAGCCATTCAATTCACCCCCTTTGAATCTGAGCACTATCATCCACGTGAGTCGATGCCCTGGTCTCCCCCTTATCACCCTTGTAATTCCCCACAGCAGCTTGAGCCACGTGCCAGGCCGGCGTCTTGTGCCTTCTCCTTATATGCCCAACCTTCCGCCGCTCCCGACATGATGTCTGAGTGGGCGTCCATCAAGAAGGAACTTCAAGAGCTGCGAAGGCAAGTCGACCCTAGGCAGCACCATGATGTTCACATGCCCAACTTCAATGGCCTGTGGGTCCCATCTCCATCTGAACTGATGATCAGTTTATCCCCATGTAATTTAAATTAATTACATATTTATTCTGGTGATTAACAAAACTAAAACAAAATTTAATCTAACATATTTTCTATGAGATTTGAGTAGAGGAAATGAAACAAGGAATAACAAGCTAAACTGGTAAGTATTCTTCTGCAAGCATTTACTGTCCAAAGCATAATCTTCTAAGTACACATCGACTCTCTAGTTGTTATAACGATTTCCTTAGAATCATACGATTTCCTCATTCACATCATCATTTTTTGTTCTATAATGATTTCATAAGTCATTGCTATTTTATTACAGTCTATCTCATAACGATTCGCTAAGTGATTGCATTGATTTCACAATGATTCGTTAAGAATGCATAACGATTTGCTCTCATAACGATTCGCTAAGAGATTGCAACGATTTGCCTCTCATAACGATTCGCTAAGAGATCACAATGATTTGCCTGTCATAACGATTCGCTAAGAAATCACATCGACTTGGTTCATAACGATTTGGTGTTCACATCGATTGCTTAAGTGAGAACAACGATTTGCTCTCACAATGATTTCTTAAGTAAGCACAATGATTTGCACTCACAACGATTTCTTAAGTGAGAACAATGATTTGCTCTCACAACGATTTCTTAAGTGAGAACAACGATTTGCTCTCACAACGATTTCTTAAGTGAGCACAATGATTTGCACTCACAACGATTTCGTTTCACAACGACTTGTTAAGTCTCATAACGATTTGACCCTTGGAACGATTCGATAAGTTTCACAACGACTCTGTCATTGTAACGATTCGTTTAGTTACATAACGACTTAGTCGCCATAACGATTCGATACTACAAACAACGATTTGCTCACATCGTTTTGTCTCCGACAACTTGCTCATAACGATTTGCTGATAATATCATAATGATTTGTCTCTACAACGATTTGGTTATTAATGCATAACGATTTGTATAACGACTCATTTGCACAACGATTTCATAGAATATAACGAGTTGTTATTCGAACTCATTTTTGAATACATTGACAAGTCAAAGTCTTCACGTATATCTTTCTGACAACCATGCATTTATGATGACTGAACGTATCACTGCATGCATGCAAACGATATCTTCTATTCTCATGCTTATCCTGTAAGCATCTTTTTAGAAGAGCAACATGACATTTCTATTTTGGTGAATATTCATTCTAACGTTGACTGGTAACAAGAGACAGTTTAGCT
>CM024758.1:145361868-145428273 GCA_014218235.1 Colocasia esculenta | reverse complement strand
TCGAGGACTGTGAAGTTGCTTCGCCGAGTTGAAGGCATATGTAACGTCGCGTGTTTTCCGGATCCCCGTGGATCCAGGTTTAGCGGGTTTGGTGGCCAATGTGTGGCCCATTAGCTTGTGTTTCAGGTGTTCGCGCGAGTTGTGAGGCTTGGTGGCCGGCAGGTTAGGCCCATAGTGCCCGTTGGTTCACTGGATGTGAACGCGACGGGGGTGTAGGTCGCATTCTGAACGCGTCGGTAGTGGGGGTCGCGTTCAGGTTGCCGCTGTTTGGAGTCGACGTCTGCATGCGCGCCGCGTGTCGCACACGAGGCGGGGCTGCTGACGTCTGGAATGGGAAGGCGACGCCTTAGTCTGTCGCGATTAGGTCGCGACGGGAAGGTACGTCACGATCCCAACCGCTGTGCGGTTTTTAAAAAGGTTTGGCCAAACAGAGCTTTCGCAAGATCTCCTCGACCAGGGAAGAAGCTGTTGCGGCTCTGTTGGGCGATTTGGCGTTTCGGCGGAGTTCTCGTCGCGCTTTCGACGCGAGGACGTCGCGAGGAGTGGGGGAAACGCCGCGCCATGCATGGATTGCGCGTTCTTCGTGAGGTAGGGAGTTCTACCTTGATTTGTTGCGTGGATTGCATTTTGGTTTGTTTATTGCTTTTAAAACAGTAGATATCATGCCTAGGAGGTGAAATGAGCATGAAAACCGGGTTGAAATGGGATTTAGGGTGGTTGCATGAAAGATCCGGAGATGGTTTTCGGATTGGGGTTTTCGCCTGAGATGGCGACGGATCCTGCTGTCGCGACTAGAACGCGACATGCCGACCCGTCACGATCAGAAGGCGGCCTTGGCCTCTGTCGCGATCGCAGACGAGGATATTATTTTGTATGCTTTTGGCAATTTGGATATCCGATTATCGACATTTAATGTGTATGGCTTTGGTAAGAGGGCATTGGCCTCTGTAAAGCTCTGTAAGCATGTTGCCCACATGGTTAGTGGGTGGTTTACATAATCAGTGTGGTGTTATCGTGGTTCAAGGATGTGCATGGCACATATTCCGTTGTGGTGGTGTTATGCGTGTGTGGGTGTGTGTGTGTGTGTGTGCATGGCACATGCACATGTTGTCGTAGTGGTTGGGCAGTGAGGTCTCTATGTGAACCTAGCCCTAGTTTTCTAGTATGTGATTATAGATTGGTTAAGATGGTTACTTAATGAAGCTCAAGTGTGGTTATTAAGTGGTTACCGAGTAAAGAGTTTGACGTGGCAATGGAGGTCACCTTGTGACCAATGATAGGCCAGGTATGGTTGACTGCCGTGATTTATGTGTGTGTCTGTATATGATAGCTTATGGGTCACGGAGTGACCAGGTCAAGCTGCTCCTTACGTTTGTATTGTGGTTTGTAATAAAGAATATAAGTATATATCATGGTTTGTGCATTGCTGAGTTTGGTGGTCCGACGCCTATTTCGGAATGCCTCTTCAGTTGGGAGCCCCAGGTTTTGTGTGAGCCAGGCACCTGTGTGTGCTCGGGACTTGTCCTGGTACAGTGGTACCATCGAGGTTTTGTCGTCTTCCTGGACACCCTCACTCTCGGGGAGAGTGTCGTCTGGCTGAGGAAAGACGGCAGTGGGACAGTGACTTGTGAGAGTTGTGTTTAGTCACTTGTAGCGCACTCGTAGCTGGGGGTTACAGACACTGTAGACACGCGAATTTGGCTCCACCGCGGGCAAATTTTTAAGTTGTGCCATAATGCCACAAATGGCCCTCTTTTGCCTCGCAGAGAGAGTTTTCCCAATATTCTAGATGTCGTCCATTCTTCCTCGGTGCTTCCCCAGGGGTCTGGTCGCGGATCGACCTGCGCGGTCAGGTCGCAGGGGTCTGGGGGGACGTTTTTCATCCAACCGCCTTTTAAATCGCGTCCGCTACGGTGGACGTTTTTCATCCAACCGCCTTTTAAATCGCGTCCTGGATCCCTACCACGATTCAGAGTCTGACAGCGGCCCGGAAAGTCATCACGCGCAGGCCCGTAATCATGATAAAATCCCTGAATCGCGTCCTTGTCAGACGACACGATTCAGAGAGGTCAAATCCGGAACGTCGCGTCAGCAGACAACGCATTCGTGAGTCGGTTGCCTCGAAACCATGCTGTCTTAATCGCGTTCGGGCGTCCCTCCGCGATTCAATTCGCGGCGGCATTCCCCGACGCGATTCAGAGAGACGGTGCAGCGATTCCCCATGCGCGGCCGACCTTCTAAATCGCAGCCTGCCGCTCAGACGCGATTAAGCCTTAATCACGTCTGATGTCCTGGACGCGATTCAAGAATCCAGTGCCTATAAATAGACCCGCGGGTAGCCATTTAAAAATCCCCCCCTACCCTGGCGAAGCCCTGCCGGACTCCTGCCTCGACGTCCGACTCCGGCGTCTTCTTCCACGTCACGCCATCCATTCCATCCCTCGGAGCGCGGCGCCGTCGTCCCCGTCGTCTCCTCCACGCATACGAAGCTAGGCGGGAGCGCTCCTCTTCCTCCTTTCCATCAACCAGCAACGCCGGGCGCCGACACGCCATCCGTTTTTGGGAAGCCACCCCCCACTCTTTTCTATATTGCATTTTCACTTCCTCCGGGCCCCACATGGCTCTTTATATTTCTTCTCCTCCGGGCCCCGCGCGCCCCTTTTACTTCTTTTAACACACACACATGCATGCATACACACACACACACACACCTATTTTGAGGGGTTAAAAGCCACCACAAAAGGTGTGTTCTTCCCCTTTCATTATGTCATGTATGCATTTTTAGGATTTGTATACTGCACATGCGTCTATCCTGTCTTTTCTTTGTCTTATTTGTCAGGATAATCAAACAAGAACCGCCCTCTACCACTGCCGGCCGTGCTCGTAGAGGAAGAAAGACCCACATCATCCCCCGCGCAATCTCCCCGCTAAAAAGTACGCTCGCGATCACTTTCTTCCACCCGCACCCCTCGACGTGCATCTCCATTCGGCACCCTCGTGTGCCTGGCAATCACGATCTTTTTTATTTTCCATCATTTCTCGCTTTTACTCCATATCCACACATTTATCGTACCGCCTTCTTTCTTTTTATCTTATTCTCACCCTTTTGTGGATGTTCTTCGTCCCCCCTAAAAAGGGAGCGGAAAACGGTATCCACAGACATCAGTAGACGTACTGGGCCCTGGCTAGTCCTCTTACCAGTGCCTCACTTTAGGGAGCTCGGACAGAGTCTCTAAAGGTGCCAGGCATGGGCCTGCAGGGTGTGTGACCTGTAGGTTGTGGTGGTTTGGTTGGTCTCCACAGTTCTTTGACTTTACTTGTGTTGTGGAGCTGCAGTTGACCTACGTCCGTGACTGCGAGACTGAGGAGGTAGTTTTGTGTGTGTTGTCCGGGTTGGATACTGGCGTCATGAACCAGTAGTTTGTCCCGTGTGGTGGCGTCGTGCTTTCCGGTCGTGCTTTGCTATAGGCTATAGCGTGTGTTAGCTGTAGTTTCACGGTTGTTGTGTGCCATGGTATTGGCACAATTGTCGTTGTGGTTGTTGAGCGAAGACTCACTAGTTGTGTTTGACTGGTTGTGGAGTGCCCTAGTGGTGGCACAGTTGTGTTTGTGTTTCAGTGGTGGTACCTCGTGGTGGTAGGTACCTGTACCTTTTGTGGGTACTAGTTTCTCGTAGTACGCTGAGTACTAGCCCTTTTCAGATGGTGAAGTGGAGGTCATGCGGTGAGACCTTCCACATGTTGTGTTTTACCCTTCCTTGGGTAAGTTTCCGAATATAATTTAGTATGCGATGGATTGGCATCGTGGAAGCCAGTCCTGTTTCTTAAGTATGACATTCGATACATCGATTTAAGGGTATAAAGGGTTAGCTTTGGTTAGCAATCCTGTTACCCACATGTTTAGAGGCTTGCAGTGAAGCTAGTAGCTTAGGCAATGCTTTGCCTGTGTGGCTTACAGCTTAGGCGGACCAACTATTGAGGTGGTGTGCCTTTGAGGCTTGTGGCCTAGCTTTACAGTATGAGTGGACTAATGATGCTGTTGCTTCTTCGTCTTTCCAGATTTGCAGCAACTGAGTTAATTGTTTAGTATTGTTAATTATGCTTTGTTGTGAGCATGATATGTGTGGCTTCGGTGTTACCAGTGAGTCCCGTTGGGGTTGAGGTTCCCTGCGTTGAGTGTAGTTTTGGGTGGTTCCTAATGAGCCAGTGACTTGTTGAGGCTCACTCCCTTACAGTTCTTTTTAGGGTTTACCGTTGGTGTTGCTTGAGGATGGTTGTGACAGACTTGTACCACCAGCAGTAGTGTTAGTAGAGTTGTGTGAGCTTGTGCTCCCTCGGGGTATGCCCCAAGTAGTTGTACTCTTTTTAATTTGGGCATGTAATAATGAATGAGACAGTTGTAAATTGTATATGCAGTATGAGCACATATCCTTTCTTGTGTCTCTTACTGTTGTGGTTTGTCTTTTATATTCTTCCTGGACCGTGTACGAGCTATCCCTTGCGAGACTTCAGTCCATTCGCGGGAGACGGAGATGGATATGGACCCTTATGGGTATAAATATCAAGGCCGTTACAGCATATCTGGCAGCCCCATGTTCTCTCGAACCTGTGCTCGGGGAACCCTTGTTCGTATACCTTTCGGTTACCGAACACTTCATCAGCGGTGTTGATCAGAGAAGAGGCAGCGGCCAGCGTCCCGTTACTACATCAGAAGAGTTCTTCAAGAAGCTGAAAGAAGGTACCCCGAGCAGGAGAAACTTGCCTTGGCTCGGTCATAGCCGCGTGGAAGATTAGGCTTACTGCACCCCGGCCCACCCCCCTTCCATTACACTTCAGGGCCCTCCATTCCTAGATCAGCAGTTAAAGCTCATCCTTCAGCGGCCAGAGGCTTCCGGCAGGCTCATCAAATGGGCCATTGAGCTAGGCGAGTTCGACATCAACTACCGTCCGAGGCGGCCATCAAGGTGCAAGCATTGGCAGATTTCGTCGCAGAATGCACCCTTCCGGCCGAGCAGGACCCTCCATTTGCCGATGAGCCCCCTATGGGAGCACTACGTGGACATATCCTCTTGTGTCGCAGGGAGCGGAGTAGGCTTGGTTCTCACCTCCCCGGAGGGCTTAGAGTTCCAATATGCTCTGAGGTTCCGTTTTCCGCATCCAACAACGTTGCCGAGTACGAAGCACTGCTGTCCAAAATTAGAATGGCTAGGCACCTCGGAGCACTTCGACTACGGGTCTTCAGTGATTCGTAATTGGTCGCAGCCAAGTAAGCGGACACTTCAAAGCAAAGGAGCCCGCACGACACAATACCTCTAGCAGGTGAAGAGCCGAACAGAGGCCTCCTCTACTTCGAAATCATCCATGTCTCACGGGAGCAGAAGGGCGGGCCGATGCACTCGCCAAGTTGGCATCTTCAGGCGACGTCGCCCTTCTCCGCTCCGTATTATAGAAGAGCTCGCCTCGCCGAGCATGGAGGTAGATGTAGCCGCCATCGAGGCTAATCCTCAGCTCCGAGCTGGATAGACCCCCTCATGGCATATCTGCTTCGAAATGAGCTTCCGTCTGACCAAGGCGAAGCCCGCAAAAGAAGGCTGCGCTCCCAGAGGTTCACCCTCATAGAGGCAACTGTACCGACGATCCCTCTCGAGAGCTCTTCTGCGGTGCCTCAGTCCCACTGAGGCAGCATCAGCCACCGAAGAAGCCCATGAAGGGTTGTGCGGAAGCCACTTGGGGGGCAGAACGCTGGTGCGCAACATCATTCAAGCAGGATTCTGGTGGCCTTCTCTGCAAAAGGACTGTATGTCCTTCGTCAGAAGGTGTCCGGAATGTTAGAAGTTTGGGCAGCTTATCAAGCAGCCTGCGGAACAACTTCATACCCTGTTCGAACCTCGCCCTTTCGCCAGATGGGGCATCGACATATTGGGTCCATTCCCAGAAAAGCTCAAGGGCAGAAGAAATTCCTGTTCGTCGCCATCGATTACTTCACCAAATGGAAAGAGGCAGAACCCATTTCTACCATCACCGACCAAGCTGCATGGAAGTTCGTCTGGAAGAACATCTTCTGCCGCTTTGGCGTCCCAAGGGTGATTACTTCCGACAACGGGAGAAGCAGTTTGATAGCATGTTCTTCAAGCAGAAAGCTCTGAGCTCGGCCATCTACAACCACTTCACTTCAGTTGCACACCCTCAGGCAAATGGTTTGGTTGAGAATGCCAACCAAACATTGCTGCACAGGATTCGCACAAGAGTGAGGCTACAGAAGGTTCATGGATTGACGAGCTCCTAATGTATTATGGTGCCACCGAACAAACTGCTCGGGTAGCCACCAAGAGACCCTTTCCATTTGGCCTACGGCACAGGCGGCGGCGTTGTACCTTGGGAAGTGGCTCTCCCCACTCTCCGAACGACTCACTTCGACGAAGCCGCCAATAATTGCACGCTCAGGGAAAACCTAGACATGCATGGCGAACACCAAAGTGACGCCAGCATCATACTAGTCGCCTACCACAGCGACTCGCGCAATATTACAACTTTCGAGTTCGGGAAAAGGCGCTTCTTCGATGGTGACCTCGTTCTTCGCCGTTGCTCGGCATCAGATCCCCGAAGAGCAGCGGCAAGCTCGCCCCCAAATGGGAAGGACCTTATCAGGTCGCCAAGATCTTGGGAAAAGGCTCTTACAAGCTAACTACTCCTAGTGGCGAAGCCATACCCAGAGTCTGGCATGTGTCTAACTTAAATGCTTACTACCTATAAAAGCCTCATGTTCGGCATCCTACTCCTCTTCTTCCCGTTCTTTTGGTCGGCTTGAGGCGATGTCCAAAAAATCCTTATTTCAAGCTTTTCAGCTCGCAAGGATATAGCGACATCTCCAGGTAAAAGGCCGTTCCGCATAGCACCCTTGGTCGGAACTTCTTCCAGTTCTTAACGACCTGCGCGGTAACTGCGAACCTTCTAAACGACCAACGAATTCCGATTTAGACAGAACATGTATAAGGGAAGGAGATAGAAAAAGTGAAGCCATAAAAAAAAAGAGAGGTCTATTAAGATTTGTACAAAAGTTCGCTCTGGCCGAGCTAGCAAACAAAAAGGGAAGGCTATACATTCAAAGAACATGTCTGGAGGCACTGGCGCCATCGTCTGCGGAGGGCATTCACCCTGACTGGAACTGGGCGAAGCGTACTCCGTCCAGAAGAGCATCGTTAGTCCGGCGTCTGCACTCCCCCACTGCAGCCTCGAATGCCTCTCGGGCACGCTCGGTTGTTGCAAGCCCCCGTCCAAGCTCCTTCCAGCATCGAGGCCCACCTTGTAGCAGCGGGCCTCAAACTGCTCCAAGTCTTCCTTGAAGCACATACCCGCCTTGTACTCGGCCACTCCTCGGTCCTTCGCGTAAGCCAGAACGCGGGCAAGCGCTCCTTCTCTGCACGTGCAACAGCCAAATGGAGCTCGGAAGCCCGAAGCACGTCTTTGAGGTTAATCACCTCATTCTGCAGCTCGGCTTCGCGAGCCTTATGTTGTTGCACCAGATCGTTGCAGAAGGCAGACTCGGCCTCCCACAGTTGTTTTTGGTTCTGGCGCGCATAGCGAGCTTCTTCAGCACGCCAGAGAGTTCGTGATTCCGTCTGTCAGCGCCCCTACATCGACATCATCATCGTCGTGCTCGGCGGGGTGCTCCAGGCGATAGACCCGCTAGAATGTTGGGGGTCTTCTCCGGGCTCAGCTCTTGACATCGCGCCACCCTATCTAGGTAGGACGCGGATGGACATGGGGGAAGGGGCCTCGAAGCATCACCTCCAGGCGTCCAAGCGTGGGCCTCCAGCATCGCCTTGAAGGGAGCTCGGATGGATTCCCCTTTAGCACCTTGGCAAGTGGCCTCCAGTCTTCCTCGGAGTCAGAGCGCTCTTCGGCAGCACACCTTTCTCACCCGCCAGGGGCCCCATTTCACCAGTGGCTCCAGCGCCGTGTCTTGGCCCTCGGAGGTTCGAGCCGTCTCGGAATCAATCCCCCCCCCCTCCGAGCGTTCGGTCTCCTCAACCCTTTCATAAATCGAAGTGGTTGCTTGCGTTTTCCACCTCTGCAACCACTTCGGTGGGGGGCAAGGGGGCGGAGCAGACTCCTTTGTTGGGGCTGTCGCCCCTGCAACCAGGGCGGCTCTCACTCCCCAGCAGTCGCCTCTGCAGCTTCGGAGGCCATCGCACTTCAGGTATAATCCCCTTCGGCACCCTCGATGCGCAGAGAGGTCTCCTCCCCTGTGCAGGGGTCTCTTCGACCTCTTCGCTCCTTCGAGCGGAGGTCCGTCCGCCGCCGCTCGCTGCGTCTTGCTCGGTGCCTCCAGTGCTTGACGCCCACTGTGTTAGGGCAACCTCCTTGAAGCAATCCTCGGCGGGGCCTTGGGGTACAGGTATTCTCGCCTGCCCCCAACAGAGTTTTCTGACCCATCGCTTAAACACAACGAGCCAGAGCTCGGTCGCCATTCTCTGAGCAGCTTCAGGCCGAGACCCGCAAGGCACTCGTGGTGTTCCTTGCTCGGCCGTCTCAGTAGCCTTGTGCTTTTTACGCACCACTAACGGTCAGAGTCCTCTTCCTCCTCGGCCTACTCCCTAGCGCCGCGGTCCAGCACGAACCAGCTTCCTCTTCTTCCGTGTTCGAAGCTGGTCCTCGGCCTCTTCGTCCTCGTCCGGGCCCGCTGCTGTTCGAGTAGCACTGGCCTCTTCGTCGTTGCGGCAGGAGGCTGGCTCACTCCCTCGCCCTCCTCGAACGAGGGCCGTGATGTGACCATTGAGACCACCTTTACAGTGGCCTTCTTCTTCAAACGAATTTTCCTGGGCCCCTACTCGGGGACCCGTGTGCTCGCGGGACGCTCTTTGCCAGTGGCAGGCGCACACAAGCGCTGTCGTCACCGCGGTGGGAACCCGCATTGCGGAAGGAACCCGGACAACAGCAGCGACGTCATTACCTCATACACCATATGAGCGGTTTGACGAAGATTTTTCGGCAAAATCCTCGTGGGCCTCCCGGGCCCCGCCAGCGGCCAGCTCCGCAGTGGCTGCAAAAGAGAACAATGGTAAGGGAACAAGCCATCCAACAGGGATGTAAACAAGACGGGTTCGAACACTTACTCCATGGCCTGCTCAGACCGTGTTCGACAAGCATGAACTCTGTCAAATAGCCCTCACCATTTCTCACGCAGCCTGGAGCAGACTGTCCGAGGCCTCGCCTCGTCCTGGATCAGCTTGGGAAAGGTATCCTTCAACGCCGCCTGGATGGTCGGGACCCCCACTCTCACCGTCCGGCGTCGGACGAAGAACAACCGATCCATCCAACCTTTGTTGGTGGAATACTTGCTCGACAGTTGGATATGATCCTTTCAGCGCGATGCTTCGTGTAATAGATATTCGCACCTGACGATGGCGAGGCCGTTAGTTTGAATTGGGCTCGGAAAACACCTCCACTGAGCCCCGGATCTTCTTGAGCTTGCAGATGACGCCAAAGATACAGATGTACCTCCACGAGTTCGGCGTTAGTTGAATCGACGAGATTCCCACCGGTTTAGTAAAGCCTTCGCCACTTCCGGCAGCGGCAACCGGAATCCTGCCTCCATGTGATCAACGGAGAGGGTGAGACAAACCTGGTTTGTTCACCAGGTATGACTCCCCCTCTTGGCGTCGATGATCTCCTACTCATCATCGATGCGAAAGCGCTCCGGAGACCCTCGTAATGACAGTATCACGGCCCCCGGGCCATGGCCACAATGACTCCGCTCGCTCCAGCGATTGCTACGGCCTTTCCTTGTCCGCCATCGCCGGAAGTTGCAGAAGGGCGCACAGCAAGGAAGGAGTGCGGGAAAGAAGAAGAAGACGAAGATGCTGGGACAGGCGGGTTCGTTAGAAGATTTCGAAGGCGCAGCTCCCGCCTTCGTCCCCTCCCCTTCCTTATAAGGAAGGACGAGCGCGAAACTCGAAAAGCAAAAATGGCATTTTCCCCGCTCCAAGCCACTCCTCGGACGTGCTGTGCAGGTGACCATTCGAATGAACTGCGCGGCATCACGGATCGACATGATCCCCGCGCTCATCAGAGTGCTCCATTTTCAAGGGAAATCCCCAAACGACGTCACCATGCAGTCGTTAAAATCTCCCGAGGACGATACCGCATTAATGCGGAAGAGACGTTCGAGCAGGTGGCCGCCTTGAGCCCCCTGGTTCCCGAACCACTCAAGGCATGGGGGGCAAGTGTAGTGACTACTCTTAGTCACCTAGGCCCATCATAGCCCGTCATGGCCCACCAGGGTCCATCCAATGGACGTGGCCCTTTTGCAGGGCGCCATGTATCCCTGGGAATTGTTCAAGAGGTCCAGGACACCATCATGACGCTTGAGCGCCACCAGCTCCCAGGCTCACGTCTCTGGCGTCTCGCGCCCTGTTCGAGCCAGCTATATTGACCGAATAAGGATCGCCTCCGGACACCCCACAGCGTGTTCGGTTCAGGTCCCAGCTCGCCGAACAGGTCCTGCTCAAAGTGTGCACAGTCCCGCTGGCATTAGTACGCCCGGGCAGTGGCACGCACCGAACAGCCGGACCAGCCTTCTTAACAAGCCGCCTATTCGGTGCCTTCTGCAAGGGCATCCGAACAGCCTCTTCACATCCGTCCGATGGTTAAACGACTGCAGGCCACGCGCCCCACGTCCTAGAGATGCATTAACTGCCTAGCACCCTAATGGGCGCCTCACGTATAACTCCCCGCGAAGGCGCCAACCGACGCGCCCTTTCGGGGCGTTCAAGGAACGTTCTTCTTCATCCCTACCTATAAAGGACCAGTGGACACCCATGCAGAGGTATGACATCTGGAATGCTAACACTGAACCATTCTTCTCCGAGCCTCATTTATAGTCCACTGACTTAGGGCTGGAGGGTTCTCCCCGTTCTTCAACCGCCCCCTGATTCCGTTTTGGTTTTGCAGGCAGGCACTCGTCCGCTACCGGCGTCTATCTTCCCTGTCTTCAAGTGTAGGCCCGTTTGGCTCCAGCCCAAACAGAAAAATACCTCCACAAAAATAATTAAAATAAAAAATTAGACTCAAAATAAAAAAAAAGATAATGAGTCCCTTGAGGGGAACTAATAAATTTCTGAAATAATGTCGCATTGTGTCATCTTTTTTTATTTTAGAGTCTAATTTTTATTTGAGGTTTAACTTTTTATTTTGACCTCTAAATTTTTCTCTTGATTTAGTGAGAAAAATTAGGTATCAAAATAAAAATTTTAATGCAAAAAAATAAAAATTAAGATCTAAAATAAAAAAATTAGATTCTAAAAAAAAAGATAACATAGTGCGGTATAATGAGTCCGTGAGGTGGATTAATAATTTTTCAAAAGTACATTTAAAACTAACATTACATTGCAATAAATATTTTTCCACTTACACTCTTCGTATTTAGTTTTATTTGAAAATAGTATGCTTTAAACTTCACAATAGAAGTAACTTACGTGGAGATGAATTCCAAGTAGCGCTGCCAAATGTGTTGGAATTGGAAATAGAAATGACAATTTTTATATTCCTTTTTTGGGACAATTTTTTTAAAGAAAAATAAAGATAAAATGGAAAAAAATAGAAACTTAAATTATAACTTGATTGCAAGGGCAAGTGGTGTCAGAAGTAATAATAAAAAAAAGACAATGGCGATAGTTGGTGCAAAACGGTATTGAATGAGAGACAAGTGGGGTTAAGATTTTATTTATAAGTTGAGAAGGAGCCGAGTGACTCGATCTAGAGTTTTTTATTATTATTAAGAATAGATAATATAAATAAACTAGAAATATATTTAAAGTAGAAAATAGATAAAATGATTGTTTGCATATTCTTTAAAAATGTCAAAAATAAGTTGGAATATCAGAAATTGGTCATGTTGGCGGTTCCTATCTCCAAGTGATACTACGGTAAAAAAAAATTTTTTTTTGGACAAACTAATCTCTATCAATAGAAGGGGGCAGAAATGAAGGGAATGTCAATGGATTATATGCTACGAAAAAGTTCTAAAATATTCTTAATCTCTCATAAAATAAATGTTAATTAAAAGGTATTTTAGCACATATTATATTTTAAAATATTACAATAAAATAATTTGACAAATAAACCTATAAAAACATTTTTGCAGAAAAATCCAAACAAAACCTGAAGCCACATTTTCCTTTTTCACAAACAAATCTATAAAAACATTTTTGCAGACCAAACAAACCTTAGGGCAACATTTTCCTTTTAACTCTGCTTTTTAAAGTTTCACAAATAAACCTATAGAAATATTTTGCAGAAAAATCCAAACAAAACCTTAAGCCAACATTTTCCTTTTAGCTTTGTTTTTTTTTAATTTCACAAATAAACTTATGGAAACATTTTTGCAGAAGAAAAAAAACCAATATTTTGCTTCTGTTTGTTTGGGCTCCAAGCAGCCCAGCTTCAGCGGGGTCGTTAGCTTCTCCGTTCCATTCTACATATTCTCTCTTACATGTTTCGGTTTCCTCGAAATCTCCCAGCACCAGAGCTCGCCGCCGGCGCCGGCGCACCCCCCCCCCCCGCTCTCCCCCCGCTCTCCTTGCTTCTCCCTCACCCCCACATCCGCAGTAGGGTTTTCTCCGACTACGCCAGCCGCAGCCCATTCTAGGGTTTCCTAGCTCTCAGACCTTGGACTGGGATCGATTAGCCTTGTTCCCGGACAGATGAGCAGCGGTGGTGGCGGCAGCCGGAGCAGGAACTTCCGCCGCCGGTCCGAGGACGAGGCCAATGCGGAGGAGAAGGAGAAGGCCTCTTCCTCTTCCGCCTCCACCGTCAGTGGCGGGGGCGGCGGCAAGGGCGGGTCGGCCTCCCAAACCCTAGCCCGCTCCAAGGCCAACAAGCCCAGGAGCCTCCTCAGCTTTGCCGACGACGAAGAGGAGGGCCCCGCTCGCCGGCCCGCCGCACACAGGCCTTCGCCCGCCGGCTCCTCTTCTTCCTCCAAGCACGCCTCCGTACACAAGGTCATCTCTTCCAAGGAGCGGGCCGCCTCCACCCCCCTCCCCAAGGCCTCGATCCTGCAGCCACAGGCCGGGGAGTACACCAAGGAGAAGCTTCTTGAGCTTCAGAAGAACGCGCGTCCTCTCGGCAGCTTGCCCAAGACGTCGGTGCAGTTGCCTCCGTCGTCCGTCATCGCCGAGCCGCCCAAGCCCGTCAAGGCGGAGACCTCCGCCGAACCGGTCATCGTCCTCAAGGGCCTCGAGGGCCTTGTGAGGACGGTTGCAGTGCAGGAGAAGGAGGAAGCACCGGCTGCGCCGCGGCAGAAGCGGGAGCAGGACGAGGAGATGCAAGAGGCGGAAGAACTGGAGGAAAAAGGTGGTGACATCGAGAGACGTCGCCTTGCTGGATTGGGTATCAACGGGAGAGGGAAAGATCCCTCCCTGATCCCTGACCAGGCTACAATTAATGCCATAAGGGCAAAAAGAGAACGGCTCCGGCAGTCGCGGGTTGCAGCACCAGATTACATCTCCTTGGATGGCGGCGGTGCGCCTACTCGCTCTGGTGGTTTGTCCAGTGATGAAGAGGACAATGATTTCCGTGGCAGGATCTCTTTACTCGGCGAAAAGGTGGAGTCTGCATCCAGGAAGGGTGTTTTCGAGAGCTTCGAGGAGAGAACCGCTGTGGTTGAGAGGAGGGTGGTGGAAACCGGGGTCAGCGGGGAGGTTGATGAGGAAGATGAGGAGGAGAGGATATGGGAGGAGGAGCAATTCAGGAAAGGATTGGGAAAGAGGTTTGAGGAGGCATCGTCTGGTAAGGGGGTTAATGCCCCCTTGGCAGTTCCTGCCATCCAGCCACAGCCTTCTGTGTACTCGGAGTCCACCCTCCAGTCCATCTCAAACAGTGTGTCCCTTGATGCTGGCTTTGGTGTCTCGAGAAGTGCAGAGATCATGTCCATTTCCCAACAGGCTGAGGTTGCTACCCGAGCTCTGCGTGAAAGCATTGGTAAGCTCAGGAGACTCACAGCAGGACCTTGTCTTCTCTTGTAAAGACCGACGAGAATTTGTCCGAGTCACTGTCAAATATCACTTCTCTCGAGAAGTCTTTGTCTGCTGCAGATGACAAGTTTGTGTTCATGCAGAAGCTCCGTGACTTCATTGCAATCATGTGTAGCTTCTTACAGGACAAGGCTCCATATATTGAGGAACTTGAAGAGCAGATGCAAAAGCTTCATGAAGACAGGGCATTGACTGTTACAGAACGGAGAACTGCTGATAATGCAGATGAGACTGCCGAACTGGAGGCCGCAGTTAATGCGGCAATGTCTGTCCTAAGCAAAGGCTCATCAACAGCCTTGGTCTCTGCTGCTGCAACCGCTGCACAGGCTGCTGCAGCGGCGGCTAAGGAAAGCTTGAATCTTCCTGTCCAGCTTGATGAGTTTGGGCGTGATTTAAATAGGCAAAAGCGTCTGGACATAGAACGGAGGGCTGAAGCTAGAAAGCGCAGAAAATCCATTCAGAGTCTAAAAGGTTGTCCTCCATTGCAAATGATAGTGCATACAACCTCATAGAAGGGGAATCAAGCACTGATGAGAGTGATAACGAGGTTGGTGCATATGAATCTAGCAGACAGGAGTTGCTTCAGACTGCTGAACTTGTTTTCAGTGATGCAGCTGAAGAGTACTCTAAACTTTCGGTGGTTAAAGAAAGGTTTGAAGAATGGAAGAAGCTGTATTCCTCAAGCTATCGAGATGCATATATGTCCTTGAGTATACTTCATATCTTCTCGCCTTATGTCAGGCTGGAACTCTTGAAGTGGGATCCACTCTACAAACAATTGGATTTTTGCAACATGAAGTGGCATGACCAACTGTTTGTTTATGGATTGCAGGAAAATGAAGAAAATTTTGATCCAAATGATCCTGATGCCAATCTTATTCCAGAGCTTGTGGAACAGGTAGCTCTTCCTATATTGCATCATGAGATAAAATATTGTTGGGACATTCTAAGTACTCGAATGACAAAGAATGCAGTTTTTGCCACTAATCTGGTTATAAATTATCTTCAGCCTTCTAGTAAAAAGCTTGGAGATCTAGTGGGTGAGGTTTGTGGTCGCCTTGCTGAGGCTGTTGAAAACCTCAATGTCCCAACTTGGAGCTCTTTTATCATAAGGGCTGTTCCAGATGCAGCACATGTTGCAGCATATCGGTTTGGAAGGTCTATCCGTTTGCTTAGAAACATCTGCCTATGGAAAGATGTACTCGCATCATCAATTTTGGAGGAACTTGCTCTGGATGCTCTCTTAACTAGAAAACTTCTTCCTCACTTACGAAGTGTAATGCCTAGCATACATGATGCAATCACAAGGACAGAGAGGGTAGTTGCATCATTATCTGGTGTCTGGTCTGGCACTAGCGTTACAGGTGACCAGAGTCAGAAGCTGCAACCGCTGGTGGAATGTGTGATGGAATTGGGAAGGAAGCTAGAGAAAAGACATGCATCAGGTATTGAAGAGGATACAGTTGGGCTTGCCCGTCGCTTGAAAAAGATCTTGGTTGACATCAATGAGTATGATAAAGCAAGGACGATACTAAGGACTTTCAAACTAAAGGAGGCACTTTAAGCCCATGGTCATCATCCAAATGCAGTTCTAGGGACCTTCAGGATCCTATTTTTGAGTTCTAGTGGCCCTACACTTGTAAAGAGTTTCTGGTTATAGCAAGGGGCTATCCTTTTCAGGCTTTCAGCTTTATGGTGGATATGGTCTAGGTTTCATGCTTTTTAAAGGCTAATCATAGATCTGAGAGTTGCAGATCATTTTCTCATTATCTTTAGCATTTTTCTATGAGTTCCTGGCCATTGAAATGTAGTTCTGTAGGCATCTATATCTGATCTGACGACATCGCAGTTTTGATCAACTGCTTCCCCCCACCCCATGTTTTCCAATGGAAGGGGACATAAGATTCAGAGAGTCAACAGTTCTTTGTAGGCATTTTTTCTTCTCCAGTAGTCCCCTGTTAACAAGGTAAACTATTGTGTACATGTGGATGAAGACACTTGGCTTAAGTTGAAATCAATAGACCTTTTTTGTTGTCTTTTTAGTTTAGCAATGAAGATTTTTATCCAATATAAATAGATGGCCATGACCTGAACAAACTCACTGTTTTGTATAGAAAATGAGAAAAGTTTATTGCATTTGATGTTTGCACTTGCACTTGCACTTCTTGCTTTCCCATTGGCCAATGCACTAAAGGCACAATGTACCCATCCGATGAGAAGCAAGAAATGTAAGTGCAAATCTCACGTGCACTAAATTTTCTCATAGAAATTGTCTCAACTTTTGTGTGTGACGTGACGGGATTTGTATTGAGTTCTAATGATGGGTTTTACCATTTTTTATGCTTTTGTTGGCATTCATTTGCAGCGAGGTCATATAAATAAGCTTTCTGTTAGATATGCTGTAAAGTTTGCCATGTATTTGATTGGTGGTATTCTGAACCACTGCTTATATAGACTGCAATTATCTGTAGCTTCAATAGTCAGCTTCTCATGGCATCTGACCAAATCATCCACACCAGGTTGTTGTCATGCTCAACATTATTATCTTAGCTTCCTTCAATACTTGAATCAGAGCGGGTAACAGCGATACTCAGCAATCCATTCATCAATTTATGAATGTGTCTGTTATGCAGCTTATACTCAACCATGCTTTACTTTTATCTTTTTGTGAAGTCAAATTAATTGGGAATTTTGATGGTTTAAATGTTAAGTTAGAAAGTTGGAGGCATGTTTTGGTGTCTAAATGTTTTAAAATTAATAGGAGCAAGTTAGAGTTTATACATTGTAATTATAGTACTGAGAGCGTATTACATGAAGATATGACCCTAATTGATGGACAAAATATTTTAAGAGTAGTAACTTTCGGTACTTAAGGTCTATCATTCAAGAGAATAGAGAGATTTATGACGATGTTGCACACAAGATTAAGGTAGGTTGGTTAAAATGGAGAAATGCATCAGAAGTTTTCTGTGATTGTCGTATACTTGTGAAATTTAAAGAGAAGTTTTATAGAATAGTTGTGAGGTCTGTTTTATTATATGTACAGAGTACGAAAATAACATATTAACAAAATGTGTGTAGCAGAGATGATGAGGATGTTGAAATAGATGTGGTAAAACTAAGATAAGAATAGGAATGAGTGTTCCTGTGATGACCCGGAGATAACTCCAATTGATTGTTAAATGAGAGAAAATTGGTTTGGGTGGTTTGGATATGTGCACCGTTGCCCTAATTCGGCATTGGTTAAAAATATGATCAAATCTTAGTAGATGTTAGTAAAAGAGTTCTGGATAAATCTAAAATGAGATAGTGCAATGCTATTAAGAAGGACATTGGTTTCTTGGGTTTAAATACAAATATAACATTTGATAGAAATCTTTGGCGGGATAAGATTCATGTAGCTGACTTCAAATAATGGGATAAGGCTTGTATGATGATGATGATGATGAAATCGATTGGAAATTGTTGCAATAGTATTATTCCATATTGAGATTTTGAGAACATATCATGTAGTTCGATGGACAGGGAATGCATTCTACTCTGCAGAATTTCGTTTATTTTCCAAGGTGCACATATACGGATGTTGAACTACCATGCCGGTTGAGCTTTTAAATCTTGTGTTATGCTAGATTGACAGAATGCTAAACAAAGAGGTTTAGATCTGTCTTTTGATGCACTTAGCTTCGTTCTCCCCTCCAGAGTCTTGCATGAAGCCATCTTCGAACGTGTCATTCTTTTTTATTTACTATGCTCTGTGTGAAAGGTTGTCTATTTTGTTCTACAGATTGATTGGCTCTATAGTCCATGGAAATAGTTAATTTTGAGGATATGCTCAATAGTTCAGGACACTGCCTGGTTGTTTTCCTAGTTTGGCTCAGACAAGAATCATAGCCCAGATGATCTCCTATTCTCCTGCCCCATGTGGAGTCTTGTCTTCAACTGGTGGAAGGTATGTGTGTCCTCTATACTTTCCCCATTGGACTGGAAGAGCATCTCCTGCCCATGGTAAGGAATGTGTAGTTTCTTGGGATATTTCATCTCAGCCACTGGATGAGACTGTTGGCTGAAGCTAGGATTCTCCAGGCCTAATCAAAGGTCCTAGTTTAGCGAGAAAGCATGTTAAGCGGGAATACTCTTCCTTTTGGTCTACTGGCTCCCTACCTGGCTCAGGACATTCCCATCTGGGTGGGATGGAGGGAATAGGGTTCAAGCACCTTGGTTGAGTTTTTACTTATTTTACATTACTACCAAGTGACCAAGCCTCTGGGTCTCGGAAAACTTGCAAATGGCCTTGGTACTCAAGTAGCTTGATTTTTTAAGAAAACATGGCTATTTCACTGAGGTCATTGATTTAGCTTTTGTTGTTGGATCTGCTGTCCAACCCGAGTCTTAGTGGACAGAATATCATTTGCAGTACAACAAGTTTTCTATCTATCTTAAAGGTCCAATGCCAATTTTATCTTCCGCTGGTCCCTGCTGCCTCTTGGAGGCCTACCTTTGGAGCCGAGGAAGGGGCAGTATGCGTTTTCATTTTTGAGGTTATCTCATCATTTTTGTCAGCCAGGGACAGTTCCATTCTGGTCTTTGGAGAAGAGGTACACATCAATTCCCTGCAAGTAGTGTAATGTATCAGATGATAGAAATTGACTGGTGCTTATATGTGTTCATGTGTATCCATGTATGTATGCTCTGTGCAGGTATAGCTTTTCATGCGATACTGTGTATGTCGAAGCCGTCTAAGTACTGTGAAGACAATATTTGACTTTCTCATGCCCACTCTGCTGATTTAGGTATTGTGTGATACATATATCTTCACTACGTTCGTGGTACTAACTACATTTTTTATGACTGCTTTTTCCTTCTGGCTTGTTAGTTCATTAGAAAATCATAGAATTGTCACTGGATAGTGGTATAAATTGATTATTTCCAAACCTTGTTCATCTTGGTATGGTTTTTACTTTTTAGAACGATCGCTGAATATTTCCCGACGCCTGGTAGATTTAGGACGGGAGAGAGATAGTTTAAATCAATGGCAACTTTTAGTGTCCTTACCCATTACCAAGTTCTCCCGTAAAGTTAAGTTGATCTGTAAAGCCTCATTCCAATGGGAAATATTTACATTAAAGACTGTCAAGCTGTGTGTTTTGCAAAACAACCCCCCCCCCCCCCCCCCCCCCACCAAACAAAAAAAAAAAAAAAACCTGATCCTCACTCTTTTTGCTGATGATTCCATAATTGCACGCATTAGCCTGTGTCTTGATAAGGAGTTGGAAGAACCTGACATACGAGTTCGTCAAGAATATATTCATCTCTCACTCTGTATTCTGGTTTGTTTTTGGTTGCTTCTGATTTTATTTACTCTCTTTACAATAAAGTTGTCGGCATAATCCACTCTCTTTTCTCTAAAAGAAGATTTAATGCACTTACACAAGTTCATATAGAAATGAATGGGCTGTGGCCATATTTGGGTTTACTAGGTATACAAGTGGCACAGCCTCCCACAAATGCAGGTTAATCAGCTGACTTCTCTGGTTCCACGGCTTGAATCTATACATCATGACTAGAAATGTCCTGGTAGTCATCACCATCATCACTATTCTTATCTTATTATTTGAGGTTGATTACAGTTAAATTTTTTATCAATATTATACTTATATTTAATTTAGGAAGTTTAATTTTAATAATATAAATTAATTAATAATTTCTAATTGTAACCTGAGAGGTCTTTATTATAATAGAGTTTAACGTTTATTGTAAAAAAAGATAATATTTATTGTAATAAATTATAATTCTGTCAGGGATTAAAAAATAAAAAAATATTTAGAAATTCTTGATTGTAATAGTGAGGTTCTTATTGTAACATGATTTAAAGTATATTGTAATTAGAAATAACATTTATTGTAATGAGTTACAGTTATGTTAGGGATTAGAAAATAAATCAAATATCTGTTAGAGACTTCTACTTAATTTATCTTAAAAATAAGTTAAATATTTAATAATTTTTTAATTAATTTAGTCTTTTTAATAACATTAAATTATCTCATTTTAAGTTTATACATAAATTTTTTACTAATATATTAATATTTGATCATATTTTTTAATCGACGTCAAATTAAAATGTTCAAATTACTTGAGTTTATTTTTTATTATTATTTTTTCTATTAGACGGAGTTATCCCGGAAGTTCATTATTAATCTTATCTAGAAATTATTTAGACACTGGTCTAAGGAGCTGGTGGTGGTTCTGCTCCCAGGGATCTGTCAAATACACATTATGTGGACATTGGTTTAGGAGAAGCTTATAGATACTTTCCACACATATGTTTAAAAAATTGAATACGTATCATTAATTCGTGAAAAAGATGTCGTAAAGTAAGGTTATTAGCACAGTGTTTGAGCTTTTTGGGTAAATTCCAACTTGACTTTGTAGCATGGCTTAGGTCCATCTGATAAGTGATAACAAAACTTCTTTATCTTTTCTCAATTATTCATAAAATATAACGATTCAAACGCCCGAATTATTTTATAAAGGGTCTCCACGAACATCACTAATTGTTGATTAATCTCTAAAATTTAACTATTATCTTAAAAGCGCCTCAAAACATCTAACTCTCGTAAAAAATCTATTTAACTTGAGGACGTTAAAAGTAGTGGATATTGAATGAAATATTTCATCCGCTTATTAAAAAAATAAATAAAATTCTATCTCTCTCTCTCTCCCTCTCTCTCTCTCTCTCTCTCTCCCACCTCCAACATCTCTCTACAGCTACCAAGGCCTCCTCCCCTCGGGCAGTGTTGCCCATGGAGGCCGTCGACCTTGGCATCATTTGAGAAGAAGAAATTCTCTCCAATAGGAAGCCGTACGGAGCATCCATGATATCCCTTTGTAGATTGCTGCTATGGAACTTGGGAAAATACACATTGCCGTCACCGTTGTCGATTTCGTCGATCGGCATAAACAGTGGCCACTCATGGTGTTGCTAGAACTGGGTGTGTTGCTATTACCGCTGCTAGATGCCCAAGCAGTGGCGGACGCATAAATTTTTTTTAGTGGGGTCACTCCAACAATTAAGGTGTACTTATAGACTTATTTTAAAATTTTAGTGGGGTCATCTTTTTTAACAAAAAATCTAACCAAAACTAATATAATGGAAAATTTTGATCCTTTTAATAAAATTTTAAAAATCCAGTGGGGTCCTGGATCTAATGTAGATCCGCCTATGCTCAAGTCTGTTGGGAACGTGGCCGGCTGATGGTGGAGCTGCTGGGCAGTGGGTCCATATGCACAACAATATGTGTATATAGATTATTATGGCTATGCAAACTAGTCTGACTATGGTAGTTCACATACGATCGATAATTTGACTATTTGAGTCTATAAAAATGCGTCAAAAAATAAAAGAATATAGAGAATATCAGAATATGTACTATGAGATGTATGAAAATTACATGTCTTGCACTGATTATATAGAGTTTGTCAAGAGAACATACAAATGTTAAATTATTTGAAGATAGAAATTATATTTCATAAAGTTATGTGGATATACAATCTCAAATAATGATGAGGACTAGGTAAGATAATTCATTTCTTATTAAATATTTGTGTTTGTATGTTAAACAAGATGGTTATAATTTCTAATTTTTCATGTAGATAGTCAAGAGAAGAATTAGTGAGGAAGGCACAACCACTTAGAGATGAACATATCGGGTGACATGAGCATTTCATTTTCTTTGTAAGAGTTGATGATATTCAAATAAATGAAAAACACTAGATAGAGTCATCCTTAAGTTTTTATTTATGTGAAATCTGAACTACTTTCATTAAATCTCAATGATGCTTTTATAATTTAGATGTGTCTGTGACGACTCAACTAGCAAACTGACATAACAATCGTATTTGTTGGTAGAATTTCCAAGAAGATCACTCATCTTGAGACTTTTCCCAACTGAGTACGATTACTTCAAAGTTCTTTTCCTATTCGAGCTCTGAAAATGACTAGTCCAATTTATTGTTAATTTTTTTATTTAATCTATTTAACATATTCTTATATGAGATGTTACAATCTACTCATCTTATATAAGCGATGCCATTGTCGCTAGGCACATGTAGTACACAGTTAAACATCAAGTAGACAAGATTCTAGAGGTAGCCCCCACAGGTTCAAAAGGTGGCTTCCACTATGTAGCACTTTGTCCCATTATGAGTTCAAGAGATTGCTCCCATAGTGTAGCACTTTGTCTTGTGTGACTTAATTCTTGCACTTCCGATTGAGATATACCTCTGATGCCATTTGTGATGACCTAACCAGTAAACTAACCCAACAACAATGTTTGTTAGTAGACTTCTTAGAAATGTCACTCATCCTGAGACTTCTTCCAACTGAGCACAATTAATTTCGGAGTTCTTTTCCTACTGAGTTTCAAAAAATGATTAGTCCAAGTTGTGTAATAATCTGCTAAGTTAGTCCATTAACATATTTTTATATGGATGTTACAGTCTCATTCTATCCCAATGTGATACTTTTACAATCACACAATCATACATTTTTCGTATGTCATATCACTTAAATCACTCAATGAGATGTTTATATGTTCATTTCATATTAATGTGTTACTTATATAATTTAGAATCATGTATTTTTTGCATTTTCTATCACCTCAATTGCATGATATGTTGTTTATATGTTTACTTCATTACTTATATAATTTAAAATCATACATTTATTTATATTTTCTATTACCTCGATGGTTCGTGTGCATGCGCGTGCATGTGTGCGCACGCCTCGCGTAGGGCTGGCAAGGGTGGTAGGGGGCTTGGGTGGGTAGGAGGTAGGGGTGAACATAGTCTGGTTCGGTCCGGTTCACCCTATTTTTTGGGTGAACCGAAATCGAACAGAACCCTTGTGTGAAGTTAACTATAATAACATTTTTATAACATTTGAGGTATTACCGTGGCATTCATGATAATGTTTTATTGACGATGATATATTTTCTATTTTTTTTTCATCTAAGACAATGTTGGCATTGACATATAATTGGTGTGATAATATTGATTTTAGGTTTTTGGTTTTTCCACCTTTCTATATAATCAAAATATAATTTCATTATTATATAATTATTTGGGAGAATTACTAATCAATTTTTATTTTTGGGAGACTTATTTTTAGGTCACTGACTCCTTTAAAAAAACTATGTAGTTACATACTTATCTTTGTGATTATAAGTATGTAAGTCAAAGACTTGAAAATAAGTCCCCAACAAATAGGGATTGATCGATAATTCTCCCTAATTATTTTACAAATCATATAGAATACTAGTCCGACATAGAATTTAGTAATTTGATATAAACATAATTTTAATACAATGATGTGATATTTTTTAAAACAATAAAAGAAAAGGGTAAATTAATTATAAGTCCCTGTTAGAGGGGGAGACTTATTTCTTGGTCCCTGTCATAAAAAAGTGTCTCAAATAATCTTTCTTTTTAGTGGACTTTATCAATCAATTTTGAAAAGACAATTTCTATTTTCTATTTTTTTCTCCCTATTTTACTATTCCGTCCGTTTTTTGTGCCATTAGATTGTTACGGGGGTTTCTAGGCAGGTCGGCTAACCCCAAGTATAGCCGACCACATCTGAGGATAGCCCGACATTCAGCAGCTTTGGCTAATTGACATGAACCTCACCTCCGATGAGAACCAGTTCGGATCGACAGAGTCGATGAGAATGGCGGCGTCTGAATTGGTCAGGGTATTCCCGTCGGGTCGGACCTCGGATCAACCGACCTCAGTAAGGCCATTGGCCGACATCTTAACTACGGCCTCACCAAGTACGTCAGCTACAGCTCTGGTTTATACGTCCCGGGCGTCTACAACTCGGCCCAGGCGGGTCTGTCTACAGCTCGGCCCAGGTAGTCTTGCGAATCCAACCACAAGGGAGCTCACCGTTTTGCACCTCGGGTCATCGAAAGCTTGGGTCTAGCCGACCTGGAGCTCGGCCCTCTCATGTGCCCCATCACAGCCCACACGGTCAACGGCGAATAGGGCAATGATCGAGAATCACGGAACCGCAAGTCACGGCCATTAAGGCCGCGATCTCAGCAATCAGGCCTACAGGTGGCAACCATGATCATCGCCACTCAGCAGAAGTAACGGCACCCAATCGGCGGGAATCTCGGTAACTCCCAGCGAGACTGACGGCTCGTCCAACTCACACGTACGTGCCCTAACACTATATAAAGGGTAGACGCTCCACAGAAAAAGGTACGCTGTTCTCCCCCATGCTACGCCATTCTGCTTGGCTAGCGACTGACTTGAGCATCGGAGTGTCTCCCCATCGAGCCCACTTGGCGGGCTTTGCAGGTCAGGTCGGGAGGTCAGGAGCAGCTTCGCACGTCGGCCAAGCGCGCCTCAAAAGGATTCATCGGCTTGGTCGTCTCGGCTCCATCTGGCGAGAAGCGCCTCAACGGTCACCTCGGCTGGAGCCGAGCTATGTTACTATAGCAGTAACATTGGCGCCATCTGTGGGAAACGTTACAAAGGGTTAGTGCGATTTCCCCTTTCCTATTCTCAGCAGAACTCCTCCAAACATAGACAATGAAATAGCCCCTGGAGCATTTATCGCAATCGCCAAGGCGGCCAAGGCCTGGCACAGCAGCAAGGGGGCCGACCAAGAGATCGTAAGCCCCTATGCCTGAGGTCGGCTCGGGGGCCGGCTAAGCTCAATATCGTGAAGCCCTTCAAGATTCATTTGAGGTCGGCTTGGGGGACGACGAGTTCCAGAGTTCATGGCAATCTTGCAGTTCCTATTAACAGTCATCTCCAGCTTCGAATGCCTAAGCCCTCTAACAGGAGGCCGTGATCACACGCTTAATGTCCTCAGTCATGAGGCGACGAGGTATGCCTGTCACTCATTCCTTGAGTCTCTTCCCTCGTGCGATAATTTCTCGAAAAGGAGGTTCTAGACAAGATCGCCTCGGCTGTCCAGAAATCGAGAATCCGACATACGATAAAATGAAGGCGCAGTCGCTTCGGCACGCGTATATCACAGCTCGTCCGAGGTCGCTTCGGCACTCCGAGCTCCTGAAGGCGCAGTCGCTTCGGCACGCGTATATCACAGCTTGTCCGAGGTCGCTTCGACACTCCGAGCTCCTGAAGGCGTGGTCGCTTCGGCACGCGTATATCACAGCTCCTGAAGGCGCGGTCGCTTCGGCACCCCAAGCTCCTGAAGGCGCGGTCGCTTCGGCACACGTATATCACAGCTCGTCCGAGGTCGCTTCGGAACTCCGAGCTCCTGAAGACGCGGTCTCTTCGACACGCGTATATCACAGCTCGTCCGAGTCGCTTCGGCACTTCGAGCTCCTGAAGGGGCGGTCGCTTCGGCACGCGTATATCACAGCTCGTTCGAGGTCGCTTCGGCACTCCGAACTCCTGAAGGCGCGGTCGCTTCGGCACGCATATATCATAGCTCGTTCGAAGTCGCTCCGAGCTCCTGAAGGCGCGGTCACTTCGACACGCGTATATCACAGCTCGTCCGAGGTCGCTTCGGCACTCCGAGCTCCTGAAGGCGCGATCGCTTCGGCACACATATATCATAGCTCGTTCGAACTCGCTCCGAGCTCTTGAAGGCGTGTTCGCTCCGGCACACGAGGAACGTGGACGTCATGTTCCTGGGCGAGGTCGCTCAGGCACTGTCCACGAACTGAAAGACGACGAGATTTGAAGGCGTGGTCTCTTCGGCACACGTAGACATGAACGTCATGTTCCTGGACAGATCACTTAGACATTCGTCAGGAACTGAAAGACGACGTCCGACGTGATTTGAAGGCGTGTTCGCTTCGGCACACGTAGACGTGAACGTCGTGTTCGTTGCACGAGGTCGTTTAGGCACTCGCCAGGAACTGAAAGACGACGTCCGACGTGGTTTGAAGGCGTGTTCGCTACGGCACACGTAGACATGAACGTCATGTTCCTGGACGAGGTCACTTAGGCACTCGTCAGGACTGAAAGACGACGTCCGACGTGATTTGAAGGCGTGTTCGCTTCGGCACACGTAGACGTGAACGTCGTGTTCGCTAGACGAGATCGCTTAGGCACTCATCAGGAACTGAAAGACGACGTCCGACGTGATCAGAAGACGTGGTCGTTTCGGCACACGCAGAGGTCGCTTAGGCATTCGTCAGAAGCCGAGACAACGTACGCGACATGAACAGGGACGTTTCGGCAACCACCAGAAACAGATGCAGCGCCCGACGTAACGAATAGCTAGAGCCGAGCAACGACAAACGAACAATGACAAAAGAGTTGAAAGTTTCTATTACTAATGATAAGGTACATTGAAGGGCTGACCGCCATGTACAGTCGCGAGGCATTTAGTCAACTACAACGTTGTCAGACGCAACGACCTGAGTCTTGGTAGTAGCGGCCTGATCGGAAGCAATGGTCGTGGCTGCCTCATCAGCACTAGGCACCGCCTCAGCCGTAGCAGTCTGCGCCTCGTCGGCTGCTTCGGCTTGGTCATGAGCGTTTCCAGCGTCCTCGTCCGCAGCATCTTCTAGACCTGATAGATCATATTCGGACGCAGTTCTCGGATGCGCTTGATGCAGTGGTCATGTCCCGCCTCGAAGAGCTTGTCAACCTCTTCGTTCAGCTCCTCGAAGTCGCGGTACTCTGTAATAATCCTTTCGCGCTCCTCCTCGGCCAGCCTCGAGCTCCGAGCCCTGGCCGCTTCGAGCAACTCTTCCTTGGCGCGAAGAGTCTCTTTGAGGTCCTCAGTCGCCCGTGCCATCCGTACGACATCTTCCTCGCTCTTTTCGCCTTCAACCGCTCCGCGTCCAAGAGCTTCTCAGCATCCCTAGCCCTCGCCTCGGCTTCCTTAGCCTTGCTCGTGGCCACGAACTCGCTGGTCGGCCACCACCTAGGACTTCTCGGCCTTCTGAACAAGGCCCCAACCAGCCCAATTAAGTCTGCACTGAACCGTAGAATTCCTCCATGATCTCGTTGGCTAGCTTGGCCGAGAACTGGGCCAACATTCTCGTCGGGGTCGCCCGACGAGCCCATTCAGTAGCAGAGAGCTCCTTCGTGCGTGCCGACGACGGCTGAGGGCTCGCGACATACTGGTCTGCGGTCGGTTGTTCCGACGGCTAGCGTCGCCCTTGAGACGACGTCGGATGAGGATCCGACGATCGGTGCTTCGTCCCCCGACTTGCGTCATCGGGTTCCTCCCTCGGACGCTTCAGTGACCTACTGGCACTCTTCTTGCCATGACTCGCGAACCTCTTCGCGGCTCGGTCGGCCAATGAGGTGTTACGTTCTTGGCCGACGTCAAGAGCGGCCGACGACTTACCCTTATCAGCCATCACTGCGAGAGGAAGATGGTGTTTAGCTGTTTACCCACAAAACACGAAGTGTAACGTCGAAAAGGAAATGACCTTTGTCGGCCTTGGCAATCAGTTTGAACAATCCATAGAGCTGAAAAAGGTCGGGTGGATCCAGCACCTGTAAAGAGTCAAACTCCGCGAGCTCGGATTCGATGAGGTTCAGAGCTCGGAGGCTTTTGGTGAACATTCACCACTGACCAGGTGGTCGGAAATGGCCACCCCATCGGGCTATGAACAAAAACAAACTGCCTCTTCCAGTTGTGAACAGAAGAGGGCATCCAACCAAGGATCTATCGGCCAGACCGAGCTGCGAAGTACAACCAATCCCTAAAGACTTTGACTGAGAAGCAGTAAAGGAAAAGACGCGCGTCGGAAGGACCCGAGCAAGGGCACAAACAGCCAGGAAGCCGACAACCGACCTCCACGAGTTGGGGGTCAGTTGAGACGGTGCGACTCCCAGCTTAAGGAGTAGAAGAGCAGTGAAAGGATGCAAAGGGATGCGGAAGCCAGCTCGGACGGCCTCGACGTTGATGCAAACTCCACCTTTTGCCACATAATGTGCGCGAAGCTGACTAGAGTTATACATAGAGTAGCCCTCCGGAAATACTAGACCAGGATGAGTTCTCATCCATTCAAGGGACTCGTCGGTAATTTCGCATTGGGCATTAGAAACGTTGTCGGCCGGCCGACGAGCGCCCGAGGTATGAGCGGAAGGTTCCTTGGGAACATAAGTCCCATGATCACAATGAAGCAATCATCGGAATGGTCTGACGGCTCGCCGTCAGGCCGAGGAGAGTGGGACGTTCCCCCAGAGGAGACCGCCCTTGTTGAAGAGGAAGAGTTCTCGGAAGGAGAACCTCCAGACAACGATCCCTCTCGAAGACGAGGACCAGAGGAGGAAGACGCAGAACTTGAAGACATCGCTTACCTCTTAAGGAAGCAAGCAAGATCGAAATGGTCGAGGCTCGGGCGAGGAACGTCGGCGCAACCCTCGTCGGCACATCGGCAGGTCACCTGTAGATGCTCGCCTGCGAGAACAAGAGTGATCGTTCGACAGTAGACCCCAATATTTATAGAACTGGGGGCCAATCGAATCCAGCGGTAAAAGCCAACCTTCAATACAAGTGTTGAGATCGGTCCACGTGCCATCACCAGAATGGCAATGGAACCAACCCCTGGATCCCGATCAGCGCAAGCGGTGAGGAGCGCATGATGGCGCTCGGAAGACGAGGCGGTGAAAGGATACGGCACGGCATACGAAGCTGCAGGTGACGGCTCGTCAGATGATGAGACGTTCGCGACTTTAACAAGGCCATGACGCACCCTTGCGACAGGGCGGCTTCTGACTACAAGGTGACGTGGCGTCCTGATGAGCCACAGGTCAGCCAAGCCACGTGACAGGGTACGTGTTTCCAGCAGAGAAATTTAGCTTCACCTCGGCCCGGGATCACGGTCCGACCTGAACCTAGGGGGCCAATGCTACGGGGGTTTCTAGGCAGGTCGGCTAACCCTAAGTATAGCCGACCACATCTGAGGATAGTCCGACATTCAGAAGCTTTGACTAATTGACATGAACCTCACCTCCGATGAGAACTAGTTCGAATCGGCAGAGTCGACGAGAATGACGGCGTCCGAATTGGTCAGGGTATTCCCATCGGGTCGGACCTCGAATCAAACGACCTCAGTAAGGCCATTGGCCGACATTTTAACTACGGCCTCACCAAGTACGTCAGCTACAGCTCTGGTCTATACGTCCCGGGCGTCTACAGCTCGGCCCAGGCGGGCCTGTCTACAGCTCGGCCCAGGCAGTCTTGCGAATCCAACCACAAGGGAGCTCACCGTTTTGCACCTCGGGTCATCGAAAGCTTGGGTCTAGCCGACCTGGAGCTCGACCCTCTCATGTGCCCCATCACAGCCCACACGGTCAACGGGCGAAT
The DNA here is from genome assembly GCA_014218235.1 of Colocasia esculenta. Taxonomy (NCBI): domain Eukaryota; kingdom Viridiplantae; phylum Streptophyta; class Magnoliopsida; order Alismatales; family Araceae; genus Colocasia; species Colocasia esculenta. Next base: position 145,398,928 of record CM024758.1, on the reverse strand, counting down.
AGGGCAATGACCGAGAATCACGGAACCGCAAGTCACGACCATTAAGGCCGCGATCTCAGCAATCAGGCCTACAGGTGGCAACCACGATCATCGCCACTCAGCAGAAGTAACGGCACCCAATCCGGCGGGAATCTCGGTAACTCCCAGCGAGACTGACGGCTCGTCCAGCTCACACGTACGTGTCCTAACACTATATAAAGGGTAGACACTCCACAGACAAAGGTACGCTGTTCTCCCCCATGCTATGCCATTCTGCTCGGCTAGCGACTAACTTGAGCATCAGAGTGTCTCCCCGTCGAGCCCACTCGGCGGGCTTTGCAAGTCAGGTCGGGAGGTCGGGAGCAGCTTCGCACGTCGGCCAAGCGCGCCTCAAAAGGATTCATCGGCTTGGTCATCTCGGCTCCATCTGGCGAGAAGCGCCTCAACGGTCACCTCGGCTGGAGCCGAGCTATGTTACTATAGCAGTAACCGATATATATGACCAACATTGAAAGACTAAGTTCTAAGACGTAAAAGTAAGAGTTTGAAGTTGTTAAATTATGTATGACAGTGAATTAAAACATGTGAGATTTAAAGTAACTATTGATATGATTTAAAGTGTAATTATTTGTATGACTTAAAAGTCTAAGTTCTAAGATGTTAAAGTAAGAGTTCGAAGTTGTTAAAGTATATGTGACAGTGATTTAAATATGAGAGATTTAAAGTAACTATTGATATGATTTAAAGTGTAACTGTTGACATGATTTAAAGTCTAAGTTTGAATGTATTAAAATAAGAGTTTGAAGACGTTAAATATGTGTGACAGTTAGTTAAAATATATGAGACTTGTAGTCACTATTATATGACTTAAAGTCTATGTTCTAAGGCGGCAAATAAGAGTTGAAGTTGTTAAAATATGTGTGATAGTTGAGTTAAAGTGTGTAGGACTTAAAATAACTATTGACATAAATTAAAGTCCAAGTTTGAAGTTGTTAAAGTAAATATTCGATGCGTTAAAGTAAGATTTCAAAGTCTCTAAAATATGTGTGATCATGAATTAAAGTATGTGAGATTTAAAATCACTATTGGTATGACTTAAAACCTAAATTTGAATATTTTAAAGTAGATAAGAAATCAGTTAAAAGTAGAAGAGCAAACTGTTTAAAGTAGAAGAACAATTTGTTAAGAAGAGAAAGCTTATTAAAAGAAAAGAAAATTAATTAAAATATTTAGACTATTAAAATAGTAGTCACAGTATGTTAAAATAATAGATATAATCTATTAAAATCATAATTATTATCTATTAAAATAGTAATTATATTGTGTTAAAGTAGAACAAGAGTTTCTTCTCGAAATGGAAGGTGTGATTCCACTGTTGCTTCTTGGGTTCGACCATATAGAGCAAGGATGAAGAAGCTCGTGTAGGTTACTCCATCAAACCACCCGTAGGTTAGAGCTTTTGTCTTTTGAGAAAGACTTTCCAGCTTCATCCCATGTGGCACCTGCCACATGGGATGTCACATGGGCTCCATCCCATGTGACACAAAAAAAATAAGTGCCACATGAAATGGAGCTCATATGCCCTGCACTTTCTGCACTTGTAGAAAGTGCAGAAAGTCTTTCTCTTGTCTTTTATCCTGTTCTTCCAGTTTAGTTGTCTACTCGAATTTGATCTCTGCCGCATCTTCACATTAAGGTGTCGTTTGGGGTGTCGTCAAACAATCCAAAAATTTTGCTTTAATTCATGAAAAATAAACGAGATCATGGGTTTTAAAATCCCCGAATTTGGTATACAGTGATTTTGGACTGAAAACTGAAGCCTGCTGGAAAGGATGCCTCATAATAGGTTAAATCCAGTTTAGAATCCAGCAATCAACGGCACTCCAAACATAAGAGAAACGCCATAGCGTGGTTACAGCATGCCAAAATAAGAAGGATGCACTTCCACGGCATTTTTTTTTCATTCGGAAGATTATTTGATTTCCATGGTTCCCTCCTGGAATACAAATAGGTTCTCTCCTCCAACTTCAACACTCGGATCCTTTCCCCCCCTCTGAATTTAGAGCACCAATTTTCCAGTTTGAAAACTTGTTTCATCCATTGGATTTTTTGAATCTAACTACTGAAATTAATTGGCATCAGGGACTCTCTCTCTCTCTCTATCTTTCTCTCTCTCTAGTATTTTAGGTATGTCTGCACTACAAGCTCGCAAAATATGCACCATGGAGCTGGATCTTTGCTTGCCTGTATGGAGCAAGAATCTTACTTCTGACTTCTCTGTTTCGTTTTACTCTTAGTAATCTGTTGTTGAAAGATGGATTCTTACTTAGAGTGACTTCTCTGTTTCATGGGCACTCTTACTCATTCATATTTCACTTGAGCATAACTATGGATGACTGGCAATCAGATCTTTTTCTCAAGTCATGTTCAGTTAATGTTGACAAATGATTAGATAGTAAGAAATAATTAGAAAGCGAAAAAAGGTGTGCCTATGGAACATTAATTAGACAATTATTTATGCTTACTTGGAACCTTAGCAGCCACCCCATGCTTATCAGATATAGTGTACGATATTAGCTATAGATAGCACCTGATGTATGTCGTGTATTGGGTTTTATTATTGCCATATAAAGCCCCCTTCTCTTTTTACTTGTGGCAACTCTTCAGGGAGACGGGGTCTATTTAACTTGTATCCTTTCTAGGAGTTTTTTTTTTATTTCTTGCAATTGATGTTTCATAACAGGATGGAGTAAAACTTGGCGACAAGTGAGTCAGCAATGGCCCTCTCTCATGATGATAACTCCACCAATATAGTAGACTATACTAATGTCTTGTACTGAAGCCTTGCACTACACATCTATGGGATTATGTAGTTGTGTAGCACAAGCTGTTTTTTAGTTTTTTAGTTTTTTTTTTTACAATTAAAGGATTTTGCATTAATTAAACAACAGGTGGTACAATAGGTTGGCTTTACAGACAGCCTGAACCTGTAAGGGGGGAGTCGCCAGGAGCCACTCTCTGAAAACAGTAGTTGGAAAGAGCAAACTTAACTAGCTGGTGGGCTGGGAGTGTAAAAGTTCTGGAAGCATAATGAAGCCGGATGTCAGGGTGAGAAGACAAAAGAGCTTGACGATAACTTTATAATTGAGTTGCATCTCCAGAGGCCTTGGGACAATTTGCAAATAGCCTTAACTTATAATCGATTCCTGGGCCAACTTTGCTAACCTGGATAAAGTGGGGAAAGCATTAGACTGGGCTTTCCATATGAAATAAATTAATTTAGGAGGGACTTGATGCTGAAGTTTAGGCTGCCAGCAGAGAACCCTCCATACCGGATGAGTAGATGAGGATGAGGGTCTCTGCTGGCAATCAAGAAGAAGTCTACAAGCAGATTTAACATTTAGCCGGCCATCCAGCTTGATTTCCAACAAGGAAATCCTGAGAAATATTAGCAACCTGTGGAAGCCTGATGTTACAAATTTGGGTAGCAATAGGGTCCTCAAATACCTGGTGTATGAAGTCAAATCTCCACTGCCGATCAATGATTAAATCAGCAACCTTGCAAGGCAGCACCCCTGTGAGCTCAGCTTTAGGCTTGAGAGGAGAGATCAAGTCTGGGATCCAAGGATCATGCCAAATATTGACATTGAATCCATTATTGACCACCCAGAGACAACCTTTCTAAAGAGCATCTCTAACAGTCAAAATCCCTTGCCAAACATGAGATTTGGGGCTGAGCACTTGGACTGCCAAAAAGATTGATTGTTACAGTATTTGGCTCTGAGAATAAAGCCCCAACGTCCAATAGAGTTCTGGAGGAAGCGCCATGCTAGTTTCATAAGGGATGTTTTGTTGAATAAGATCCTGGAAACCAAGGCCACCTGAGAGTTTTGGTTTTTGTAAGGACTGCCAAGCAACCAGAGGAGCCTTAGCTCTGCAATCTCTTTTGCTCCACCAAAAATCTCTTTGCAATCTAAGCAGATTGGTAATGATATTCTTAGAATAAGAAAGGTGTTCATAATGTGCACCGGGATAGCATTAAGTGTAGATTTGATGAGTACCGCTTTCCCTGCTGGAGAGAGTGTATTGGCCTTTCCATAGATGAGCCTGTGCTTGCATTTTTTCTCCAGAAATCTCAAGTGATCCCTCTTACACTTACCCAGTAGAATAGGTGTGCCCAGATAGGACTGGTGGCCTTGGATAGACTGAAACCCAGAGAGACTCCTCAGGTGGGATTGTAGATGGGTACGAGTGTTTCGGCTAAAAATAATACTAGATTTGGCCCTGTTAATGCTCTGACCAGACCAGCCACAAACATTTCAATTGAGCGGATCATGTCAATAAGCTCATCCTCGTTGGCTTGCCCAAAAAGGAAAATGTCATCAGCATACAAAATGTGAGAGATTGAAGGAGCTCTAGAATTTATCTTGTAGCCCTTGAAATTGCCTCCTTCAGAAACTGTAGCCAGCAAAGAAGATATGGCTTCCATACACAAAATAAATACATAAGGTGATAGGGGGCATCCTTGCCTAATGCCTCTAGTGGGATAGATACACTCTACAGCTTCCCCGTTAATACTAACAGAATAAGTGACAGAAGTAATGCACTGCATTATAAGATGAATGATTCTGGCATTAAAATTTTAAAACCATGATTCTCCAACATTTTTGAGATGAAAGGCCACTCCAGCTTGTCATATGCTTTAGAGAGATCTACTTTAAGAGCGAAGATGCCCGTTTTGCCCCTTTTACACTGCATTGAGTGGAGCAACTCTTGAACCACCACAATGTTGTCGGTGATCCGCCTACCAGGGATGAAGGCTCCTTGATTTAAAGAGATCAAGTCCTCAAGTAAAGGCTTAATTCTGTTAGCTATGGGCTTGGTTATCACCTTGACCTAAGTGTTGACCTCCTTGCTTCTCTTCATGGTACAGCCCTCTTCCCGCGGACCCCCCTTTCTCCTCGATCCACAGAGAAAAAATATAGGACTGGTACCAACAATTCATCACGGAAGAAAGGCAGGCAAAGTGACTGAGCCTGGAAGACAGGAGCCCAAAGTGATTTAAGATCAGACAGAACAAACCCACACCAGCAGTCATTCTATGATAAATGATCACTATGAGTCAGACTCAATAGAATTTGATCAATTCTTTTTTCTGGTGTTAAGGTGGAGAACTGAACCAAGAATTCTCTTTCTTCATCAACAATCGAATCACTCTTCGCAACTCAGGATTCTATTTTATCATCATTCCAATCACCGGTCACGTTTTTTTTTTCTTCTTTTTCTTATCAATGCATAGATCTCTTTACTTGTACGACTTAAATGTCTCGTATTTCTCGAAAAAGTGATTCAATTGATGGGATTTGGTTCTAACTTTTATCGGGTGAATATCCAACAAGGGGTTCCATTGAATGAATAACAGATCCAGACCCCAGAATCAAAAATGCTTTCGAATAGGCATGAATAATCAAATGAAATAAAGCAGCTTGAGTTGCTTAATAGCTCCTTTACGTAGTTCTGAATTTCGAATAGTACTCAAGATCATTTGTTCTCAATTATCTAATAAATCATTTAATGAAAAGTAGATTTTATTACCATTAATTAATTTCACAACTTACGTGATCTCTTCTTGAACCAAACAAATGATACTTATGAGATCGATGAGATTGATATTCAAATATTTGTTCTTAGAATGTATGGATTTGACCCCATAAGCGGGACCACCACCCAATAACATGTTGCCGCCAGAAACTAGCGACAAACTCAGATGTTCCTTTCATTCCGGTATTTCCGAACAAGTTTCAGATGACAAGTCTAAAGGTTATCTTATTGATGATATTGATATTGATAATAGTGATAGTGACCAATATTGATAATGACTTTGAGACGGAGTTGCTAACTATGACGAATGTGAACACTATGTATAACGTTGAAAATAGACCGAAGCAGCGCCTAATGGGGCGAGAAAGTCATTGGCACTAATAGCTTTGGAGATTTTAGGAATTAATGTGATGATGGTGTGGTTAGACCCTTAGGGAGATGACCAGACTGAAAAAAATTGCGAATGAAGTTATGGACATCCTCTTTCACTATATCCCAGTGGGTTTGAAGAAATAAAGCAGTAACGTCATTGGCTCCTGGGGACTTATTCAACGGCAGGGAGAATACAAGCTCTTGAATTTCTTGAAGGGAGGGGATTTGACACAACTGATCATTTTCTGTGGTGGCTATTTTCTACCCTAGGCTTGCAGGGCCCATCACAGCCCAGCATGGCCCATCATGATCCAGTAGGCAGGCGTGGCCTCCTGGCAAGACGCCACGCGTCTCGGGTACAGCCCAAGGCGTCCGAGCACGACCAGGGCTTCCGAGCACGATCTCTACGTCAAGACGCCTCCAAGTCCCAAGAACTGTCTCCGGACGCCCCACAGCCTGTTCGGTCCAGGCACCGCCTACCGAACAAGTCCTGCTCGAAGCACGTTGCCGCCTCCCAGCAGCGGTTACGGCAGCAGCACAGCACGCACCCCACGTCCAAGGGGAGCATTAACCGCAGGGCTCCTCAACGGGCGCCTCAACGTGTAACTCCCCACTAAGGGCGCCAACCGACGTGCCCTTTTCGGCGTCATCAAAAGGCTGGCACGCCCACCTTCTTCAGAACCTTCGCCTATAAAAGGCACAGGTACCCTTCATGCAAAGGTAACGAAACTCTACCCAAACACTCACCTCGACGCGAGGCACACACCAGCGAACCCTTCTTCCTCAAGCATTTCTACAGTCACCTGACTTAGGCATCGGAGGGTTCCCCCTGGTTCTTCAATCGGGCCCCCTGATCCTATTCTGGTCTTTGCAGACTTCTGTCCGCGCACCGGCGACCGTCTTTCCTCATCTCTATCTCTGGAGTCCCATTTGACTCCGGCCCAAATAGGAAAATACCACCGCATCTTGGCGCAGTCTGTGGGAACGAACGAGAGGCCCTGCGCCCTACCGAGCGTCTCATCTTCATGAGACCCGCACACCCTTATCCCCACTGGAGGGCTGTGTAGAGGTATTCTTTAGTCCCACAATGAAAGATAGTGAGACAAGTGTGTGCTTATCAGTAAGAACCTCACCTCTTCTCCCAAGAGGACCCTTTTAAAGGACAAAACCCCAAGTATGGGGACAATACCTCTTGGGAGGCACACTTAATCACGTCTCTTCATTGGCGCTGTCTGTGGGAACAAGCGAGAGGTCATGCGCCCTACCCGTGCGTCTCTTCTTCATGAGATCCACACCCCTTATCCTCACTGGGGGACTGTGTAGAGATATTCTTTAGTCACATTGAAAGATAGTGAGAACAAGTGTGTGCTTATCAGCGAGAGCCTCACCTCTTTTCCCGAGAGGGCCATTTTAAAAGACGAAACTCCAAGCACGGGGACATATCTCTTGGGATCACACTTAAATCACGCTCTTCATTGGCGCCGTCTGTGGGAACGAACGAGAGGCCATGTGCCCTACCCGAGGTCTCATCTTCATGAGACCCGCACACCCTTATCCTCACGGGGGGACTATGTAGAGAAATTCTTTAGTCCCACATTGAAAGATAGTGAGAACAGTGTGTGCTTATCAGCAAGAGTCTCACCTCTTCTGCCAAGAGGGCCATTTTAAAGACAAAACTCCAAGCATAGGGACAATACCTCTTGGGAGGCACACTTAAATCACGTCTCTTCATTGGCGCCGTCTGTGGGAACGAAGAGAGGCCATGCGCCCTACCGAGCGTCTCATCTTCATGAGATCTGCACACCCTTATCCCCACTGGGGGGCTGTATAGAGGTATTCTTTAGTCCCACATTGAAAGATAGTGAGAACAAGTGTTTGCTTATCAGCGAGAGCCTCACCTCTTCTCCCAAGAGGGTCCTTTTAAAGGATAAAACCCCAAGTACGGGGACAATACCTCTTGGGAGACACTTAAATCACGTCTCTTTATTTTCCATGCTGGTGAGCTTCCTATGCCTCAATTGAACATGGTTAGGCATAGGTACGGATGAGTAGTTGTAAAAAGATTATCAAAATAATTAGAGAAATAGGCTTTGATCTCATCAGGTTTATGTAGCCATTCTCTAGGAGACTGTCGAATCCATGAGATGTGATTGCAACTACATCTATGAGTGATGCGGGACAGGGGGCGGGGAAGGGAAGACAGCGAACAGAGACAGAGAGAGAGGGCGGCGGATAGAGGAAGAACCGGGTTTGGGGATTCCACCCCTGGGGATCCACCCCACAGAAAGAACACACAAGGACTGCGCAAGCCAAGTCTGCTCCAAAGCTTCATTAACTCCCCAAAACAGGAAATTACACATTATTTATAGTGATGGAACCCTAATGGTCCTCACTAAACACCCAAAGACCAAAATAACCCCAAGCCTAAAAATAGGTCCAAAATCGGACCCGAAAATACATAAAAAAATAAAAAGAGCTCAATTGGGCCTCATATGGGCCTTATTACATCACTAATGGCTCAAACTCATAAAAGAACCAAACTAGTGGCCCGACGGCCAATCGCCAAGCCAAATAGACGCCGTTGTCGCTGCCCGTCGCCTCCGCCTGCGGTAAACCTGCACCTACTGGCCCGTCCCAGGCTCGGATGTCTCCACCAATTCTCCCCTGATTCGAAAAAACTCGTCCTCGAGTTTTGAAATGTCGGAGAATTCTCAAAATAGACAAGGGAGCAGCTAGCCACTGGAGCACTGCCATACCCATGCATATAATCAAACTGGACAGCTGGGGTTGGTGCCGACAACGCAACTTGAAACCATGCCACACCACATCAAAGTCACCAGAATCAATGCTAAAAAGCACATCTTTCATGGCGGATGACTGCCAAAGAGTGTTGAGATCTCGAATAAATGATCAGAAAGTGCATCAAAACCGGCTTCAATGAACAGAGAGTGATCCTATGACTCCACTATATGAGCTGTCTCGCGTACGTCAATAGAGTCAGTCATAGCCACATTATCAATCATCTCCTTAGGCTCTACCATACTGGGTGTCAGTGGGTAATGCACCTCTACCTGAGCATCATCCACAGTTGGCATGATTGTTGACTCTAATTATGTTGCAGTGCCACTTGGGAATCTGGTTGACAAGCTTTAACCTGTAAACTTCTTTGAGCTTTAGGCACATAAGCAGGAAACTTGAATCGGCACCCTGGATAATCAAGATCTCGGATGGTACAATAACTCTCGTCAGCAAATACCTCAACACGCTCTCTTTGTAACCACTTCCGACCCACAATGAGGTAAAGTTGTCGGTTGGCAAAATAGACGACTGCTGTGAAGGAATTGTAGCCCAAGTGCCAGAATGATAGATAAGATCTTTGTGCTCCGAATTCTCTCTAAATGTTAGAGAAAACGGCACCCATATACTTCCACTTTCAGAAACAATTAGCTTCCCACTTTGAGAAAGTGAATCCACGACGGCTTGAGATACGTAATTACATGATTGTAGCGGATCAAATATCAACAAAATAACCCTTCTATTTGATAATCGCACTAGTGTCCGAAATGTAGAAGAAATCATGGTGCCCAAAATTACTCACGGTCTGGGTTGGTAGCGGTTGCAGTCGGAATCATCGAGTCGGAGAAAGGCTGCTTGGTCTCGCTGGGGATCCAACTAGAGTGCTGACTGTGCAGAAGCATCCATACTCCGATTAGGGCCGGCGCTGGCACTGGTGTTGTGTCGTTGAAATGACGGTCTGGCCGGTCCAGGTCGGTCCACAGAAGGACAGATGGCCTCGACCTTTTCTTCTTGCTGCGGTGCGGGGATGCACTGGAGCCGCTGAAGCAGGTGCTGTCACCAGGTACGGCAGACTTGCAGTCCACGCACACAGAACAACGGTGATCCGTTTGCTGGTCCGCGTCAAGGGGTGATCGCGCAGGTGCGTCGGCCCTGCAAGAAGGCCGGTTACGGGGGCAGGTGCGATCAGGGCGACGAAATGCGGCATCGTTCAGGGGCGTTGCTGACGAAGGCGACAGAGGAGAGAGAAGGCGACGCTGCTACCGGGCGGTCAAAAGCGTCTGGCAGGCGGGTCGCTGCCGTACCGGTTCGCGCGAGGTGCGGACGGAGGAAAGACCACGCCACCAGCCGGCCTTCGTGCTCACGGCGCGACGAGGTGGTACCGCAGGCACGCAGACGTTGCACCTGGGCTTGCGCCACGGCGACGAGGGGGTGCAGACCGGGGCCCGCCTGAGCACAAGGGCGCCGCGTTTCTGCGCGGCGATGAGGCTCGCGCAATGGCAGGGTGGTCGGCTCGCGAACAGGGGAAGCGGCGCGGGGTCGAAGGGCGACGACGCGGAGGGCCCCGGCACAAAGCACGGGGCGCAGGGGTGTTGCCGCCCGGGGGGGGGGGGAGGGGAGCGCTGGCGATGGCGCGGGCGCGATGGCAGGGCGGACGCGGTTGGCGAGGCGGGGCGCAGGGCCGACGCGGGGGCGCGGGGTCCGCAGGCGCTTGGGGATGCGGGGTCGCAGGCGCTGGGGTGCGGCGTCTGCGGACGAGTGCCGTGGGCGCGCGGGAGGACAGCAGGGCAGGGGCGCCGCGGCTGCGGTCCTGAGGCGTCGGGTCGCGGCGACGACACGGAAGGCAGAGCGCTCAGGGGGGGTCGCTGTGTGTTCTTCGCGCGAGTGGAGTGGGTGCGGGTGGCTGGGGCCCTCGCGCGAGGGCTTTCCTGTGCGCAGGGGCGCCTGTTGCAAGAGGTTGACGACGGCTCCGCGCGATGGAAGGGGAAGACCGGACGGGCTCCTAAAAAGAAACCGACCGGCTCTGATACCAATTTGATGCGGGACAGGGGGCGGGGAAGGGAAGACAGCGAACAGAGACAGAGAGAGAGGGCGGCGGACAGAGGAAGAACCGAGTTTGGGGATTCCACCCCTGGAAAATCCACCCCACAGAAAGAACACACAAGGGCTGCGCAGGCCAAGTCTGTTCCAAAGCTTCATTAACTCCCCAAAACAGGAAATTACACATTATTTATAGTGATGGAACCCTAATGGTCCTCACTAAACACCCAAAGACCAAAATAACCCCAGCCTAAAAATAGGTCCAAAATCGGACCCGAAAATACATAAAAAAATAAAAAGAGCTCAATTGGGCCTCATATGGGCCTTATTACATCACTAATGGCTCAAACTCATAAAAGAACTAAACTAGTGGCCCGACGGCCAATCGTCAAGCCAAATGGATGCCATCGTCGCTGCCCGTCGCCTCCGCCTGCGGTAAACCTGCACCTACTGGCCCGGTCCCAGGCTCGGATGTCCCCACCAATGAGTGGCATGGATGTGATGGAACTTGGTACTTCTGTCCCCCTCTTTGAACCAATGAATCTTAAGCCCTCTGACGCCAAAACAGATCCTCTTGATCAAGCAGTCTGTTCAATTCAGATTCAAGATGCAATTCTCTTTGAACATTTTCATCAGAGATAGGCAGTCTGCTAACTATATCCATCTGCCTCGGTAAATAGTAGATATGGTCCAATGGTTTGGTATAATTACTCCTTTTCCATTTTCTGATGAGTTTGTGCAGCAGGGATATTTTTCCTCTGTAGTCATCAGTTAAAGAAGGGCACACAGACCAGCATCTGTCTATTAGCTCTTTGAAATGGGGTTTGTCAACCCATGTAGCCTCCATTTTAAAAATGTTGCCGGCTTTGCTTCTGAACCCCAAAGTATCTACAAGAGGAGGATTATGATCACCGTGAAGTTTGGGAAGATGGTGGACAGATGCATATGGAAAAGTAGCTCTCCACTCCCCATTTGCCACCACCCTGTCTAGTCTTTCCCGTATGTGGAATTTAGCTCTCTTGTTGCTCCAAGTGAATAATGGACCTTGGAAACCCAGGTCAGTTAATCCCCAGGAAAATAGGAACTCGGTGAACGGGGCAATTGTGTGATATCTGACTATGGCACCCCCTTCCTTTTCCGACTTGTTAAGGATAGTATTAAAATCTCCCACAATCATCAGAGGAAGAGAGCAGTTCAACATGTGCTGATGAATGTCTTTCCAGATTTGGTTCCTTCTAGGAGCGGATGTAGGTGCATAAATACATATAATTCTCCAAGGCCGAATGCCACTGCCCTTGTCAATAGTTAGTGCAATCCAATTATGTGTAGAGAGGTCTATAACCACATCAAGATCATTGCTCCACCATAGACATAAACCTCCAGCTCTTCCTTGAGCCTCCTGAACATGAAACTTAGTCAAATTCCTGGGAGTAGCAAAGGTTGAGAATTGTCCGGCGGTGCACTTGGTCTCAGATAGAAAGCACATACTAGGTTTTAGCGAAGGGTGAGTTGGTTGATGAATGACCTTGTAGAGGTCCTGTTTAAACCGCTACAATTCCACGCCAAGATTCTCATTGGTGAGGTTGGGCCCGGGCAAGGCCGGCTGCTTGGATTAAAGGAGGAAACCATGGTACCAGGTTCGGAGTGGAGCTTGGGGGATTTAGCTCGCCTTATGGTTCCCTTTAACATGGATGCCTGAGCACTTAAAGGTGATGTGGGGTGTGGCTCAAAGGGAACTAGATCCAGGGTGGATTCAAGTAACTTGGGGGAGTCCGAAGTAATCTTCCTTTTGGTATTATCTTTATTTGACCCAGGGAGATGCTCAGAACTATAGATGGGGACATGGATAAATTGCCCATCAGTAAGGGGGGTGGGGGAACTCCTGAAATCTAGCTGCGACATGGAGTGGTCGGGATGGGTGGAGCGAGCAGAGGAGTGTGGTGGACTCCTGGGTGAGGCAGTAGGTAAGGTGGAGGGGTGACCATGCTGGGCATGGGCAGAGGAGTGGAGCTAAGATGTCTTGGGAGTACCTGGACTTCCAGTGACGCTGCCAGGAGATGAGTTGCTGAGTGTGTCCACGCTGGAGGCCATTCTGCCAAGGGCCTTAAACTCAGAAGTGCTACAGTCAAATGCAGAGACCATCGGACCAGCCTTGCTCCCAACCCCCGGGGAGCGGAATCTGCTTAAACATTCAACAAAATGATGAACAAAGACTTCCTCCATTCTCCTTTTGAGACCCGGTGATTTTAGAGATTTAATGTGAGCCTTGGCAGAAGCAAAGCTTAGCACATTTTTCTCCGCTTCATGGCCTAACAAACCACAAAAGGTGCAGAATCCGGGCATTCTTTCATAAGTAACAGGCAGATTGTGAATGCCAGTTGTCAGGGAGCTTTGCTTTAATGCCAGTTTTCAGAGGGACAGAAGTATCAAACGCTATTCTTATTCTAGCAAAATCACTCCATCGGTCTACATTTTCATCGGATGGTTTGGCCAATTTCATAGCCACAGCTGCCTCAAGGACTTCGACTGGGATGTTGTAAATTCTCACCCACATCTCAGCAGAGTGGAGGCTAATAGTCGTGCGTGCGGCGAGCAGTTCGGTCTACCTCTTTCCATCAAAAACCAAATCATCGTCATAGAACCAAGGAATTCTTCGACAAACCTTCTCTAAATCAGTGAATCATCAGGATCACTGAACCGCACCAGAAATCGATCACCTGTGTAGTGGTGGCATCTCCAAGCTCCCTTGGGGTTCCACATTCTGCTGGCCATCCACTCTTTAAGACTGGGTGGCCTGCACTCTTTTGTCTGAAAGCACCTTAGGTAATCCTCAATGCCTGAACATGATCACAAAGAGATGAAACAGCTCTTAAAATGTCCAGGCGAGAGCCTCACAAACTGCAGGAGAGACACCAGCAAGTAGGAGGAGAGCGGGAAAAAGAGGGGGGAAAGCGGGAGAGCAGAGCGGAACAGATGTTTTTTAGTTGATGTAATCCTCGGTGCATCTTTTGATGTCATACATACATCGCGGACCATTAAGCTCGTTTTTCTTGGTTTTCTTTTTACTCTTAATCAAAGGAAGACACACAAGATTTGATGCTCCATATCAAAGAACACGGAACGTTTTGAGTTCTTGTGTTGAAGGGTTACAGTTTAGAAGTTAATCCATATTGAGATGAGACGAGGGCAAGGAGTGTCGAAAAGAAGGAAGCTTGGCAATAGAACATGGCAGTACAACATTACTCTCTATTAGCGCTCAGAAATAATCCGTAATTAATCCCAATGCAACCTTACATCAAACAAGTTAAGACTATCCATATGAGACCAAAGAGCGACGTATAAATCCTAATGCAAGATTTTGACCTACTCCGCAGACTGCGTTGCACTAATAATAAGATACTGTGCTTTGCACGACCAACTGGTGCGCGCCTCCTTAACTTTAAGTTGGTAATCCTCTGTTTCTTCTTTAGCAGCGAGTTCCTTTCCTATTCCATAAACATTAAAAAAAAAGAAAAGAAAAAGAATTATTCACGGCACAAATGGAATTAAGAGTCCATGGCTTAGTTCTATCCAGGTACCCAAAGATTCTTTGCACAATTTATGATATGGGCAGGTCAAGAAACCACTTTTTTCACGCAGGTTTACGTGGAAAACAAAGTGATACGACACAAAGAATAACCATTAACAAATCCACAAACTATGTGCAAACACACATACGAGAGTAAGATTGTTAGTGAGATCAAAAACGAAATAGTAGTATTTTTTTTTCTAAAGTAGAAAACAACATTATAGTGCTAATGCAAATCTTCCACTTAAAAGTTCTTTCACCGTTCACATGGGCTTACGCTTCTGCCACCGACTAATAGCAAACGGGGAAGTGCTCAGTGGTACCCGACCGGCGCCGGCGCCTCCTTCAGCTGACGCCCCTGGTAATGGACATCCTGCGTCGACGGAGAACAAGATGTTAGCAACGCAGATGTCACAGGCCAGGAGACGAACGCAGAGAAATAGATGGAAGGGGGCTGCTTACCGAGGCGAAATGGTTGACGTCGCGGTGGTGCGCCTCGTCGGCGCGGACGACCATGACGACGTCGCGCAGGGTGGAGCCCGGCGGCAGCCGCCAGTAGTCCAGGGCAATGGCGGGGGCGGGCACGTTCTCGATGGTGCCTTTGTCGATCTCCTTGAGAAACTCGGTGTACGAGTGGATGGCCTCCTCCTCCAGGTAGCCCACCACCCGGTGGGCGAACTTGGGGGAGAGCATGTACCCGACGAAGTAGGCGTTGAAGAAGACGCCCTGCACCGCCAGTACCAGCGCCCGCTCGTACCACCGCGGGTGCGACACCTCCATGAAGGTCATCAGGTGCATCCGCTCGTTCTCCGCCTCCTCCAGGAGAGCCTTGATCCACCCGCCGCTTTGCTCGAAGCGGCGCAGCGACTTGAGGTGGAGCAGCATCCCGCCCACCATCCCCGGCACCGCCGCCACCGTCTCCAGCATCATCGCCCGGCAGCCGTACCGCCTCTGGAAGAAGAGGTCGGTGGGCAAGCGGAGGACCTTCACGGTCCAGAAGGCCATCTTGTCGAGGAAGGTGGTGGGAGTGTGGTGCTTCTTCAGATCGATTGAGAGGTCCGCCTCGTACGTCTCCCATGGCTGCGACCAGAAAACCAACAAATTAAGCAGATAGCCATCAACAAATTAATACAAACGATCACAACTCTGCCAGAAGGAAGGATGTTCCGATCAAATCACGAAGATCAAAGAAAATAATCAATAAAAAATACAGATGGGGAGAATTGAGTAGATCACAGGATTGAATCACAAACAAAAAACAGGAAATCTCTAAAGATGGGTGGGGGGTTGAAGAATGAGAATGCAGATGATCTGAGGGAGCGGGAGAGTGAAACGAACCCGGAAACAGGCCCAGCGCCACGGGGATCCATCCTCCTTTGTGACCCTAGAAGGCGGCACGCCCCAGTAACTCAGCACCTCCTTCTGCTCCGTCGCCCCCTCCGCCTTCTTCGTCACGCCCACGTCCCCCTTCGCGGCCGTCTCCCCCTCCTGTCCGGCCGCCGGGGTTGGCGCCGACAGCGTGCTGGCGGCGCGGGACAGGGGGAACCGCACCAGCCAGACGGCGGCGTGAGTCGGCGCGGGGGCAGCGGCGGAAGCACCCGCCAGGAGCGCGTACGCCGGCTCAGCAGCGGCGCGGGCGGCGGGGGCCGAGGCGAAGAGCACAGAGCCGAGCTGCCTCAACGCGGTGCCGGCACACCAGGATCTCATCATCATCTCCGGTGAGATCAGGCAGCAGGATCACAAAGAACGGGGACGCCAGCAAATCTGGAGAAATCCGCTCAATAAAACAGGAGTTACTTTCTACTTCTTCTCTCTCTCTCTCTCGTGGTCACTTCACGAAAGGCGACGTCGGTCCGGAAGGATATTTATACGGCAAGTTTTGGCCGATTCGATATTTTGGTCCAGGAAGAGGCGGTGGTGGGTGGTCGTCAGCGGCGCACGTGGCAGAAAGCTTGATCACCGCCGGTGAACGAGGAAGGTTCTGGTGCCCGGGCTGCCCGCGGACCTGGAGGAGAACCTACTGTGACGCAGAGGAACAGTAGGAGTTGGAGAGGATTTGGGATCGAGGAACACGCGCTGACCCGTTTCATGCGTCCGTCGTGCACAATTGAGGTGGGCTCCACATGTATGTTTAAATTTAGTGTATATTTTTTTAGTATGTACAAAATAAACATAGGTGTGTCATCTTAAGAATAGAAATATTTAATATATTTTTATCTCAATTTTTTCAACTCTAAGAAATTAAAATGACATATTTTTGTTGGATGTATTTATTTTATACACACGAAAAATATATACTAAATATTTTTCATTTTTCTTCAGACGGGCGGGCGCTCGAGATGGGCGGCGGCAAGTCGAGCTATTTTGGCATGTTTGGGTTGCAGCGGTGGCTTGGACGAGGGGGAATGTTTTGGGTTGCGCGGTTCGCGAGTGAGCGGAACGGCAGAGGAGGGGATTTCTTGGAGCGCAAGAAGAGGTATCTGGTAAGATGCCTGCGCTAATAAGAAACGGGCGAGATTCTTTTGATTTCTCCTAACTTCTAGTTATTTTACAGTAGAGGTGAATGAGTAAAAAGAAGAATTATCAATTAAATTTTAATTTTTAAGAATTTATTTTTAAAAAAAATATATAGTTACATATTGTCTCTAATTATAATATGTAAGTCAGAGATTTTAAATAAAATTTTAAAAATAAAAGTGATTGATAATTCTCTCTAAATAAAAAGTATCAAAAGATGGGTCATAAATAACTTTCTGGTGAGATGTGTTGTATTATATTATTTGAGATCTCACAGGGGTCTCTACAAATTATTATTATTGTTTAAAATATATCAAATTAACATAATATAATATAATGACCAATATCATATCGGCCCGCTACATGAAGATATTTGAGAGGGAAAAAAAGTTTACTTTTGTACGGGTCTCAAAACTTGGCGGCCAAAATGCCGTACGCTGTAAGCGTGTTCCGGTTCGGAGGGAGTACGAAAGGAGGAACGTTTACGAGAAGAATTCGTCGTACGTTTACGAGTAAAAAGGCGGGAAGGGGCTGCCTGCCCGGTCATGGTCAAATAGCTGGTAAGCACGTGCAGGCACGCGCCGCCGTGTCTGGTCGTCGTCACTCATGACGCGAGTGGCCTTTGACCTAGTAATCTCGGCTGGAAAGACAAACACCGGTCTGTTTGTTGCGGGTAAAACTTTGTTGGAAAGATTTTCAGGAAAAAAAATTTAAGACCATTTGGTATTCTGCAAATCAGATTTTGAAAAATTTATGCAGAAAACTTCAGATTTGGCATTCCCGCGGATGACGCGGAAGCCGTTTTCCTCCCACGAAAGTGCTACCCTGCTACCCTCCACGATGTCCTACCATGACACACATTTATTGTTTTGTTTTTTTTTTTTTCACTTCATTTAAGTCAATTGTCTCAATTAAATCCAATAATTTTTTAATTTTTAATTTATTTTTTAAAAATATTTGGAGACCAACATCTCAATATGTTGATATTATTTCCCTCTTACATAATTCTAAATTCAACTTTCCAAAAGTATTCTTTTTCACTATTATTTTTATTTTATTTTTTAAAATATCCAAATAAAAATAAAAATAATACATAAAATTGATTATATACACAGTATATATCGATGATGAGCGATTAAAATTTATTTCCATTAAACACTCTTATATTTTCCACAACCTCAAATTTACGAACCCGTTTTACGTTTTTTCGCGGAAAAATTTTAGCGGCTCTTTGTTCCTAAAAATGGTACATGCACCAAACGGACCCTTTGTAAAAGGGAGGACTGCCTTATTTGATCGAGTCGTTAGTTCAAGTAAATGCGTGTGACTATTTTTCATCTGCACGGTTTCTCGTTTTATGGCTCCTTAGTTGTGTTTCGTTCTATGTGTTGTATTATCTTATTGGGTGTAGTACCTTTAATAAAAAGGGTACGCAAATTACTTCCTGTTATACCAGTAGGGGTGTCAGTTGGACACGTTATACATATAACGTAGATAGTTACTCAATTATTTATTTTATACACAGTTACACGTGAAATTATGTAACTACATAGAACTTTTATAAGTTTGTAACTCTATAATTAGGACTTACCTAATTACATAGTTTTAGAAGGATTTACCTAATTATTTTATAAACCGTTATTCTAAAAGTGTGTAAGTACGTACTTACACAGTTATATATAAATCTGTGTAATTGTGTAATGTTAGTTCCAGTTACCATGTAACTGTGTTAACCTATTACCCAGATACCAGTTACATACTTACACAGTACACATGAAACTATGTAATTACATAAAAATTTTATAAGTTTGTAACTCTATATTAGGGCTTACCTAATTACATAGTTACATAGTTTTAGAACGATTTATCCTCCATCCATCGTCATCTCTTTAATCCCACGGAAGTAACCATCTTGCGAACAGAAGCGATCAAGTTACTGTCTTCTGATTTGTTCTTGGCAACGGCGGCAGGCGCATCCCACGCTGACGGAGCACGAGAGGAAGCGGCTGTGCCAGGTGATGGAGTACCAGAAGCTGTCCATCGACGCCTGCATGCACGCGGCCCAGAACGAGCGGCTGCCACTGCGGGTGGTCGTCCAAGTGCTCTTCTCGAGCAGGTCAAGATCAGCAACGCCATCGCCAGTTCCTCCTCAAAGACGCAGAGCCACCGCGAGGGTGGAGCCGCTGCACCAGCTTTCCACTCCCTGGTGCCCTCCCCCGGAAGCAGCTGCTGGAGGGGACGCCGCAGTCGTTCCAGGAGGGGTGGGCGGCGGCAAAGAAAGACATCAACACCCTCAAGTTCGAGCTGGAGAGCATGAAGGCCAAGTACCTGGAGCTACAGAACGACATGGATGTCCTGCAGCGCCAGCTCGAGAAGATGTCCCTGAAGCCCACCTCCGTCAAGCACTCCTCAGCATGTAGTAGTGGGTGGAAGAAGCTGAGCAAGCTGACGAAGATCGACGTGGACGGCCAGGAGATCGGAGCCCACGGGCCTCCCCTCGAGGCCGGTCACGCTGGCAGCATAATAGGGGAGCAGCATGGTTGTTTGAGAATTTCTAAGATTTGGTCTTGTCGACAACATGGTGTTGTGCCCCAAAATCTCACAAATTTTCAACCGTATAATTGGATAATAATTTGGCTGGTTCTAATTGTCTATATTTTTATATATTCAAACGATGTTCGTTTATGTTAAGATTTTAACCATAGACTAATGTGATAGTTTACAAATTATGGTAATTTTAGTTTAATTTTAGAGTTTATTTTACACAGGGTGTTAAATTGTCCGAAAAATAGTTGCGTCGGCTTAATCTCGAAATTCGTACGTCAACAAATTTGATATTTATATTTTTGCTATCTCCACATTTTTCTAAAAATTATGGTGTCCTTGGATTTTTATTTCGTTACACTTTTTCAGTGTCGCCCTGTCGGAGCGCCACCTCTATGTACGACACTAAGGTAACGTATATTATCACTAATTAAGCACAAATTCTAATTATTTTAATTTAATGTCAATCATAATGTATAATGGTTATTTCCATGGGGATTAAAGATATGGAGATGGATGGAGGATAAATCCTTCTAAAACTAGTAACTTGTAATTAGGTAAGCCCTAATTATAGAGTTACAAACTTATAAAATTTCTATGTGATTACATTAGTTCATATGTAATGTGTAAGTATGTAACTAGGTAACAGGGTAACACAGTTACATGTGTAACTGCGTAACAAGTTACACAATTACAGGATTTATATATAACTATGTAAGTACATATTACACACTTTGGAATAAAAATTATAAAATAATTAGATAAATCCTTCTAAAACTATGTAACTATGTAATAAGTAAGTCCTAATTATAGAGTTACAAACTTATAAAAGTCTATGTAGTTACATAGTTTCACATGTAACTGTGTAAGTATTAACTGGGTAATGGGGTAACTAGGTACTGGGTAACACAGTTACATGTATAACTGAGTAATTGGGTAACACAGTTACATATGTAACTGGATAACAAGTTACACACTTTTGGGATAACGGTTACACACCTTGAGATAACGGAGGAGGATAACGGGGACATAAAGTAGGGACCTAAAAATAAGTCCTGCATAAGCAAGGACCGCATGGCTTGGGAAAAGCTGACATGAACCTGAAATTAATTCTCCCTAGTAAAAATTATCTGTATGTTCTTAAAATTTGATCGAAAGTATTACCATATCTGCATTTTTTATAGAAATAATCTTAATGCATTCAAAATGTATACTCAAGCCCCTATGTACCCGATAGTAAAGGTGAGAGAAATGTAGATAATAAGATATATGGGTGATCTTTAATTTACTCTCGGTCAACATCTATTTTTATTTTTTTAATGTTTTTAGCATGTTCATCTGATTGTCATGTCTCTCAACCACCTATATTAGTATCTTCGCAGTCGCATAGGTGAAGATAACAGTGGTGCGAACGACGAGGAGGGCTAGGGCAACGACGGTGTAGAGGCTGGCAATGATTTAGACCAGGGGTTTGATGCGGTAGGACTTGAGGATGCGTTGTTGTTGCCGCTTTTTATCATGCGTTTTATTGTATCCGCATAAATAAATTATTCTTTTACTATTATCCGACCTAATTCAATATTTTTCGCTGCTATTGGAACATGACAACTTACTATGGTCCAAGTTGTCTGGCAACAACAACAGTCACATTTAAGAAGGAAGATATGAGGAAGCCCCTAGACAAAAAGCTCACCCCACACTACCATGCCTTTGGAAGCCGAAAGAAAGTTATGTAAGTGTACTGTAGCAGTCAGAATGTGACAGACCACGTCATTCAAACCCGTTATCCTAATAACGAGTTTGACCCGACTCTGCCTCTCGCGAACAAGCCAAAGCCTTGCCAGGGATATCACACACATGTCCATGAAAACACAAAGGAAAACTGATAATATATATATATATATATATATATATATATATATATATATATATATATCATCATCATCATCCACACATATTTACAATAGATTTACATAGCCAAATTTCAAAAAAAGTCAAACTTAAGTACAAAGGGCGCTTGGGGCATATCCCGGGACACAACAGAAAGTAAATTACACTACTGGAGGCGTTGACCCAACACCGCAGTAGTGCGGCTTCAGACTAGAAGATGGGTGAGAAACCTCCTACTCTCCCTCACCTGGAAATAATAACGGTGAGCCTCACGAGTCACTAGCTCAGTAGAAAATTCTCTCAAAAGTCGGAAACTACAAAACACAAGAGAAGCAGGAGTATAGCACATTTTATATAGCTAACAAGTTCATCTGAACATGAATAATAACCACATTGCTTAAATAAAATTAAGTTAATAACAAGATCAACTAAATAAATAAACGACAAACCACACTCCAAAGAACGAACTAAGAAGGGTAACGCCAAACACGAGTCACGAAAACTGGTTCGCGACACCAGCTATAGACCCGAACAAGCAATACATGTCTACCTCTCAGCCTCGTAGCCAAGGACGAAAGGTTCAGCTACCGCTCCACCACAACAGAACCAACAAGTTGTAGAGACCAACTCTCACCACAACTTCAGCTCACATGGCTAAAGCCCCATGTCTAGCACCTTTAGGGTCTCTGGCCCGAGCACTCTAAAGTGAGGCATTGGAAATAAGGACTAGCTGGGGACTAATACGTCTACTGGTGTCTGTCCCCCAACTAAGAGCGCGCTACAAGTGACTAAGTACACCCAAACACACAAGCCGCTGTCCCATTGTCGTCTTTTCCTCAGCCGGACATACTACTCAAACTATAGAGTGAGGGTGTCAGGAAGACGACACAGACCCTAGCGGTACACAAGTATCGGGACAAGTCCCCAAGCACTACGTGTCTGGCTCACAAAGAACCTGGGGTACCCGACTCGAGAGGTAACCAGGGTGGCGTTGAATTGCCTCGCACGCATAACCACGCAAACTCAGAAATGCCACTTACCACAAGTTCCAATGCACCACTTAATAACCGCCGTATACAAACCAACACTTATACGAACCCATGCATGAACGCATAGCATAACACTATGTAGACACACAAGGGCTCGAGTAGCAGTCATCTAAATCGCGACGTACTAAAATGTTGCCATTTGATGACTGAATCGCGACGGACCAAGCCGTCGCAATACAGACTGATTGTAATGGTTGGGTACGTCACGATATAGCTGCAGAACCCTACCCGAAAAATCCCCTCATGGGGAGCCCAAATCACCCCTGTACAGCCCATTTACATGCTTATTTGCAATGAAATAAATCCCTATACATGCCATCTATCCTCCTTAACCCATTAAACTTGTTTAAGTCATTACAGATGGATCATTTAAATCAAAAAGGAGAAGAATCCCCCTACCACACGAAGAACGTGATGATCGCATAAAACGGCACTGCCTTGACGTTTCCCGCGCTCCACGCAACGTCCTCGCGTCGAAAACTCACCAAACACCGCACACCGAAATTGCCAAAACACCGGAAATCCCCCACAAAACCTCACACAGGCCGCTCCCACGGCTGAGCAGTGCTCCCTGCACTGCTCGGCCTGGGGGTGGCCGACTTAAACCTCAAAGTTAAATCGCGACGGGGTGTGGGCTGGAGGTCTAGAGGTCTGGAGCACATGCTGGAGGTTTGGAGGTCTATTTTTGTACCAGTAGGGTTTGGATGTATTTATACAGCAAAACACGACGGTTGTGTGGGCTGGAGGTCTATTTATGTACCGCTAGGTTTGGATCTATTTATACAGCAAAACGCGACGGTTGTGTGGGCTGGAGGTCTAGAGCATAGCCAAACCCGCAGTGCGCATGCCTGTGCTCCAGACCTCCAGCCCACACAACCTGTATAGAACCTGCCAAAGACATTTCATGCACAGGCCAAACCCGCAGTGCACATGCCTGTGCTCCAGACCTCCAGCCCACACAACCTGTACAGAACCTTCCAAAGACATTTCATGCACACCATTTCGGGCCACACACTGGCCACCAAACCACTAAGCAAGGATCAAAAAATGCACGACGTTACACAGAATATGGTCGGAAGTGACTCTTTCTACCTACACCTTGAGAAGAGGCCCCGGCCAGTGGATGTGCAGGACCAACAAGAACAAAGAAGACATCATAGGGCCCTGGTTTGGAGAACTGGGGGGAAACCCTTTGATGCCTAAGTCAGTGCGGAACCTGACTTAATGCGATTTGGAGTTTTGAGTCAGAAGAATTTTTGTACCTTGGCAACAGGGGTTTGGATCTATTTATATAGCAAAACCTGGGCGATTCACATATCGATCGACAGTAACAAACCATTGAGGGCAGCAATTAAGGTCCTAATGGAGAGGCGTCGTGGAGATCGTGATGTGAAAACTTCTTGGATCTTGGGGAGTAACTTTGTCATATTTCCATTATGAGGAGTTACTCGTCTTCAGGGGTGCAAATATTGGCACAGTGTGAGCGGTTACAACGTCCATGAATGTATTCAGCATGTGCTCAATAGGTGGAGCATGGAGAGCCATTGATAGCTGGCAAGGGCCGCACTTATGTGCTCGAGCAGGCGTATGCTCAGATGTCCCTAAAGTGTCCGAGGACACATGGAGGGTGAGCGAGCAGATGAAAGACCAAAATGAGCCGTATTGGGCCAATGGATCTGATGAGCCAGAAATCACCTCCTTATATACAATAGACACTGCTAAATGTGTACAAAAAATTACAACAAACATTAAGCATACGAATCTAACAACAACTCTTCGATAATATTGGTCAGCAGAAATTAACATCGAGTTACATACCACTATACATATGCTACTCTATCAAGAGTTCCCATTTTTACCTGGCTAGTAGGTAAAGTTTTTACCTGGCCAGTGCCGAGTTGGCAGGCAAGGAGGTAAAAACTAGCCAAGATTTAATCCTTTCCCCTCTATCCATACTAGTAAGATAATTCCCTAAAATTTATCATCGAAAAAATTTAATGATTGTCGTCTATTTTTGGTCTGCCAAAAACTCTACGTGACTAGGATTAAGATCCTACTTAAGAAAAGTAATTTTTACGTTTACCCCTGCTTACTACTACAAGCCCCACCCCTCTGTACATATTAAGACTGCCAATGAGTCAGATTTGGAATCGAAAATGAGTGTTTTCTCTTCTCCTCCTATAAATATTTTAGAGTCAAAAATAGAAACGAAATGTCACGCCCCTCCAATTTAGCAGCGGAATAAATCGGGGAGACGTGAGCAAAGTGTATGGTAACGTAAATTGCACGTACAGTCACAAAAATTAGAGCAACTAATGAACAATAATTACAATAAACTCTTTATTTTATTGATAAATCACCTAAACTATTACACCACTAATTCTGAGCCAAAACATAGGGCTCAAAGACTTCATTACATTGGAAAAGATAACTAAACAATATCTAGCTAGACTCCAGGTCGCTCATCACTCCAGTCCATTCCCATGGTGTATGTAGGGTCACCATTCGACTTACCTAAAACACATATAACAAATAGCGCAGGGTGGAGCGATAACGCTCGGTAGGACTTAATATCTATAAACAGACATGCTTTAAGTGATTAATGTCTTGTAAAGTAGGATAACTAGAGAGAACGATCAAGTATAGACAAGAGAATAATAACACATGATAGCAAGAGAATGATAAAACTTCCAAAAGAATATTGCAAAACTAGCATGATAAAGGATTGGCCATGTAACGAATAGCACGTAAAGTTTCACAACAGTGCACTAGTAATAATAGCACGTAACGATTGGTCGATCATTTTATCAACTAAGGGAATATAGTATAGTGATTGATTGATTGGTAGATTAAATCTTGATAGTTTTAAATGGCGCTGAGTGTATGCCACACACCCTGATCATGTTGACCCCATGGGAAAATGGCACTCTTCGGGCACTCTCCCCAGGACCAGATCGGGCCCTATGCCTGGCATGGTTATGTTTGATATCTTAGACAACCAATTAAATGGCCAATAGAAAACCAAGAAAAGTGAGAGTAATTGATGAATAGACGAGAGTGTAGAACAGATGAGAGCATAGAGATAGTAGATGGGAACATGGTCATATTTGCAAAACAACGATAAACAACGATAGGAATAGTGCGCTGCCAGTCGTGTGCTGGCAGTCTGGTAGAAGTCACAACTGCCCACTAGTCGTGCTAGGAACACTGACCAGATGGTCTGACGTGATCCCAAGATAAGAAGGAAACACACTAAGGCCATTTGGATCGTGCCAATCCCTAAGGTGTAACGGGTTTTAAGGGTACAACCAGCTCATCGACAATGAACGTCTGCAAAGCCAAGGAGACTTACGGAGGCCTTGACAAGGAGTCACTGGTCCAGTTAGGAGTATTCCCAATGGAGAGGTGGTCCATGCCAAGAAAAGGGTGTAACGAAATATTGTTCGTCTTGCCTCGAGTGCTCGAAGGCAGAGGGACACGATAACGATGTACAAATTAAGCACGCGAATAAAACGAAGACAAGTGTCATTACAATAATAGAGAATTTAAGTGAAATAATTACACTTAATTACCAAATAGATTATTGAGTAATTTAATAAGGTCTCATGGCAACTATTAATGTTTAGTGTGTGTAAGTGTAAAAAATCATGAGAGCATGTATAATCGTGCATATGGCTTTTAATAATTGAATTTATGTAAATATTACCGAATATTAATATTCAAATTAATACTATTCATAACAGTGCATAATTAAGTTTAAATAAGGGTGAAATGACATATATAGTAGGGGTATATGAGTAATTACATATTCTGGCGACATTGTGAATCGCGACGGGGGTCCCCGTCGCGTTTCATGTTGTGACGGGTGGTCGGCCGCATTCTGCTGAACCGGCCGGGGTGGCGCGAACCAGAGGGAACCGCGACGGTGCGGACCATCATGTTTATGATGCGACGGACCGGCCGATTGTGACCCTTCTGAGATCATGACGGGTCAAGCCGCGCGATCAGAAGGGCGGCCCGACCCAGAAAGGGGATCAACCCTTTTTCAGGTTGGGTCTATCATTCCATGCATGATACAGGGTCATTTAAAATTTCGTATAAAATCGTAGGAACATCCAAAAATTATGAAACCAGAATGAAAGTAGACATGTAGATCTATCACCAGACACAAGTAATTAGAAAATAAACAAGTATGGGCATGCTTTAATTAGGTTACTTTTCAGTGACCTAAAACATGCACAGTCATAGTTTTCGATTTATTAGCAAAGGATGCACAATGGAAATTGGGGGAAATAGGATCATTAGAACCCTAACATCATGTAGTAACTATGATAAAAGTTTCGTGGCATGAGATCAAGCATATTCATGGATTGAAAGCAAATATGTAGGTTCAGGTTACATGGTGATGACAGATTTTAGGGCATTTAATACTCTTACATGGAGCAATGAAAATTAGGGAAATCATGGGACTTTGATAGAGAGGATCAAGATCTACCTAGGTCGAGTTTAATTTAATTTTGTTTGAGAGATTACCTATCTTCTTGCGCTGTAAATATCCTAGGATTTGGGGTGACGAAATTTCTAAGTCCTCCTTGCTCCAAGCCTCCTTCTTCTTGCTCCCCACATTCTCAGCCTCTTCTCCTCATCCTCCAATGCTCCAGCAACGAAATGAGACTTGGTAGACACGAGTTAGAGGTTTATTAGGTTGTTTAAAAGTCCAACCTTTCTCTCCAACTCTTCATTCTCCTCTTAGCTACGAATTTCCATATATCTTCTTCTATTTCTTGCCTTTATCCGCCTAATAGGATAGGGGAGAAGTCCAATTTCATGGGTAGAGTTTGGGTAGGTCTAGGACTCTTATAGAGATATTTATAGCTATTTTAGTCATCATCTTACCCTTTTTAATTTATTTATAATTAACTACCTCCGAATTTTCACATTTATCTCCCCTTTTCTAGCATCTATCACATAATTGGCTTGAGAGAGATCTAATTTCGTGACTAAGGGATTGGGATAAGTCTAGGTCTCTTTTCTAGATATATATAAGTCATTTTAATGATTAATGGACCCTTTTTAATTAGAAAAGACTATAGTTACGAATTTTATAATATTTTTATTATATCATTTTCACTCATTTAAATATGAGCATCCTATATTTAACCCAATTGTCTCTTATCTAAATCTTCTTTTTAGATTAGGATAGAGCTCTATTGAATTAAATTAGGATTATGACCATTTTTAAGACAATTATGAGTTAAAATAGTCATTATCTTAACTCTTTTTATTAATATTTTATGTACGAATTCAGGCTTAAATATTTCCCATTCAACAATGGGCTTTAGCTTTTGGGCCCAATAACTTATGTATGGCTCATTTGTACAACCCATATACTTTACTTAATGAGTTTTAATTATCCTTTTATTAGAGAACTTATTCATGGGCCAAAATTGTCCATTGGTCCATTATCATAATGGGCTATCAACCCATATTGTTTAAAGTCTACCCATATGTTTGTTTTGATTTTTAATCAACTTAGGCTCATATAATAATGGGTTCTCCGATTATTCCTTAATTACGATAATAAGTCGCATAAATTCTTAAACTTGGTCCAAATGATTTCTCTATGCCTAAATTTCATGATGTGTCATTAGAGAATATTTTTAAGGCATAACTACTATTTTTAATAAAATTTTATATGGGTTCATACGCATGCAATAATCATGATGCGTACCTTTTAACTAGTTTGAATTTATTAATTGACAAAGCTTCATTTATCTATAATTTTAAATTAATAAATTTTTGGGGTACTATAGAAAAAGAGTGTTTTCACTTTCGTATCTATTTTTATTTTAAGTCGAAAAAATGGAAACAAAAATAGAAATAAAATGAAAACATCAGATGTAACAATATTTATTAATCTACAAATATATTGATTATTAAATATATAAAATTTTTAATTACAAATTTAATAGTTATTAATATAGATAATTAATAATAAAATAAATAAAAATAGGGTTGCACTTAGTACACATCATGGGGGAGGGGGGTGGTGCATAGACGGATCTAGAAAAGTTTTCAGTGGAGTCACTTCTTTTAAAAAAATTTCCAACCAAATTAATATAATGAAAAACTTTAGACTCATCCATAGGATTTTAAAAATCCAGTGGGGTCACATGACCGCACTGGTTCTTCTCTGGATCCGTCCATGGGGTGGTGTGTACACACACCCTCCCCCATTGGGTGCCCATCAAATCAAGGTGATGGGGCACCCAGTGAGGAGAGAGTGTGTGCACGCACCACCCTTCCCATAGTAGATAGCAAGACTTTCATAAAAACATATCTTCTCCATCACATATATTATAATAACTTCTACTAAACGAATTATGACAATATCAAATTAGTATAATAATATCATATAATATATATAATGGTTGAATAATAGATAATTGACATATGTAGGTACGAAAATTGTCAGCAAAAAAACTATCACTATGATGGAATGAAAGAGTGGCCACTAGTCACTAATTAGGATAAGGATAGGTGACCTTTCCATATAGATCGATTGAAGGTGGGGGATATTGAGTTAAAATTTTAAGAGTTAAAGTTTCGAAGTTGAAGAATTTTTTATTGAAAAAATATTATATAATATATATTAAAAATTCTAAAAAATATATAAAAAATAAATATGGAATTAGATGGTTCCACTTCGACATCTTATAAAAATTTGAATATTCATATCTATTTTTGTTAAACTATTAGAAAATTTTTGACGGAGTTGACAGAGACGATGATAACGCGAACCCAAAACCCTGCGCATAAGTCAAAATAGACTCCCACTTGAGAGGGGATGAGCCCTTTAGTGAGGGAGATAGTCGAGGGCGGGTGGGGCAAGGAAGCAGAGGACCCCTCATCAACATCGGACATCCCTCCTCCCCCATAGCATAGTAAGGAAGAAGAAAGGGGTGGATGCGAGAGAAAAGTTAATAAAAAAATTGTAAAGATATAATTTAATCTCACATTAAAAATAAAGAATATCTTATAATTTGTAATGAATGATCTAATTATCATCTTAGTTCAACCCAATTAAATTATGAATTAGGCCAATGGTGCAATAAGGATGGCCGATAGATCAAGTGACCTCAAAAAATAGAATCGTAAATAAAATGGGACTACATAAAATTTCGACTCTTATTTTCAGTCACAATTTTTCATTCACAGACACAGATCAAGATTGCCGGTGAATTGCTGGGGCCCAACATATAACATCTCGAGACAAATTGGGCCAATCTTTTTTGAAAATCTTGAAGACAAATTTTCAATCTGACATCATCTTAGAGATCAAAATCATGTAAAACTGATAGAGTGGAACAACTAGAGAAACTTTGAAGTAATTAGGAAACTATTACTGGCTGAGGATTTTCTTAAGAGAGAATTATCAATCAATCTCTATTTTTTAAAGACTTATTTTTAGGTCTTTAATAATTATATAAATCTTTTAAAAAATTATGTAATTATATATTTATCTGTGTAAGTATGTAAGTCAGAGATTAAAAATAAATTTCAAAAAAATAGAGAGTGGTTGGTAATTCTCTCTTTTTAAACTCCTCCTAATCAAACGCACAAACCTTTTCATCAGCCACACCTCTCTTCCTCTTTCTCCCTCTTTCACTTGCAAATTCTCTCTCTCTCTCTCTCTCTCTCTCTCTCTCTCTCTCTCTCTCTCTCTAAACCACAACCTCCTCTTCTCCTCTTGCTCTACACTACTTCTCTTCATCTCGTCAGTCTACAGTTGAGTGTGGACTACAGTGAAGTAGCTGTCTGGCCAAGGGTAGGTGACTACATATCCAAACTCTCCTCCTAATTAATTCTATTTTTAAAATTGCATTGTCTGAATGGGTGATCAAATTAACTCCACACCATGCATGCTTGCATTCACACTCATGATATTGTAATGACCATAATCGAATTATGTAATTTATTGCTGGGTACTTATAATCTAAATCAGTAGAAGGGAAGTGCCATCTTTGGAGTGCCATTGAACCCTGAGGGCAGCTGGGTAAATAGAAACAAGGGAAGAGTTCTCCTTCTGATTACACTCACAATGCATGCCCAAGTGTAATTGGACCCATTTTTGCTCACACATCACATGTCATGCTTGGAAGGATGCCCAAGTAGACCACAAGATAATAACAAAAGGTAAATTTTCTTTTCGGTAAAGACGGGAGACGAGCTCCCATATCATTAAGATAGGTCAGAAGCGATTACAGAAGAGATGGTAGATGGCAGACCAAGGGGGGAATTTTATGATTCTTTCCATAAATGCATGCCAATGTAATATGAGACAGAGAGCTAAAAGTTTGAATTGTTTTCACTTGGGCTAAACTGCATGGAAAGCCATTCCCATATTCTATCTTTAAAGATAGCATTGTTCGAATAAGACCTATAACCTAAAGGTGAGCACAACCAGGTTGATCTAACGTAATTGCACTTGAAAAGCATATGCTCCACCGTCTCCTCTTCAATCATACAGCAAGGGCATAATTTGTCAATGATAGGAATTGTTGGAATATTTATTGTTAAATTTAAAATTTTATTTTGATTTCATTTGATTTGGTGAACTCTATAAAGAGTTCTTAGCTCTCCGATGTAAGTTTTATCCCACATTGGAAGTTGAGAAAAAGTTCATTTCTTTTATATAGTTGCTTCTTTTTTTTGGAGATGTGATCTCTAGAGAGAACTATGGAGGAGGACCCATTAGACTTGTGGAATTTGAGTCTTACTTTGCCTACGTAGCTTTCTTTATTTGACTGTTGATCGATCGTTTGACTTCATTTTGGATTCCTTATCTATTATGAAAATCGAACAATCATCCACCCTTAATGGGGGTGTTACCTCAATGGATATGGAATGGAGAGAAAAGGCATCTCTCTCTCTGGCTTTTTGCTTCTGCATTTTTCCTTCTTGTGACAATGTTCTTCCTGTGTCTTCTTCGTTGTGGCAATTGAGAGTTAGAGACTGGTCTAAAAGGTGTTTGTTCGTCAACGCGATTTGGAGTGCACTTTCGCGTCGTAGTGGTGTTGAGTCGTTGTATCTTAGAAGTAGTTGTCATCATCCTATTGCACCGTGGTAGGGGCGAAGCGACTTCAAAAAAAATGACATCGTGCTTCGGCTCTCAAATTTGCATACATTCGATCTTACTCTCTATCATTATTTTAGTTATATTGATCAGATTAAATTTATCTGCTCCTACTATATATTTCTTGAATTTCAACCGGAATGATATATGAGAAACAAGGCCATTGACCGGGAGAATGCCCTTGAGACATTTCCTAGCAAATCATTGAACTCGAGGAGAAATGAGCTTAGACAAGTTGAAATGCCAAATAGTGCTCCAATTGGGACTAGCTAGGCTGAGAAGTAGTTGCCAATCTATCTTTGTCCTGCAGGCATTTGTAGGCAGATTTGGTCTTGAATTTTCCATGTTAGTTGGACTTCCACACTCTGCAGTCTTCCATGCGATCTGAATTAAAAGATAGGTGAATTTGTAGGGTTTGATCACCCACGTCATCAACAAACAGAGATCTTATAAGAGGCACATTCCAAGACCCATCAGAGATGAGTTCAGAAACTCTTTTACAGAGAGACTAAATTTGAGGGTCCTTGGGAATCACCTTAGAGACATACCCACATCTCTGCCATTTTTGATGACCCATGTAATACCTTTTCTCAAGTACTCCCTGATGGATAGAATAGAATTAAGACCACCGTGTACTAGGATATAGTTTTCTCTTGTTGAGGCTGAGGACTCATCCCAGAGATCGAGATTCCGACAGCCAAAGACCACCGTGACACCGGCCCATTAGATGGCCAATCACATCGGGACTCAGGCGGCGTTTGAAAATAAAAGTAGAAAATCGGCTAAGACACCGTTTGAGAATGTATAGTGGAGTGATTTCGAGATAAAAATTTCTGACAAATCAAAAGCTTTTCCAAATAACAGCAGTCCACCTAGATTTTTGTGAAAAGTGTTTTCAGCGGTGAAGAAAGAGACAGAGAGAAAATAAATCTCCCTCTTTCTCTTCAAAAACGGCTCTCAAGCTGCTTCTCAAAACAACATAGCGATTTTGAAGGGGAAATGTCTATTAAACCTTAAATCCATCGTGCCTTCCCAAAAAAGGTGAAGGGCAATGCAGTAAAAGACCTCAAAACTTCTTTTTAAACCATGCTGCTTCCAAATGACAAAACTGACTTTTAAAACTCACCATCACAATCTACTATTGTGTCAGAAACTATTTAAAATCTGATTGTAGAAAATTCTATTTTTGGGACTTTTGTCCCAAACGGTGCCTAAAGTCGATTTCCGCCCGCGGTCATGTTATGTATCTCGCGTCATTTCGTCAGCGCAGGCGATGAGGACGAGGGACCTTGTCAAAAAAAAAAAAACAGCCTCTCTATCTCTCTCTTTACCGTGCCTCGAATTTGTAAAAATGAAAAAAAAACTCAATTTTTTCACATAACGGAGAGAGAGAGAGGATAACATCTCTCTATCTCTCTTTCGCGCTCAAAATTCATCGTGGACAGAAGCCAATGACATAGGAGAGTTTTTGGAAACGCTTTTGATTTTTCAGTGATTTTGCAGGTCAAAAGCGCCCTCAACTCTATTCCAAACGTTGCTGCACCCCCTACCAAAGCTCGAAGTAGATTGCACATCCGGATGAGTCAAATATTTACCTAGTTTTGGGCCACTTTAATAATTAAATAATTTC
This sequence comes from Colocasia esculenta, assembly GCA_014218235.1. NCBI lineage: Eukaryota > Viridiplantae > Streptophyta > Magnoliopsida > Alismatales > Araceae > Colocasia > Colocasia esculenta. The sequence goes on along the minus strand of CM024758.1, from coordinate 145,365,806 downwards.
TAATAAAAAAGATTTATCAATCTAGAGAAATAAAAAGTTACTTGATAATTTGAATAATTTATTAGAATTTTATCAACATTATTAATGATAAATTTTGATAACTCTATCTCCTCTCTCAAATCTGATAAAATATCAATCTGATAATTTTGTCTATAAAAAAAAAAATTATAAACTAAGTTATCTTTTTTTTTGAAGGCCAAAGATGGCTGATTTTTATTGATAAATTGAAATAGAGAGAACCATAGACAATAGCCTAAAGCAGAAAAGAAAACCCGAGTAATTAAGAGAGAACTAAAACTCTAAAGAGGATCTATCACAGGAGTGAGTTCGTCGGAGAACAGTCAGAGGATGTAGGCCCGGTCGACGTGAGCATCGCTCCTATTCTTCTTCATCTGAATCTATATCGGATGCCTCAGAATGAAAAGTAAACCCAGGCATGAAAATGTTCTCAGCTTTAGCACGTTCAGCAACTGACATAACCATCGTCGGAAGACCTGTAGTTGGTGTTTGAGGTAGCATATGTATAGCATCTATTGGACGCACAGGATTGGGAGATCGTTGCTTAGTGATCGGTAAACAAATCCTAACTCTCCCTTTCTGAGAAGGACATGAGAGACGACATCCAGAAGACGAACCACTAGAGTGGGGAGTGGAGATATCTCCATTAGTGGACTTCACCAGTGTGGCTAGGGACTGGCGCACCACCTGAGCGAACGTCCTGGGAGCAGTATCATGTGCTGCAGAAGGAGAGTCCTCAGCATCTTCAGGCACAAACCTAGGAGGGGTTCCTCTACTTGCCCATCATCCTCTTCATGCAGTTCAATCGCATGGCGGAGGATCTTCACCTTGGAGACATTTTTTTCCGAAAGAAACAGAATTGCGGTAGATGGCGGCTTTGGATGCGCCTTTGAGCTAGATTTTGCGGATTTTCCTCCCGCTTTCTGCAGAAAAACTTGGCAGCCACTCCAGCGAGGCGGAATAATTTATTCGCAGATAAACTATCAAGTTATCGAAAGGGCAAGCTACCAGGGGCGGACCTAACACAAGTCTAGTGGGGTCCTGTGACCCTACTAGGTAAAAAAATTTATATTGGAAGGATAATTTTTCACTATGGGTGACCCCACTGAAATTATATGGGTGCATCAATGGAACCCCACTAAAATAAAATTCTGAATCCGCCACTGCAAGCTACTAATATGTTATTTCTGTTTCTGATATGTTATTTCTGTTATTTAGAGTTGTGAGTTTATTTCTGTTACTGATATGTTATTCTGAGAGCTTTTTTTCATCTTCATTCCATGGGCTTCGTCTCGTCTTTCAAAATTGTCATTATTGATATCCAGGCCAATGTTTGTATGACTTGTTAGTAATTTCAAGCAATAATGGTATATTTATAACGATGTATGGTTCTAAAACTCAAACCAACTTGCATGAATGGGTTGATCCAATTGTATTGCCAATCTGGTCCACTAATGGACATAATTTTTTCACCACAACATATTTTTTAAGGATCTATATTTCAGTCTTAAAACTCACTAACGAGGTTTCAAACGGAATATTCAGTGATTTTTGGATGACAACTAACTCCAATAGAGTTGATAAATGCCCAATGGTGTCTAATTCCCATACTAAAAGAGAAAAGTTAATTCGAAAGTTAAAATAAAAAATTAGACTCTAAAATAAAAAAAAATTAAGCTCAGAAAAAAAGTGGCACCGTGCGGTGCAGTGAGCAGCACATGTGGATCAATGAATTTTAATCGAAGTGTATTTAAAACTGATATTATTATACTGAGATCAGTGCAATAAATTTTTCTCGAAAAAATCATAGGTCAACCAAGAATCAAACAAAGCAAAAATACTTCGGTCCAAGTGTTGAGACTGGTCACTGGTGGGTGTTCTGGGTTTCAATATGTCTTTAGGCTGGAAGATAAGAGAAATGAAGATGACAGGTTCTCATTTTACTTTATAAAGAATTATCACTTATAAAAAGATCATGAACATTTTTCTCACATATTCTCATGCCTTCTCTCAATGATCAGAGTTTTTGGGATAGAAGAAGCATAAAGCTGGTTGTGGATAATACCTCCTATGACTTTGTCAAAGGTCCCACTGTAGATTATGTCAAGGAGTTGATTCGATCTGTAATTAGCTACAATTCTCTTATAGCAACTGGTTTCAGTACTACTACCTTCAATTAATATTCCCACTTAAAAGAAACTTCAGGTCACACCACCTTCTGTATTGCAACTTGAGAATATCACTTTATCAAGGACGAATGAATTGTTTTGGCACAGGCTATTCTATGATCCATTTGGTTTTCATCTTTTCTTTGTTTTTGAAGTGCATAGTACCAGGAGTTTACCAGAGAATATGAAGGAATTAATGAATGTACAAGGCCATTAGTTATAATCCCAAGTGATGATAGAATGAGCTATATGACATAAAGATCTTGGATGCATATTGAACAGTTTTAACAACATAGATAACTTATCCACATGCTCTCGAGGTCAGGAGCAGGTGTAAAAGCTTAACGGCCAGAAAGGATAAAAATATTACATCTGGTTCATATGTTCTTAGTTTAGAAGTTGGTAGAGAACATAAACTTAAACTAGAGAGGATAACAATGAAGATCGAAAACTATGATCATTCTCTATGTTCAATGTCCTTAAATTAAAATAAAACCATAGTGCATTGGGAGAGAAACTTGCACCCGAATCTTGTCTACTGAATTCAAATTAAGAAACAGCGTATGCCCAGCTCCATGAAATCAGAAATAGGGGATTTCAACAGACGAACTAAAAGATTAATCCACAAGTTGCTGCTTTCTCAAGTGGGGGTAACAGTACTCGATCGATAGAATATCCATGACACTTGTCGACTGCTCACCAGGTTCAACCGGACACACTTTCTTGATAGAAGTGAGAGGCACCTCTCAGATATATACATCGGACTCATGGGAAGATATCTCATGGGTCATGGTGATTGCTCTAAGATCACCGGCGCGCTAAGTATTTTCAGCTTAGAAAGACAAGTCCAGCGACAACCCAACTCCAAATAGCATTATCTTGAGTTCAACTTTCCTGCAAATCAAGTGACGTCTGCTTCGGCATCAACTCCAAATAGCATTAGCAACTTTGTTCCACCTCGTCAACTTAACAGATTTGAGATTGCATCCTTGGACAACTCCGACATCTATCTGCTATGGCCCTTGCGAATTCGAGACTAGCCTTATCAGTAACTAATGATATATGATGAGATTCACACAAAAGAAACAGTGATGAGATCTTATTGAGATAGAAAGCTAAATGCAACAGGGAACCAATATATATATATATATATAATAAGTGGCAGTTGATGAATATTGGACAAAAGACAAAAATATGTTTGAAATGATGTGAAGCCAGATGCTGATTCTGCGTAATGACAGTGTGGGTTGACAACTTAATTGACTTATTATCGGCATAGTAACAGGGAGATGTTCCCAACGTATGTATCTTCAACTTGTAGTTGTCATGTGGGGGATAACTATAACTGCCTGATCATTCTTTATAGGCTATAGCTCTCACATCATGGCTAAGATCAGTGCTCCATATTCAATAGTAAGCTTAAGTCGCTGAGCTGCTTGCACAAGAACCTCCTCCAATAAAACCTTGAACCCTCCATGAAATGGCGAAGATGGGTACACCATCTTGTTAGTCTTAGGTGGACAACAAGCCAATCTCATATTGTATCTTTGTTCAGTTATTAATAAAATGGCTTTTATTTATTATTTTACTATGTTGGTATTATAATAAAGTCCATGAACATGTGCAATAGTGGGTAGACTATGATGTGTGATCATACTAATGAGACTACTCACTAATAAACACATATTCTAAATGTTCCTATTCGGTGGATACCTGAGAAGGACATCAGATATCCGGATAGAATAGTATTGT
>CM024758.1:145297102-145361768 GCA_014218235.1 Colocasia esculenta | reverse complement strand
TATAAGCATAATAATGTTACATTTAACTGCACTTTTGAATACATCTGTCCATCTCCGTGGATCACTGTGTTGTGTCTTTTTTTTTTTTTTTTAAGTTTTGGAGTTCGAATTTTTTTTTGGTGCTCAAGTTTCTATTTCGACTATCTTTTTGACATTATTTTCGTCAGGGTGTGAAATAGTGAGTCAAATTTGAACATCAAAATAAAAATTTAAATGTCAAATAAAAAATTGAGTTCTAAAATAAAAAATAGACTCTAAAACTAAAAAAAAAAGACATAATACGACACAATAAACTACATGAGACAGATGAATGGACGTCTAGAAATACAACTAGATGTGATGCTCCTACATTATAAAATATGAGAAACGCCAATGACGCGGTGGTCGCCTCCCCTGCCAATGGAGGGGGAGAGACGGGAGGGCGCGGGTGCGATCCCGTGCCGTCTCCTCATTTCTCCCCATCTCCAACCAACCAACTTACCCATAAAAAAATACAGCAAACCTTTCTCTTCCTACGCAATGTGGCCACAGATAATTCTTCCCTATCTTCATAGGAGGAGAGGGGATGTGTGCCTTTTTCTAACCCAACCTCCCAACCAAAACCCCCACCCCCCCCCACCCCCCCCAAATTTAATCAACATAATATTAGAGGATGCCACTTTTAGCCCTCCATGGTTGGTCATAAAACAAACCTGCAGATGTAAACAATTCACATCTAACGACGCATGCACAGAGCTTAAGATAAGCCCATGACGGTGTGATCTCTAATATTTCCTAGTAAAATTTTGAACAATAATAACTTGCCATTCCTGTTTACGCATGGTGTTCCATGTTTTCCAAATGTTATTTTAACTTTAGAAACATTGAACTCAAACCGATCCTTCTCAAAGGAAGAATAAACATCGATCATTTTATTTAAAGTGTTCATATGATCAAGGTTCAATATAATCAGCATGATGTTTAGTATGATGTCACATCCGAAAGATTTTTTTTTTTTTTTTTGTTTTAGTATTCGATGTGGTGGTTTAGACCACCGCCCTACTTGACCAATGAAATTCAACAACTTTCGAAAACACCTCCTAAAAATCCTCCTACGCGTCGCAATGCACCTCCGAAAAAACCTCTTACAATTCTTCTTCGCATTGCAACGCAGCCTGGAACATCTCTCGTCTGATGTGCATCGGAGGAACCCTAAGTTGGCAAGTAGAAAGATAGATAAATATGTCTTCACTGCCATTCCCAAAAGACACTTTTTCCTAGAGATTCTTGGTATGAGGAGCAAAATGGGATCCTATAAAGCTCAACCAAGGTAAATAGGTCATGTCATCTAGACCGAACGACGATCCACGCCAAAGATGGACTTGCTAACAGTTTCCGGATGAGGTTTTATACCTCATTAATATAATTATTGAGATAGTTAATGCCAAGGACCAGTCTAGGTAAGCAAACAGCGACCCATCTCAAGTATTTAGGGTTAGCATGAGATGGCCACCTACGTTGGTCATCTAATTAATCTCCTTGATGACACACCTTCGCCCAATTAGTTGCGAGCTTTACACACTCCGACCAACAAACATGGTTCACACAAGTGCAACTTGTCAATGCAATATAATTTAGACCAAATCAACACCCGGTCCAAATCTGGAGAGAAAACTTATTTTTAAGTCTACTGACAAATATATTTTAACACCCGGTCCAAAACTTGTGAATCTTTAATTTTAGGTCTAATTCAGATTCTCCCGTAACGGTATAGGGGAGGAAATATCTAAAATGCCCATGTGGCCATTTGTTGTGTTGCCTGGCAACAGTCCCACTTCAATCCCACTTCTGGCCATTTGTTGAGTTGCGTGGGATGGCAAAAATTAAAAGTAATTGGTAATTCTCCCTATATAACAAAGTAATAGCCAGTTTTGGATAATTAATTTGTACTCAAATGTCTAATACATCTTTAATATAAGATGCCATAATATATATATACATGTGTGAAATGAAGAGAATGTAACGGAAGATTGCAAATAGGCTGTTCACGGTTCGGTTCGGTTTAAACATCTTTTTTGAAGAAACCGAACCGAACCGAATTTTTATTCAAACCGAACCGGTTCGGTTCGGTTCGGTTTGAACCGAAAACAATGAAAAGACCATATAATACACAGGCGCGGGGAGGTCTGGGTTAAAAAAAAAAAAAAATCCTTTTAATACAGCGCGGGGCGGTCCTGGGTTTCGAACCCAAGACCGCCCCAATGGAAAGAAGCGCGCTAGCCCACTGGGCTAGGCGCTCTTTTCTGTTATATTTATTATATATTTCGGTTCATTCGGTTTCACTGTGCCAAACCGAACTGAACCATGGGACTTCTCAACCCGAACGAACCGAACCGAACGATTTTTCGGTTTGAACCGAATTATGAACAGCCCTAATTGCAAAGTTCACACATATATTCATGTGTATATATAATATAGAGGCAATTTGGCATGGGAGTCCAATATACATGTGCACGGACCTGCTTTAAACAAGCCAGGCCATCAGAACTGACCTGGACCTGCTTTAACTGAACCTGGACCTGCTTTAACCATGCAAGTTTGATGGCCATCAGTCTAACTGAACTGGACCTGCTTTAAAAAGGTGAAAAGAATTGGCATGGACCTGCTTTAACTGAACTGACGGACCTGCTATGAGAGTCTCTGCAAAATTCATCATATACTCTAATTCATGGGATTCACTGTCTGGAACATCAACTTCTTCAGACTGTAGAACCAAGGACCCAGTCTCTCATTTTGAATCAAAAGATTAGAAAAAGAAGGCACACATGCATGGTCTGAATTGGTATGACTCATACAAGAGATACATATCCTGGCACACTATTCCAATACAACACAATATATCTAACATAACATTGTTCATAGAGAACCACAACTAGATACCTTGAAACTGAAATAAGATAACATCTAAGTTTAACAAGTTGCTAATTGTTTCACATGTCCAAAAAAAGTAAAATTGAAATTAAATGTAAGTGCACATTCATGTCCTCTTGTGAGTGTGAGTCACCATCACTCCCATCATCTCCATCCTTATCTTGAATGCTTAAAAATATAAATGTCTTTGGTAAAAATTGCACAACCACTTTTGCTTTGTTTATAAGTGATTTCGAACCCCTCAGCTCATCCTCCAACCATGCAATTCTGTTCTCTATTGTTTTATCTTCTCATTTTTTTCGCAAGGTGTTTTGAATCCACGAAACTTTGCACTTTATCACATCACATGAAAAAATCACAATTCATCTCCTATAAATAACATGAAGAAAAATTCTTATTAGTAGATGTAAAAGAATAAAAACAAATAGTTGGAGATAATTTACCTTGCATTTGTAGAATTTTCTTCCTGGATTTTTTTCCGTCTGACTAGTTCAAATTCTCTACCATTGTGTTTTTAAATTCTCTTGCTGTCATCACATATGCTGCCTTCTTTAAAAGTTCAATAAGAGCATCCTTTGTAGAAGAAGAACATTTTCCTCTTAGAAACTTTGCAAAATTGTCGGCCAAATGCCTCAAGCAAAAGCATTATGTGAATTTGGAAACACATGTGGAATTGCTTGAAGCAAACTTTACACCTGTCAGATAAATGTTATTTGCCGATCTATAGAAATAGCTTTCTTAAACAAGTCAAGAACCAATTCCAATTTTCTTCATTTTCTGCATCACATGCGGCATACGTAAGAGGAAATAGTTCATTCTGTCCATTCAAAGCAGTGGCAGCAAGTAATTTGTCTTGATATTTATCTTTCAAAAATGTCCCATCCAAGAATAATAGTGGTCTACAATCTGTTTGAAAGCCAACAATGCATACATGAAAGCATATAAAGAACCTTTTGAAACGACTTTCATTTGTCACTTCTAATTCCACCACACTACCTGGGTTGGTTCTCTCAACTGCATCTTTATACCATAACAACTCATTAAATGAACATCTTTCATCACCGAATTGTTCTTTATAAGCAACTTCTTTTCCTAACCAAGCTTGGTGATACGACAAATCAACTCCATATTCTCTGAAGATGTCTTTCTTAATGTCTTTGGGCCTGTATAATGGTGCATCCACAATTTTTTTCTGAACTACAGTACTAACCACTTTTTACTAGCTCTAGGATGTTTCTGTGTGCTCAACCCCCACCACAAGTATGCACATTATTCAAAAATTTGATCTTAAATTGAGGTCCTAACCCAACTCTAATGGCATGCAAACTCCATACACAAGTAGCAATTTTACAATGTACTGTAACACGGGTAGAGTCATTCTTAATGAAAGTAAAGTCAAATCCTCTTGAAATTGCATACTTTGTTAAATCATTCGAAGATGTTCAACAGAGATAAAAATATGACCAGTAGAATGGATAACATCATGCCACAAATCTGATCTTAGTCTCATTTCTTGACTTGAAGTTCCAGAAACATTAGATGCTATGTTGTTGTTTACAGAAGATTGCTCTGCAGATGCTCTGGAAATAAATTATAAAACACATAAGAATTACTCTTAATGAAATGAAAAGAGTTTTCACATTTAAAATAAAAAATATCCTCACCTTATACTTAAAACCTCCTCCGAACCAACACATGAACTTCAATGTTAATCATTTTTGATCCAAGGATCTCATGCATATCAATGATTCTATCAATGTCCCCTCCATTTAGCAATTTCATCACAGAATTACCCATGTCCGGATGCGACATTTTAATTCCACCTGATCTTTCATAAGTGTCCATCTAGTATAAACATCATCAAGTACACCAGAAATTCCCATACCACTATGTATAGGAATTACATAGGCCTCATTCTTGTATGTGAAAATTCCAGGAACACGATATGTCTAAAGAAGGAACATAAATATCAAGAAATTGATTTCAGTAACATATACTGAAACAGTAGCATCTAAACATGATTACCCACAAAGCACAAAAAATGTTGATTTCAGCTGCAACAGTAGACATTGCAAAAGAGAAGTGTGAGGTTTGCATGGCATGGACATTTTCTTAATTGGAGATACCTTCACAGAGCTCTAAGTTCCTCCCTGACTTTTATTTGGTTCAACAAGTTAACGGTCAGATATTAGCAGCTGAGAGCAATTCCACAGCTGGGGTTATATAATTCATATGAACAGAATGTGGCAAAGACCTAAAAGGTTAATGGTCTGAAGTTTAATATATATACACCAGCAAAATATACATTAGGCATGTAAAGCATGGAACTGCTACACTCCCACTGTATACTTTGTTTTCTCCGTGGAGTGAGGTGACATATTGATCTTACTGGATAGATATTTAGGAATTAATGCAATCAGATGTAAAGCATTCTTTTTGAGAGAAGATAGGAATTTGCTTCTGACTTGGAAAGGTATTAGGACGTATCCAGATACACAACTCTATAACTATTAGGCCATACACATCTATAAAGAATAGGTAGTATTGAACCCAGCTCTACATGCTGAGAAGGTTATCTAGTATATAGTTATATACATAAATATGATCTAAACATGACCCATATAATTGCTCTGAATAGCAGAAAGGAGCACACCTGGCGACTGACCCATCTAATTTCTCTGAAGCAAATGATCTTTAGAAACCGGCTCCCCCACCCCGGCGCTTGAGAAAACAAAGAAAGGAGAAGCATACCTGGCGACTGGCACCTCTTTTGCCCTCACCACCGTCGGAGAAGCAGGGGTTGGATACCTAAGTACATGCACATGCATCAGGACAGAGCCGGCCGGTGCTTGAGAAAACGAAGAAAGGTGAAGCATACCTGGCGACTGGCACCTCTTTCGCCCTCACCACCGTCGGTGAAGCAGGGGTTCGATCTGTGAGCAGGCAGTGTGAACTCGGAAGCCGGGGTGGGGGAGGGATCTCCGGGGTGAAGCAGGCAGTGTGAACTCGGAAATGGGCTCACCACCGTCGGCGAAGCAGGGTGAAGCCCTCGCCGGAAGCTCTCGCCGGGGTCGGGGAGGGATCGCTGGAAGCCGTCGCCGGAAGCTCTCCCCGGGGTGGGCGCCGGGGTGGAGGAGGGATCGCCGTGGTGTGGGAGGGATCGCCGGGGTGTGGGAGCCAGGGTGGGAGCCGGGGTGGGTAGGGAAGAATAGGGTTTTTGTGTGGGGGAGAAGGTTTAGGTTGCGTTTCACAAGGGGGGTAGAATAGGGTTTTTGAAAAAAATAGGAGTGGAGATAACTGATTGGATGTAATATTAAATTTTTAACAGTTTTTGGACCTAAAATTAATATTTTTATAAATTGGACCTAAAATTAATTTTAGGTCACCTTTTTGGACCGGAAGTCAAAATTCCCTATAATTTATGGACAGATGTGGTGAGAGGTTGGGACTTAGTGGGTTCTTAGATAGGTACGTAGTACATATAGGAATTAATGCAATTTGTCGATCTTTTAATGCAGTATAATTTAGATGAACCAAGGCTGCATTGAAATGCCAAGAACATGGATACCAATGTCCGTTTCCCAAGTGTAGATTAGTAAGTTGCAAACCCACCCACCCACGGAGTTTCGCTCGGTGCGGACTGACCTTCTACACCGTCAGCTGATGTGCCGTTCTTTTGGAAAACAAATGTTTTCGAAGTGGGTCACGTCCAAATTTCTCTGAGTGGATCGTCGTCTATAAGTTTCCTCTGAAGTGTGTGTTTGGAGGGGGGCATCTCGGAGGATCTGAGATGTCCCCTCCCCCTCCATTTGTTCCTGGTCGAAGATTTGTTTCTCTCATTCTGCACAGTAGTTTTGTTAAGGGAACTATGTTTTCCAGTCTCCCCTTTCGGGGAGAGTTTTGTTCTCCACTTACTAGTGTGGAAGATCTCTCACAGACTCGTTCGGTGCCCTTCTCTCCAATTTAATCGGAGTTCGGCGACGTACATAATCTCATGTTGCCAATAGCAATCTCTGCTCCCCTTCCTTTTTCTCTTTTCGATGTGGGTAGAACAATGGCTAATGGGGGTGGGGGTCATGTCAACTGACTTCACCTTTGTTTGGTGCTCCAACTCTATTTTGGGCCTTCTTAGATTTGCGTATGCCCTGGTTTGCGTCACCTTCACCTCAACTCGCCTTCGTGCCTTGCGACGGTTCATCTGCTACTCAGATTTCAGCACCACCAGCGGAGGATTACGCCCGTTCTTGGGGGCGTCTTTTGGTACCTATCGAGCTCTTCCTGCGGTGGTCTTGGTGTTCGCGGATGCGCTTTATCCCGTTGGCCTCCTGGTAGTGAAGTCTGGCGAGTTTCTCCAATGCTACAATGCGACTTTCGGTGTGCACAACTTTCTCATTTCTTTGGGGTCTTTGGTGGTTACCTCCATATAAGGACCATTGGTTCATTGGGTGTTTGTTCCTCTCTGTTCGATTGGCAGGTTGGGCGGCGCACGCCACCAAGTCTTCTTTTGGTTGCATATGCTCTTACTCCGTTTTACCATGCACTCTTTCTGTAAGTGAAATGGCAACGTCTTTTTTTTTATTGTCCAAAAGAAAAAAAAAGAATTAAGTAGGCACACCGTATAAAGAGGTGTGTCTACTTAGTTTTTAAATCATAAAGTTTGAGGCGGCACATCTCTATAAGATTAGACCCACTTAATACACATCCAAAAATTTCTCCGAGTTAATAACTGTTGTGGCACCCAAGGGCCATGGACTCCAAGCAAAAGAAATTGTTTTAAAAGATGAGAAATGCTTACTACATGCCCCACATAAGTGGGTATCACTCGCCTCTAGTGAATCTCACGAATGTGTGCAAAGCTAGAGCTATTCAAACTTTAGTTTAATCTGAAAAATCTAACCGGATCGACTAGTTCGATTTGAAGACCCCCCCCCCTCCAGTTCATCACGGTTTCTCAATGAAATAAAGATGAACCATATATATATATTATAAAATTTCACAACAAAATCTGTGACGCGTTTGGTTAGTGTACCTCCTCCTTACATGAGGTCGTGAGTTTTGATATTCACGGCCACTTTAAAAATCACTCTTTTTTTTATTTTCAGTTCAAATTGAATCGAACCGATTGATTCAATTTGATTTGCCTATAGAATCAATTCACTTACGATTTATGAAAAAAATAGATGAACCGTGCCGAACCGATCAATGTTCACCCTATGGGGAGTGCCTCCCCCCACACACACAGGCTGTGGATGGGTTCTGTGATGGATAACCAGCATTCTCAAAAGGAAAACATTACTCTTGGAATTTCATTTGGCACTGAAACCCCTATCTAGATTTTTCACATACCTTACCTAGAATTTGTAGAAGAGAAAAGTGGATTTAGAGCCTTAAAAGGCAGTTTCAAATACCTCTAGAGTCGTAGACATATGGCAGGACACACATTGTAATGACACAACCAGCAAGCACTTTGATGACACATGTACCATAAACAAACTCAAACGTTTTCTGCATAACCAAACAATGTTCCACGTCGGCCCAGACCAGGGGCAACAACACATTAAAATACACAACAAGGGGGGGCAATACATGCTCAAATCCCTGCAGTAGCATGTTGAGATCAGGCTGCAGCGGCTTCCTCCTGCAACTGCTTCACCTTGGTAATGTAATCACCCATGGCTTCCTCCTTTGATTTCCCTGCAAGGAGAACACAGTGCAGTCCATGTCAGATACAACTGAGAAGAACAGCTAAACCACTGGCATGCCATGTGATCTCGCTTTGGAGAGGTACACAAAGCAGTCAGTACCTTCAACGGCCTTCCAGGCATCCCACTTGGCTCTGTCCCTCTGGTTGAACACACCGGGTCGAGCTGCAGGTAAAAAACGCAATGAGAGAAGATCTAGACACTGCAAGGAATGGTATAATTGCAGGGCTTTGAGCAAACAGTTAAGATCCATATATTTGAAGAATTAACTAAATTTCAAAAAAAGAAAACCCAACTCTGGAAGAAGATGATCTTTCTGAGATCAATGATGGAAGGCTTGTTTGCAAATAGAAAAGCTTGTCTTTTCAAATATTTCCTTGGTGAACTTCTCTCTCAACTGGATTCCCCACTACACAAGTTAGATTTGAAAGATCGAAAGTTTGGGGATTTGAGATTCAAACGGTGTAAGAGATTGGACCCTAGCGCATCATAAATCAGAATATAATCCACTGACGAATATGAAACAAATGAGCAACATGTATAGCCAAGTATCCGTAAGCATCTGGATGAGAAACAGGAGTCGGACCAGTTAACAGAAGCAACAGAGTGGAGTGTTACCAGTATTCACGGGTCCAACAGTTGCCTGCTTGTAAAGCCCGTACAGAATAAGCTTGTTCTCGTTTGTGGTGTTCTCCGGCAGAGTCTTAGCCTTCTCAGCATACTCCTCGAACTCCTCCTGAAATAGCGATTCAAGTACAACAGATTAAGCAAACAAACAGGCCTCTGAATCATACCATGTAGAGGGGCAAACATATGTCATCTCCTGCGACATAGCAATCAAGATGCGCATTTTTCCTGTTCTATGAGGATTGATGTCCACCAAAGGGGCGAATCGCGCCAAAAGTAAATTGTACTTTCACAAGAACGGGGAGAAGGGGAGCATGTGTCCCCACATCAAGCTATTTTACAGAGATCTCGACGAAATCACGAGCCAGGGTGCACATGCTTCAGCAGATCAAGCAACCCCGCAAAATCACAAGCCAGGGACTTGCAAAACACACCAAAATACAACAGACGCGCAGATCAACCAAGAACCAAACTCCACTTAATTTAAGAAAGCACATGCTTCAGCAGATCAAGCAACCCCGCACAGATCCCGATAGAATTACATAAACAAAGAAGGGCATGCTTTCGTCTGTCTGAACACGATCAACTCCCCCCCACGGCATTCACCGTCAGACACCAGACACAGCACGGGATGCCCAAATCCCCGTCGAAGACAAACAAATCCACGGGATTTGCCAGAGTAAAACGATCCAAAACCACAAGATGTAAGCAATGCATGCCTATACAGTCACATTAAACAAATCCACACGATGCAAAGGGTGGTAAAAAGATCCAACAGTGGAGGACATCAAAAGCTTATGCTGTTGCTTCCAGGTCAGACCTCACGCGAAAACGGACTACGGATGCAAGCGACAGATAGAACGGATCAGAAACAAGCGTGGATGATGGATCACCGCGGGGAATCAATTCAGAAAGAGATCAAGAATAGAAAGCATAGAAAGATCTCAGCGACGGAGAGGGTAATGGGAGATACCTGGAGACCCATCGCTCTCTATCTCTCTCTCTCCCTTCCCCTGCTCCCTCTGCTGGTGCTGCTGGCGCTCACCCTGGAGATGAAACCAAGCACCCATTTATCTACTAAAATCTAAATAGGAAACCCCTATATAAAGAAATATTTACAGCCGATGCCACCTCAATCTAACCAGCTTCGGGCATTTCCCTGTTGGGGGCAGAACCGTAAGTTCGAATCGAACGGTCCCGCTGCACAGCGCACGTATCGTGTGCATGACGGGTCTTTTATTTTTCTCTTATTAGGGAAGGTGAACGTTACGGAGCGACTTAAATTCGTCAAATTTGCGGAAAAGTCCCTACGAATTGAGCATTCTGGAGAAGACGTTTCAAAAGTTCAATTTAGTATTCCATGATATCTCGGTTCTCGTCTCCCTCGCCTCCTTGGTTAATGTGTGAATTAAACTTTAACTAAATAATATTAATATACTTTAAGTCTTAGGTTTCAATATTTATGTCACACTTACCTTATATAAACAAAAAGGAAAAACTTTTAAAATCTGACCCAAATATCAACACCTCTCGTGTAAGCACTCGTAAAGAGACGGACCCCATAATTCTCTTAAGAGGGTGAACTCCGCAATCACGTTATAGCTGTGAAGTCTTTCCACTTGTGAGTACTTGCACAAAAAATATATATATTTTTATAACGAGAAAATTTCGCACCGTGTAATTTTGTGGGCTCAAGGATTGGTATTCGTGAACTTCAAGATCAGGATTTGACAGCTCTTATTTTTTGTATATCCGTATTACCCTTACCCCACTTGACCAAAAAAACTCTGAATTTACACACTTCGAAGATTGTATGTAAATTAAGTAAATCCCCAGAAATGGAACTCGAGACCTCCTACTTTTAAGCAAGAGTTCTAACCGATCAACCCAATCGGGGTCCTCTTTGCACAAAAAAATGTTGGTATCTGAGGTTGGTACAAAATCCTTTTCATAAAAAAGAACTATGATTAGGTTAATATGATTGACAAAAGGACCCTTGTGCTAGCAGAGCATGGTTCGCCATACTGCGGCGTACCGCCGTGGTATGGTCGAATCGCACCGTGCCTAGGTGCGGACGGCGCCCAAGCATGGTCGGGTAGCCCAATCAGGCGACCCGACGCGTGCCGCCGTGTACGAGGCTCGGTCCGGTTCTGTTCGGACCGGTCCGAGGCGGTACTACACGGTCCATCGAACCGCGTCGTTTTTTTTTACTTTCTCTCTCATACCCGGTATATTTAAGGGGTCTAAATAGTGTCTAATTGAGATAAAATTTTAAACATAAGTAATTAAGAGATGATAAAATTATAGTAATTATAGTTTAATTTTTAAATCAATTTTTTGTCAAGTAAAAATTGTCTAAAAATCATTAGATCGATTTAATCTCAATATCTAAGGGATCTAAATGGCGTCTAATTGAGATGAAATTTCACACATAAGTTAATTAATAGATGATACAAATTATAATAAATTTAGTTTAATTTTTTAAATTAATTTTTGTCAAGTAAAAATTATCCCAAAATTTATTAAGTCGATTTAATCTCAACATCTATGCATCAATAACTCATGATATTTATATTTTTAGAATCAGTATATTTTTCTAGTAATTATGACGACTTCAGATTTGACTTCATTTTCGGAACTAAATGTCGTCCCATTAAAATGCACAGAGGGTTCGTCGTATCGCGACAAACCCTGTGTGCACTTAAGAAGTCTAAATGGTGTCTAATTGAGATGAAATATTACATATAAATTAATTAAGAGATGATACAAATTATAGTAATTTTAATTTAATTTTTTAAATTAATTTTTTGTCAATAAAAATTATCTAAAAAATCATTAGGTCAATTTAATCTCAACATCTATGCATCAATAATTCTAATATTTTATATTTTTAGAATTAGTATATATTTCTAGTAATTATGATGACTTCGGATTTGACTTTATTTTAGAACCAAATGTCGTCTTGTTGAAGTGCACAGAGGATTCATCATATCGCGGTAAATCTTGTATGCACTTAAGAAGTCTAAATGATGTCTAATTGAGATGAAATTTTAAACATAAACTAATTAAGAGATGATACAAATTATAGTAATTGTAATTTAAAATTTTAAATAATTTTTGTCAAGTAAATATTGTCCAAAAAATTATTAGATCGACTTAATCTCTACATTTAAGGATCTAAATAGTGTCTAATTACATAAAATTTCAAACATAAGCTAATTAAAAGATGATACAAATTATAGTAATTTTAATTTATTTTTTTTAAATTATTTTTTGTCAAGTAAAAATTGTCCCAAAAATTATTATGTCCACTTAATCTCAACATCTATGCATCAATAACTCATGATATTTATATTTTTAGAATCAGTATATTTGTCTAGTAATTATGATGACTTCGGATTTGACTTTATTATTAAAACCAAATGTCGTCCAGTTGAATTGCACAGAGGGTTCGCCGTACCGCGGCAAATCCTGTGTGCACTTAAGGGATCTAAATGGTGTCTAATTGAGATAAAATTTTAAAGATAAACTAATTAAGAGACGATACAAATTATAATAATTATAATTTAATTTTTTAAATTAATTTTATGTCAAGTAAAAATTATCCCAAAATTTATTAAGTCGATTTAATCTCAACATCTATGCATCAATAACTCATGATATTTATATTTTTAGAATCAGTATATTTTTCTAGTAATTATGACACTCAGATTTGACTTCATTTTCGGAACTAAATGTCGTCCCATTAAAATGCACAGAGGGTTCGTCGTATCGCGACAAACCCTGTGTGCACTTAAGAAGTCTAAATGGTGTCTAATTGAGATGAAATATTACATATAATTAATTAAGAGATGATACAAATTATAGTAATTTTAATTTAATTTTTTAAATTAATTTTTTGTCAATTAAAAATTATCTAAAAAATCATTAGGTCAATTTAATCTCAACATCATGCATCAATAATTCTTAATATTTTATATTTTTAGAATTAGTAATATATTCTAGTAATTATGATGACTTCGGATTTGACTTTATTTTTAGAACCAAATTCGTCTTGTTGAAGTGCACAGAGGATTCATCATATCGCGGTAAATCTGTATGCACTTAAGAAGTCTAAATGATGTCTAATTGAGATGAAATTTTAAACATAAACTAATTAAGAGATGATACAAATTATAGTAATTGTAATTTAAAATTTTAAATTCAATTTTTGTCAAGTAAATATTGTCCAAAAAATTATTAGATCGACTTAATCTCTACATTTAAGGATCTAATAGTGTCTAATTTACATAAAATTTCAAACATAAGCTAATTAAAAGATGAACAAATATAGTAATTTTAATTTATTTTTTTTAAATTATTTTTTGTCAAGTAAAAATTGTCCCAAAAATTATTATGTCCACTTAATCTCAACATCTATGCATCAATAACTCATGATATTTATATTTTTAGAATCAGTATATTTGTCTAGTAATTATGATGCTTCGGATTTGACTTTATTATTAAAACCAAATGTCGTCCAGTTGAATTGCACAGAGGGTTCGCCGTACCGCGGCAAATCCTGTGTGCACTAAGGTCTAATGGTGCTAATTGAGATAAAATTTTAAAGATAAACTAATTAAGAGACGATACAAATTATAATAATTATAATTTAATTTTTTAAATTAATTTTTATTAAGTAAAAATTGTCCCAAAAATTAGTAGGTCGATTTAATCTCAACATCTATACATCAATAATTCTTGATATTTATATTTTAAAATAAATATATTTTTATGAAAGTTATATCCCCTACTACGAGGGTTTTGTGGACATATATGGTCAGCATGAGGAGGAAAATTAAGTAAGAACTTGTTAAATGTTCTTAGTTACATGTTAAGGAAGATGAAATTAATTTATAATTTTTTATGCATATGACCAAGGAAATAGTTAGAAAAGAAAGTTGAACATTTCAAAGAAAAATGATGAATGTGAGGACGATGATATGAGTATTGTATTTGGCTTGTAAGAGTTAATGATTATATCCTTACACTATTAGAAAAAGCGGTTTTACCGACGGATATTTCCGACGCCCGTCGGAAATATCCGTCGGAAATACAGATTTCCGACCGATTTCCGACGCAATAATCGGAGTTTTCGACCGATTTCCGACAAAATTCTTTTCCGTCGGTAATTTTCTGACCAACTATTTCCGACGGGCTATTTCCGACGAGTTTCTGACGGAAAGCTGTCGAAAATGGATTTTCCGACAGATTACCGACGGATTTCCGACGGAAAGCATCCGTCAGAAACGCCGCATTTTCTTGTGGTGTTAATATTAGATGAACACTAAATGATTGTGTCATGATTTTGGTATGATTGTATGTATGTTAGATGAATATTAAATGGTTGTGGTGGGTTGACTTAAATGACTAAATAAAATTATTTATATTGTTCAACCTCTTTATGTGATGTTCTTATGTTTTACTCATTTTCTTTTGAAGTTTGCTCATTTTAAATATTAACCAAGTCACAAAACTAAAAAAATAAATCAAACAAACTATTTTTCCACCGTACCTCAACGGTACAGTACGGTACGTACCTTCCCACAGAGAATGCCGCACGGTCGATCCGGGCGGTACGACGAACCATGCAGCAAAGTTTCATTCACCTTTTATTATTTTTATATTTTCATATCTTTAAAAGGAAATGCTAGTCTCCTGGTCGATCGAGACCCGTCCAAAATATACTACATCACATAAACTTAGAGGGTGCGGGGCCCTAAAATATTGTGTCTAGGAAGGCGAAATCGATTGTTGATCGAGAAATTTGTATTTTCCATCTTTAAATATTAAATTCTAATACTTTTTGAGTAAGCTGTAATATTATCTCAGTGTATAGTAAATGTTGAAATGATGATAACTTTTAATAGGAATGCAAAAAATGGTGTCTACAACAAGGATATAAATGTCAAATTTTTAGAAGAAATAGTAATGCTGACTTCTCACATCACTGATTCACAAGGATCTAATTTGTATTGTTTAATAGAATAGTGACACCACTATCTCAAAGACATAATAATCAAGCAATCAATTGTGGGAATTTTTCCATACAAGATAAAAATTTTAAATATAAATTTATTAAGCAAAAAATAAACAGAGGACTAAAAGTCATTTATAAGGTCAATGGACATTAATTAGATGAAGAATATGATCTTTCAAACAATGTGAAGACCAACTTAAAGAACGAAAGAAAACTAAGTGTTAAAGGACATTGTGAACTTCCTCCCTAGAGCTTTCCTCATGCCTATCCTCACTGGATGTGTCGATAGCTTTTCCTTTGTCTGCCATTTTCTCGAACATCATCAACACATCCAATTAATTCATACTAACTATTTAAGTTCTAAAAACCAAAATGATCTTTAGAAAATCTATAATACACACAAATGTTTTATTTATTTCCTTTGTGAAAATGGTCACAGAAATATCTATCACCCATAACCTTTCTCTGATACCACCTCTGTAACACCCTCCTTCGACTTCACACAAACACATATGTAACCTTTGATCGGAAGATGGGTTACACTAACAAACTTTCATTATGGGTAGATATATCCGAGCAATGCACAAATCTGGCAAACCACTCCACAAAGGTATCTTCGAACACATTATAATACACAAAGTGACAAAGTAGCAACACTCATTATTTACAAAAGCTAAGTTTCTCTCTTTCTAGCTTAATACATTATCAACTAAAAGAAACTACTAAAACTACATTATTCTTCTTCACATCTTCATCGTCCGTAACAGAATTAGGATTCACATGTAGCTGAGATTATATAACCTTCAATCTGAAAGGGTTGGAAGAAACAAAGGCATGAGTCGAAAGGACTCAGTAGGTACAAGTAAACATAGAGTAGAAGCTTCATTTGCAGAATTGAATGAATATTCAAATAGTGCATATGTGGATCAAAACATAATTGCTCATGAATTTCATACTTGACAGAAATATATAGCTCAAATTGATTTCATAATGAGCTCCAACAAATCACAGAATAAAAGTCATACTTGTCTTTCAGAATTCAGACCATAACTTAATTTGGAAACAAATTCGACAGGCATCACTGCTCTCAAGAGGTTACTATATAGACATAATATACCATCCTCAGTGCCTAGGTGATTCCAGCACCTTAGATCTTGTTCATTGCGCAAGAACGAAGTATAATATTTTATTACCAACCATCGTCGATTCCTTGACTTGGATTTACATACGTACAAACTGTCGCCCTCAGCGGATCACAAGTAGCTGGTGCTACTACAAGTGATCCTAAACCCTCTATGAAGAGAGCACTGTCTACAGATCATAAATTTCTTTTCATGAGCATAATAGAAATTGGAAATCTAAAGGAAGATTTGATTGAGAATCAATACAAATATCTTGGTGACAAAGTAGTTCATAGTTCAAGAATATGAGAAAGACAATTGGTTGAGACAAGATTATGACTCAAAGCCAATAACTTCAAAAGATTTAAATCACATAAGAACCCAAGAAAATGAGGGTCCACAATTGTCATCAAAGTATTCACATCTCATAAGGTGTTCAAACATATGAACTCTCAAGTGGTCAAGTTTTACAAACTTAGATACCGAATACTGAAGAATAGACTCAATCGGAGTACTATTTGTAAATGCTAACTTTAAGAATAACTTAAGGGAGATAAGGTACATAATGTGGGCAAACTTTGAGGTAGTATGACAATAAATACCAAGGTAAATGAGAGGGTAACTTCCTTGGCTTTTAGGATGAAGTTCTAGCATGGATTTAGAGATGAAATGGTGCAGAAATTCAAATCAGGGTTGCACCTGTCGACAGCCAAGAAGGGTGCCGACAGATGGCTGCAGACAGAACATTAGCTTTCTGGACAATATGTATCTGTCGACAGCAACAAAATGGCTGTTGACAGATGCACACAGTCCCAGTTAAACCAGAGTTCTGGCAGGCTGGCCTGTCGACAGCTATGAGCTGCCTGTCGACAGCCGCCTGTTTTTCACTCGTAAGGGACTATGAATGCACTCTAAACATGCTAACCATAGAACCTATGAATCAAGACATGATGTATATCAAATAGAAGAGTCTAATTATAGTTCTCACAGTGGTTTATAAACTGAACTAGCGAGATAAAACGAGAGGTTTGCAATTCAAGCTTGTCTAGCTAGAAACTAGACATAGTATATTGTTGGAAGTGTGGTCTTGATAGCAATGGATTATGGGAGATTCTTACAAGATGAACACTAAAACATAAGATTTAATGTTCCAAATCAAGGCTTGAGTTACAAACATCCGAATGGAAAGAAATCACAATATTCTAGGATATCAAAATTTCTAGCAAAACTTTATAACACAAACTTGGATCATGGGTGGAAGAAGAAGCTAGAAACCTACTTAATCTGTAAGAGGAGTGGAGATGCTCCTTGATAACTATATGATTCCAAAGATAATTGGGAAAATCAAATGAAAGAATTTGAGGTTACAATCTCGTATACAAGCTTAACCGAGACTGGTTAAGGCTCAAAGACAATCTCGTATGAGGCTAAATTCTTTCAACATGAATAGAGAATAGAAGTTCAAGGAAAGGATGGAACCTACATGATCTGTAAAGAGAACAAAAGTTCTTCTTCTTCTTCTTAGTATAGAGATCAACACAGCAATAACAGGGGCAGCAAGATGGGGATGATAGCTTTTAGCAGTTGCACCCACCGTAGAATCAATAGAAGCAGTGGTTCCAGCAGCAATCGCCCAGGAGCAGCAGTAGCAGAAGAATGCAATACAAGAATTGAAGAGTGCAAGGGCATGAGCTGGAAAAAGTGCTCACGATGGGTGTTGGGGGGTTTTATAGCCCAAAACCTTACCATGCACAACGACACCTCACTCGCCCAGGTGTAACAGTAAAAACGATTTGGTTTTTACTGCTACACATGGCTCATGCAACCTCTCCATAACTACACATAAACCCCCTACGTGTGAGATGTTAAACTCTTGATGACATGGGCTTACATAACCCATGTTACGTAAGCAGTGAATAATCCCAGGAATCCTTACCGTAAATAGCCCATAAATCAGTTGGGCCAAAGATCTTCATGTTTAGGTGTTCTAATGATGTCCGTTTAAGTTGAAATTTCAACCATAGACTAATAGGAAGGTTTTACAAATTGTCATCATTTTAGTTTAATTTTTAGAATTTATTATACTGGGTGAAAAATCGCCCCAAAAATAGTTGTGTCGACTTAATCTCAAAATCTGTATGCCAAAATTCTGAATAATTATATTTTTAATATCTCCACAATTTTCTAAGAATTATGGTGTTCTCAGTTTTTTTTTCGTTACAGTTTTCCGGTGTCGCCCTGTCGGGGTGCGTACGACCGAAAGTAGTACCTAGGTATAATAAAGTGTCTTAAACATACCCTTAATCCTAAATATCACAATTTAAACCTAATCGGTTTGCATAAACAAGAATTTCTAAGCAAATCATAGTATTTAAAATTTGAGGGCATTACATTTCTCCCTCTGTTAAAATAAATTTCGTCCTCGAAATTGGCAAAATTTACTTACCAAATAGCTGTAGATACTTTTCTTTCATCTGTGCTCTAATTCCCACGTTTCTTCTTCGATGAACGCGCTTTTCCATAAGATCTCACCATAGAAACTGCTTTATTTCTGAGGACTCGTTCTTTCCTGTCCAATATTTTCATTGGTTCCTCTTGCATGGATAAATCTGGTTGTATTTCCACATCTTCATAGCTGATCACATGATATGGGTCCATTATGTATTTCCTCAACATAGATATGTGAAATACATATGAATGTGTGACCAAGAGGGCGGAAGAGCTAATTGGTATGCTACTTCCCCTATTCTTTGTAATATCTCAAAAGGTCCTACATATCTTGGACTGAGTTTTCTTTCTTACCAAATCTCATGATACCTTTGGTTGGAGAGATCTTTAAAAATACATGATCACCTATGTTAAACTCCAGTGGCCTTCTTCTTCTATCAGCATACTTCTTCTGTCTGTCTTGAGCTATTAATAATCTCTTCCTGATTAATTTAATCTTCTCCGAGCAATTCTAAATTAATTCTGGCCCAATGAGACTATTTTCTCCCACTTCTGCCCAACAAAGAGGTGATCTACATGGTCTACCATATAATGCTTCATATGGTGCCATTCCAATACTTGTATGATAACTATTATTGTATGCAAACTCAATCAAGGGTAGGTAATCATCCCAGCTACCACGCCAATCTAAACTACAAGCTCTGAGCATATCTTCGAGGGTTCGGATAGTTCTTTCTGATTGGCCATCTGTTTGTGGATGATATGCTGGAACTGAATTTTAATTGTGTACCCATGGCTGCTTGAAGACTTTTCCAAAATCTAGCAGTGAACCTTGGATCTCTATCTGAAATTATCGACATAGGAATTCCATGAAGTCTCACTATCTCCTTTATATACAATTCAGCCAAATCTTCTAATGATTGAGTCTTTATAATTGCTAAAAATGAGCTGATTTAGTTAATCTATCCACAATTACCCAAATAGCATCATGTTGCTTTTCTTGTCTTTGGCAAACCCATTACGAAGTCCATGGTTATCTGCTCCCATTTACATATTGGAATTTCAATTAGTTGCATAGGCCCTGCTGACTTTTGGTGCTCAGCTTTTATTTGTTGACATGTCAGACACATTTACTCACAAATTCTGCTATGTCCTTTTTCATTCCATGCCACCAAAATTGCTTTTTCAGATTCTGATACATTTTAGAGCTTCCAGGATGAATCGAATATTGAGATTGTGTCCTTCCTTCAATAACTCACTTTTAATTTCTTCATTCTCTGGTATGCATATTCTGTTTTGAAATCTGAATCCTTGGTTATCTTTGACATATCCTGGTTGTTTACCATTCCTTTTGTTTCTGATCTTGGTTCTGTGCTTCACCAATTCTATCTATCAGTGCTGACCTTATTATCAATTGTGCCAATCAATATCAATTTCTGCATCACACCTTGGTGAGTATTCGATCAAATCGTCATTCTTCTTTCCACTGTTGGTGTAATTGTAATGCTCTTGATTTCTTTCTGCTCAAAGCATCAGCAACTACATTAGCTTTACCTGGATGGTAATTTACTGTAAAATCATAATCCTTCAAAAATTCTAACCATCTCCTTTGTCTTAGATTCAGTTTCCTGGAAAATATATACTTTAAACTCTTATGGTCAGTATAAACTTCAAATTGTTCCCCATATAAGTAGTGGCGCCAGATCTTCAACGCATGTATGATCGCTGCCAATTCTAAGTCATGAGCCGGATAATTCCTTTCATGATCTTTTAATTGTTTAGAGGCATAAGCTACCACTTTCCATGTTGCATAAGAACACATCCAATTCCTCTTTGAGATGCATCCGTATACACTATAAATCCTCCTGATCCTTGAGGTAAAGTAAGAACCGGAGCTGTGGTAAGCTTCCTTTTTAATTCTTGAAAACTGGCCTCACATTTCTCATTCCACACAAAAGGTATTTCTTTTCTGCTTAACTGAGTCAAAGGCATAGCTATAGAAGAAAAGCCTTCAATAAATCTCCTATAGTAACCAGCTAATCCCAAGAAACTTCGAATTTCTGATGGAGTTTTGGGTCTTTCCCAATTTAGAATTGCTTCAATTTACTCGGGTCTACAGCCACACCTTTTCCAGAAATCACATGACCCAAAAATTTCACTTCTTGAGCCAAAACTCACATTTACTTAATTTAGCATACAATGATGATTCCTTAATGTTTGTAGTACAATTCTCAAATGTTCTTTGTGTTCTTCTTCACTAGAAGAGTATATCAACACATCATCTATAAATACCACCACAAAATTATCCAAATAAGGCTGAAATACCCTGTTCATCAAATCCATAAATACAGCAGGTGCATTAGTGAGTCCAAATGGAAGTACTAAAAACTCATAATGTCTATATCTGGTTCTAAATGCAGTCTTAAAAATATCATCTTCTTTAACTCTCAATTGATGGTACCCCGACCTTAAATCGATCTTAGAGAATACTGTAGTAGATCGGAGTTGATCGAAAAAGTCATCAATTCTAGGTAATGGATATTTGTTCTTGATTGTGACTTGATTCAACTTTCTATAATCAATGCATAATCTGAGGGATCCATCTTTCTTTCTAACAAATAATACCGGAGCTCCCCATGGTGATACACTAGGTCTAATAAAACCTTTGTCTAATAAGTCTTGCAACTGCTTCTTTAATTCTATCAACTCAGCTGGTGCCATTCTATAAGGAGCTATGGATATAGGCAAAGTTCCAGGTAAAAGTTCAATGGTAAAGTCAATTTCTCTATTTGGAGGTAATCCAGTTAGATCATCAGGAAAAACTTTCGAAATTCTTTTACAACATCGATATCTTGAACTGATACCTGTTTATGTTCATTTGGTATAACCATCACACTTGCCAAATAACCTTGACAACCATTTTTCAGCCATTTCATGCCTTAAGTGCTGATATAGTCTTCTTATTTCCATTATTCTTTGGACATGTATAGCTGAAATCTGCTAATCCCGGCCTTTTAAATGTTAAGACTTTCTTATGGCAATCTAATACGGCATGATTTTCTGCTAACCAATCCATTCCCATATTATGTCAAAATCTTGCATGTTATCCAGTACATATACATATGCGGTAAGTTCATGCTCTCCTATTTTCAAATTTACTTCAGGGATGGCAGAAGTAAGAATAGCTATTTGACCAGTAGGACAGTCAAGTATCATGCTTCCTACTAATTTCTCTGGTTTTCGAGATATAGAATTATCAAATACCCGAGAAATAAAAGAGTGTGTAGCTCCAGGGTCAAATAACACTCTAGCATACATATGTTCGGTTAGGAGAATACCTTCAGCTACTGTAGGGGTGTCTTGGGCTTCTTCCTTTGTCAGAGCAAAGACTCTAGCTGGTCCCTTAGGTGGTTGTCTTGGGGCTTGCTGAAAATAGGGTTGGGCTTCTGTGCCTTTGACTGGTCTGCTTGTGTGGACAGTCCTTAATCATATGCCCTTTCTGACTACATCCATACTTTTCCTGCTACTTTCCAGCACTCATTACCAGGGTGTCTTCCTCCACATTGAGCGCACACGGGCCAATTCTTTTTTTGTTCTCCTACTGCTTCGTTGAATCAGTCTTTCGCTTCTGACCTTCGTTTCCTTGTTATACACAGTTTTCTTCTTACCCCCACTGGTTTCTTTGTTTTTCATATACTCCTCAAACTCAGATTCCACTATAAATGCAGTCTTCAGTGCCATAGCCATATTCTGGGGATCTAGTGGAGCTACCCTGCTCCTCACACCGGGTTTCAATCCTCTCACAAACTTCTTTACCCTTCTGATTTCATTGTCACAAATATGAGGTGCATACTTTTCTAGTTCAGTGAATTTGATCTCATACTCTGCCACAGTCATGTCTTTTTGCTCCAACTGTAAAATTTCACTTCTTTCCTATCCTTGACATGTGGTGGAGTGTATTTCTCATACAGTTCTCTTAGGAACTCTTCCCAACTAATATTATCCCTTCTATTTCTAAATACATTTCTCATGGCAGATTCCCACATTCATCTGCTCTATCCTGGAGCATGTAAGTTGCCAACGTGACTTTGTCTTCTTCTTCACATCTTATGGCCTTAAATATCTTTTCCATTTCTCTAACCCATCCTTCTACAACCTCAGGCTGGCCATTTCCTTTAAAGGCTGGAGATCCCATCTTCTTAAATTTTTCTAGCAACGATGTTCCAGAAATCCTTCCTCCATTCATGTCCTGTTGGTTCTTCATTAGTGTTTGCACTAACCCCTGAAATAACTGCATAAATGTAGCAAAATCAGGAGTCCCAGTACTTCCTTCTTGAGAATTTTCGGCCAATGGGACATTGTGAACTTCCTCCCTAGAGCTTTCCTCATGCCTATCCTCACTGGATGTGTCGATAGCTTTCCCTTTGTCTGCCATTTCCTGGAACACCATCAAACACATCCAATTAATTCATGCTAACTATTTAAGTTCTAAAAACCAAAATGATCTTTAGAAATTATAATACACACAAATGTTTTATTTATTTCCTTTGTGAAAATGGTCACAGAATATCTATCACCCATAACCTTTCTCTGATACCACCTCTGTAACACCCTCCTCCGACTTCACACAAACACATACGTAACCTTTGATCGGAAGAGGGGTTACACTAACAAACTTTCATTATGGGTAGATATATCCGAGCAATGCACAAATCTGGCAAACCATTCCACAAAGGTATCTTCGAACACATTATAATACACAAAGTGACAAAGTAGAACACTCATTATTTACAAAAGCTAAGTTTCTCTCTTTCTAGCTAATACATTATCAACTAAAAGAAACTACTAAAACTACATTATTCTTCTTCATCTCTTCATCGTCCGCAGCGGAATTAGGATTCATATGTAGCTGAGATTATACACACCTTCAATCTGAAAGGGTTGGAGGAAACAAAGGCATGAGTCGAAAGGACTCAGTAGGTACAAGTAAACATAGAGTAGAAGCTTCATTTGCAGAACTGAATAAATATTCAAATAGTGCATATGTGGATCAAAACATAATTGCTCATGAATTCATACTTAACAGAAACATATAACTCAAATTGATTTCATAATGAGCTCTAACAAATCACAGAATAAAAGTCATACTTGTCTTTCAGAATTCAGACCATAACTTAATTTGGAAACAAATTCGACAGGCATCACTGCTCTCAAGAGGTTACTATATAGACGTAATATACCATCCTTAGTGCCTAGGCGATTCCAGCACCTTAGATCTTGTTCATTGCGCAAGAACGGGGTATAATTTTTATTACCCACCATCGTCGATTCCTTGACTTGGATTTACATACGTACAAACTGTCGCCCTCAGCTGATCACAAGTAACTGGTGCTACTACAAGTGATCCTAAACTCTCTTTGAAGAGAGCACTGTCTACAGATCATAAATTTCTTTTCATGAGCATAATAGAAATTGAAAATCTAAAGAAGATTTGATTGAGAATCAATACAAATATCTTGGTGACAAAGTAGTTCATAGTTCAAGAATATGAGAAAGACAATTGGTTGAGACAAGATTATGACTCAAAGCCAATAACTTCAAAAGATTTAATCACATAAGAACCCAAGAAAATGAGGGTCCACAATTGTCATCACAAGTATTCACATCTCATAAGTTGTTCAAACATATGAACTCTCAAGTGGTCAAGTTTTACAAAATTAGATACCGAATACTGAAGAATAGACTCAATCGGAGTACTATTGTAATTGCTAACTTTAAGAATAACTTAAGGGAGATTAAGGTACATAATGTGGGTAAACTTTGAGGTAGTATGACAATAAATACCAAGGTAAATGAGAGGGTAACTTCCTTGGCTTTTAGGATGAAGTTCTAGCATGGATTTAGACATGAAATGGTGCAGAATTCAAATCAGGGCTGCACCTATCGACAGCCAAGAAGGGCTTGTCAACAGATGGCTGCAGACAGAACATTAGCTTGCTGGACTGTATGTATCTGTCGACAGCAAAAATGGCTGTCGACAGATGCACACAGTCCAGTTAAACCAGAGTTCTGGCAGGCTGGCCTGTCGACAGCTATGAGCTGCCTGTCGACAGCCGCCTTTTTTCACTCATAAGGGACTATGAATGCACTCTAAACATGCTAACATGGAACCTATGAATCAAGACATATGATGTATATCAAATAGAAGAGTCTAATTATAGTTCTCACAGTGGTTTATAACCGAACTAGCGAGATAAAAAGACGAGAGTTTGTAATTCAAGCTTGTCTAGCTAGAAGAAACTAGACATAGTATATTGTTGGAAGTGTGGTCTTGATAGGAATGGATTATTGGGAGATTCTTACAAGATGGACACTAAAACACAAGATATTTAATGTTCCAAATCAAGGCTTGAGTACAAACATCCGAATGGAAAGAAATCACAATATTCTAGGATATCGAAATTTCTAGTAAACTCTATAATACAAACTTGGATCATGGGTGGAAGAAGAAGCTAGAAACCTACTTAATCTGTAAGAGGAGTGGAGATGCTCCTTGATAACTATATGATTCCAAAGATAAATGGAAAAAAAACGAAAGAATTTGAGGTTACAATCTCGTATACAAGCTTGACCGAGATTGGTTAACTGGCTCAAAGACAATCTCGTATGAGGCTAAATTCTTTCAACATGAATAGAGAATAGAAGTCAAGGAAAGGATGAGACCTACTTGATCTGTAAAGAGAACAAAATTTCTTCTTCTTCTTCTTAGTATAGAGATCAACACAGCAACAACAGGGGCAGCAAGATGGGGATGATAGCTTTTAGCAGTTGCACCCACCGTAGAATCAATAGAAGCAGTGGTTCCAGCAGCAATCACCCAGGAGCAGCAGTAGCAGAAGAATGCAAATACAAGAATTGAAGAGTGCAAGGGCATGAGCTAGAAAAAGTGCTCACGATGGGTGTTGGGGGGTTTTATAGCCCAAAACCTTACCATGCACAACGACACCTCACTCGCCCAGTGTAACAGTAAAAGCAATTTGGTTTTTACTGCTACACATGGCTCATGCAACCTCTCCCATAACTACACATAAACCCCCTACGTGTGAGATGTTAAACCCTTGATGACATGGGCTTACATAACCCATGTTACGTAAGCAGTGAATAATCCAGGAAATGCTTACCGTAAATAGCCCATAAATCAGCTGGGCCCAAGATCTTCATGTTTAGGTGTTCTAATGATATCGTTTAAGTTGAAATTTCAACCATAGACTAATAGGAAGGTTTTACAAATTGTCGTAATTTTAGTTTAAATATTAGAATTTATTTTACACTGGTTGAAAAATCGCCCCAAAAATAGTTGCGTCGACTTAATCTCAAAATCTGTATGCCAAAATTCTGAATAATTATATTTTTAATATTTTCACAATTTTCTAAGAATTATGGTGTTCTCAAATTTTATTTTCGTTACAGTTTTCCAGTGTTGCCCTGTCGGGGTGCGTACGACCGAAAGTAGTACCTAGGTATGATAAAGTGTCTTAAACATACCCTTAATCCTAAATATCACAATTTAAACCTAATCGGTTTGCATAAACAAGAATTCTAAGCAAATCATGGTATTTAAAATTTGAGGGCATTACATTTCGCGCTGTCCGGTCCCTGCTTTATGCACGATTTATTTTTAAGTCCCTGTTGTTAACCCCCGTTATCCCAAAAATGTGTAACTGTTACCTATAGTTATCAGGGATTACCTATAGTTATCAGAAGGACTTACCTATAGTTATCAGGGATTACCTAGTTACCAAATGTTATCTAGGGCTTACCTAGTTACAGAGTTACATGTGTAATTCCTATAACAACGTAAGTATGTAATTCATGTAACTGCGTAAGTATGTAGTTACAGAGTTACATGTGTAGCTCTGTAACTACGTGTAAATGTGTAATTACACATGTACATACTATGTAACTACAAATGTAATTTTGTAACTACATACTCAGTAACTATACATGTAATTACAGAGTTACATAGTTTGTAACTTAGGGACTCTATAATTAGGTAAGTCCCTGGTAACTAGGTAATTACAGAGTTATAGAAGGGCTTACCTGCGTAAGTGTGTAATTACACATGTAACTCTGTAACTAGGTAAGTCCCTGGTAACTAGGTAAGCCCTTCTGAAACTATGTAAGTCCATTCTTCTATAATTATGTAACTTAAAGACCTAAAAATAAATCTCCCAAAATTAGGGACTGATTGGTAATTCTCCCAGTAAGTAAATAAATATTTATTTATGTAAGTATTTACAAAGTTACATGTGTAACTGTATAAGTATGTAATTGTAATTACATACTTACACAGTTACAAGATTTACATATTTACGTAGTTACACATGTAACTGTGTAAGTATTTACTTACGCAGTTACACACTTTTAAGATAACGGTTACACACTTTTGGGATAACGGGGGTCAACAATTCTGCATAAAACGGAGACCGGACGATGCGGAAAAACTTGACAGGGACTTAAAAATAATATCAGATCTATGTCATGGACCAACAGTTAATTCTCCCTAAAAATAAATAATTTGTAAGAACATATATGCAAAAGAAACCTTACTTGTTAGTTGTTAGGGAATGCGTCCATCCCCGTACAAACGACATGAAGAGTCATTTAAAAGTAAGGAATATTGGTTATTCTACCATCTCAACTTTTTCTGATATATTTTTTGGGAGAGTTATGATGCGTAACCCCTTTAATATCATAAGTGGATAATATTTTTAAAAATAAAGAACATTTTTATAACCTACGTAATATAGTAATATTCAGATTTATGCAGAATTTGAGAGAATTGAATTCAAGTCATTAGCAAATGTCTAACTCAAGACATCTTTTTTTTCTTTTTCTCAATATTAAAAAAACCATAATTATCCCTCATACATTTATGGGTGGATTAATCGCCTCACCTGTCACCCATGATTTGTGAAACATGAAAACAAATGTGAGACCAACGACATTACATAAAACAAATTATGCACGAGTAAGATAGCAGATGATCATTTGATATAAGTGGATCAGATGTATAGATCTATTTATGAATATGCAATAAAAAGTTCAAGAAAAATATATCTGAAATTTAGCGTAGGACAAAAAATTGTAGATAGATAGATAAGCATAGCGTAGTCTTAGGGTCTGTTTGATAACCTTTATTGGATCTCTGATGTCTGAAATGGTTAGACATTAAAATTCAGATTGTTTGATAAAGTATCTTAATATATATATGAAAAGATGTCTTCTATCTTAAATTACCTCTTAAAAAAGTGAGATTATGACACTTTTTCTTGTTCAGATCGGAGACTGGAGATCCCTGCTCTGCCTCCCCCATCCTCTGCGGCTCCTCCGTCGAGATCTTCGCGAGGGCAACCGTGCCCCTCCACTGAGATCCCCGACAGGTTCCTCCGCGGCCTCTCCTGCAGCTCCTCTTCGGCGGCTACAGGGCCTTCGTCGTCGAGAACTCCTCCGAGATCGCCATCCACAGGGTGGCCGAGGAGGAGGTGGACGAAGAGAAGGAGGTGGTGGAGGACGATGACGATGTTGGGAAGGAGGCCACGCTGGGGGGCTCCGGGGAGTGTGCTTGGCAGGGGTGGGGCGGAGTCGTCGGAGCCGATGCGGAGGGGGAAGTTGAGGAGGGCGCGGGAGCCGCGCATGCGGAAGGCGGCGCGGTCGTAGGCGAGGGCGGCCTCCTTCCCCGTCTCGAAGGTGCCCAGCCACACCGGGCCCCGTTTCTTGGCCGGGTCCCGGATCTCCGCCGCGAATTTCTCCCACGGCTGCTGGCGGACTCCCTGGTAGTGCTTCCCCCTGGAGGGGACGGGCTCCGGAGGGGCCGCCTGTTGCTGCTGCTGCGGCGGCGGCGTCTGGGGGGTCTCGACCTTCACCACCAGCGACGACGGGTCCAGGGGCTGGTAGGGGTGGTAGTGGTACAGGCAGTGCTCTGCGGCGGCGGCCTCACCCTCGGGGGCGAACCACGGCTAGGGTTGACGGCGGCGACATCGTACTAATCGCAGGCGCCCAGCGAGGGGATCCAGCCAAAAATTGTACTATATAAATATCATATTCTTTTAACTTTAATAAATATAGTATAAAAATCACAAATTTAAAAATATTTTTAAGTATGTAGAGATGTTTATGTAATATATAAAAATTAGAGACTTATCGTAATTATAAGATAGTTGAGAGGTGCATATATAAAATATGGGAAATAAAAAATAAATTTAGATATATTCTTATGTTATTTAAGTTGGTTATCAAACAACTCTTAATAGAAGTCTAATATATTTTAAGTACTTATTAAATTACAGATTTAGGCAATAGATAGAAATTAGACTTTAGATATTTTAAATAAGTGTTATCAAACACCACCTTAATCAACTCTCCTTGACCTCTGGCATGGATGGATTTAACATAAAATTAGTGCAGTCACGTGATCCCACTAAATTATAAGAGTTTTATTATAAATGTTAAATTTTATTATTAACGATTCCATTGAATTAAAATATAAATATATAATGTATCATTAATGATCTCATTAAATAAAATTGAAAAAATTAATTAATTTTTTTTTTACTATAATAAAGAGGTCCTTGCTATAACATGATTTAACGTATACTGTAACAAGAGATAACACTTACTGTATCATTAATGATCTCATTAAATAAAATTGAAAAAATTAATTAAATTTTTTTTGACTATAATAAAGAGGTCCTTGCTATAACATGATTTAACGTATACTGTAACAAGAGATAACAATTACTGTAATGAATTACAATTCTATCAGAGATTAAAAAATAAGTCAAATATCTTTTAAGGACTCATAATTAACTTGCTCAATAAAATTCTTATATCCATCTATAGCCTCTGGTTCAAGAGCTAATGTGGATATCTACTTTAAGGGCTGATCTACTTACCATAAAAATGAGTAACAGATGGATGTATTTTGCCATCGGCAATTCTTAATTTCTTAATAGAGAAATATTTATCATAAGGTATATTTTGTAGTAAAATTGACATGAATTATAAAAATAATATCAAACTCATCAATTTTATTAAAAAATAAGTCTTGTACGTAATAAGCATATCCCTTCTTAACATTGCCTCCATCCGTTGCCAATTGCGTTCCCACGTTTCACGCTAGTGAGCTCGTGCATGCAATATTTTAATGCAACTTCATAAATATACTAGATTTGTTATGCAGATAAATATTAAGAGAAAATATAATTAATTAAACGGTATCAATAAAAAAACTAAAAGGAGATCTTTGCATGCATTCTCTTCTTAATTAAATCAAAATTTTCTTGAAAGTATAACTCTCTTAGACAGATATTTTAATCTTGAGTAGTCTTTCCTTAATCTTCCGTCACAGTATCTAATGTTTTTAAACCCTAAACAATTAAAGGTGATGAGAGAAAAATATCCAAAACATATTGACATCCTTTTGACATATATATGGTTATGGCTTCGTTCGATATATATGACATCAATATTTACATCCGAGGGGCGGATTCAAGCAAATGTAAAAGCAAGATAAAATTTTCAAGTTGTTTTATATTTTAAGAAAAAAATACATGAAAAGTCCCAAAATAAAAATATATGCAATAAAAAATGTTTACTACTCGATGCTAACACTTATTCATGCAGGACAAATATGTATATTGAGAAATATTCATTATATTTTTAAGAAGTAAAATTTTGTGTTAATATTTTTAGTGTCGGTATAATTACCAACTCTCACATGAAAGGGGTGATATATAATAGTTCCCGCACTAAAAATATTGGCACTAATAATTTCCCATTTTTAAGTATATTTTTATCTTCTCATTGACTAATACAATTAAGATCATATTGTATCTAATTAATAAAATAAAAAGTATATTAAAAATATAATTGACAAATATAATCAATATTTATTCTCTTGATCAATCTGTCAAATAATAAAAGAGAGACAGCAATGAGATTTAAAGAGCAATTGATTAGACGGCTAGCAGCTACCACGGCTGTTCCATTAGCTGGAGACGACACATCATGAAGAGACCGGACCCATAATAACAATAATACACCACACGCACGGCAGTGAGCCAACCTCCCTCCTACTCTGCTTAAATATCAAATCTCTTTGCTGGTAGTAGTTAATAGTTGATTATCTAACGTCCGAATTTTATTCGGACCCTACATCTCAATCGATGCATGATACGATTGGTCAAACAAATAATTTATTCAGCTAATAGATAGCAAATATTTTTCCTTCTCTTTTACTCATCTCTCTCTTGACATAAGGGATTGTAGTATAATAATATTTCAATCTACATGGTGTTTGAAAGATCTAACATATATGTTTATATAATATTATATAAAGAGCATAATAATCACCTAGAAATGATGTATTTCACGGGTCCATTAGCCATAGTTTACGATCTTACTTTGGTTTATTTCTTCGTGCTGTGGAGACACAACATTTAAGGAGGAAACGTATTGATATATATTTTGTGGGGGATTGGGGGGTTGTGAAAAAAGAATGCTCTCACAGGACAACGATTCACTGACCCAAAGTAAAAACTGGGCCAACACAAAAATCGAGCCCATTGAACTCAAAGTTTTATTATTTAAGGCTTAATTACAGCTCAAATTTGACCCAACTCATTCTAGATCGATTTGGGCCGGATCAAATTGATCTAACTGGAGCTAGAGATGTCAAAATAAATCCTTAAATCTGATTACTTTGTCAACTGGTTTGTGATGGGTCGAGTAATATCTATATATTGGATATGAATATGGATTCGAATATTTTTAAAATATTTATTTAATATTTGGGTCGAAGATAGATTTAGTGTACTCAAATCCATACCTAATCTTAACATGTTTTTAATCATGTCATAGGTGGATATCAATGAGCACTAAAGTACAAAGTTGATAACTTACCGATCGAAATAAAGTTGGTCTAACTTTATGACTTAATTGATTGATTGAAAAAATTATCTATATATTAGTAAAATCTTGTCGAACTATCGATATATCCATCCCTTTATGAAAATTACCATAATAAACTTGAAATCATTAAGAAGGTTCCAACGTACCCCTCTTGTGATCCGATCATTATCTTGATAAAATGAAGGTTGATTAGAGAGACAAAATCTCTAACCTACCTCTAGCAGGAGGCAGAATGGATGAGGAGGGGGTAGGGAACCAGCAACTCCTGGCCAACCATCCTCCTCTCCATGTCAATCGGGTCCAGCAGCCTCACACCATCATCAATTAGCTCCTCATGCTCGTCCACTCAGTGACTCTGCTCTCCCTCCTCTACTACCACACTTCCCACCTCTTGTAGCACCGCTCCTCATGGCCGCCAGTGACAGCACTAGACTGGGCACTCATGCTAGTTGCCAAGCTCGTAGGGTCCTTCCTCTAGGTGATCAACCAGGCCTTCCGTTGGAGGCCTTACACAAGGGATGTGTTCCTTAAGTGGGTCCCTAGGGATGGGCACCTACCCCCCATCTATGTGTTCTTGTACACTATATATGGACCCACAGAAGGAGCCGTTGTAGGGGGTGAAGAACATGATGGTTGCCGCCAAATTCCTCGACTACCCCGTCAAGAAGATGTCAGTGTACCTGTTGGACAATAGGGGGTTCGCCGCTCACATTGTTGCCCGCCAGGGAGGCCTACGCCTTCATTGCCACGTGGTTGCCCTTCTACAAGAGACACAAACTCCCAGTGAGGGCCTTGGAGGCATACTTCTCTACACAGGGTGGTGGATCTTCTCTCTATGATCATGAGTAGTAGCAGGGTAGCCCAAAGTTCATCAAGGAGAAGGAGAAACTCTCTCTCTCTCTCTCTCTCTCTCTCTCTCTCTCTCTCTACATTAGAGGGAGCTCTAATGACCTTACAAGCCTCCCCCACCCGAGCGGTCCACCTTCCTTCACCACCCGTTCCTCTCTCTTTGTTTTGTGTAGACAGGCAAGCTATTGGAGCCCACTTCTACACCCCATGATAAAGGAGCAGCAGCAACAACGTATCCTCAAACCTCATCACATCGAACCCTTGGTCTAGGTCATCGCCAGCATCTGCGCCACCCTCTCCCTCACCATCCTTGTTATCGACGTTGCTGTCATCTTTGCCTATGTCGTTGTGGAGACACTTGTAACGCCCCTACGCGGAATATCGGAGCGGTAATACAGTTATTTAAATAGTATAGAGTGATAATTAACAACAAACCATAGCACAATTTGGAATAATACCAATAAAATCCAACTTCATTAATAATTCCTCAAAACACTATTACATCCACTAATCAAAGCTAAAACTAGGGCCCATAATACTTTTTTAAAATCTACTATTACAAACAAACTGACTTATAACTACTACCTAACTAAAAAGCACGGGTTGTCGAAATGCGGGTCACTCTTGATCCTCCTCATTCCCTTCCTCATGAGTGTGGTAGTCTCCATAATACTCACCTGAAACGCATGAAATAAATAGTGCAGGATGATCAATAAACGCCCAGTAGGACTTAATCTCATATAAC
Organism: Colocasia esculenta; assembly: GCA_014218235.1. NCBI lineage: Eukaryota > Viridiplantae > Streptophyta > Magnoliopsida > Alismatales > Araceae > Colocasia > Colocasia esculenta. The sequence goes on along the minus strand of CM024758.1, from coordinate 145,328,375 downwards.
ATGCATGCTTTAAGTGATTAATGTCTTATAAGACAGGATATCTAGAGAGAAAAGTCATGGGTAGTCAGAGAGTAATGTTGCATGATAACGAGAATAATAGCACATCAACATGATAACGGATTGGCCATGTAACGAATAGCATGTATAGTGCACAAGAGTGCACTAGTCGCGATAGCATGTAACGATTGGTCGATCATTTTATCAACCCAGAGTATATAGTAATGTGATTGATTGATTGTCATAGATTAAATCTTGATAGTATAAATGGTGCTGAGTGTATGCCAAACACCCTCATCATTTTAACTTCTGCGGGCAAATGACACTTTTCAGATGCTCCTCTAAGACCAGATCGGGCCCTTTTGTCTGGCATTAGTTATGTTTATTATCTTAGACAATCATTGGATGGTCAGATAGAGTACCAAGAATAGATGAGAGTAATTAACGAATAGACGTGAGAGTAGAGAGAATGTGAACAGATGAGAGTATAGAGATAGTAGATGAGAACATGGACGTATTCGTAAAACAACGATAAACAGATGATAGTAACAGTTGCACAGCACTCGGTCTTGTGTCGACAGTCCGGTAGAATCACAACCATCTAATAGCCATGTTATAACACAGGCCAGAGCTCCGGCGTGATCTCAAGGTAAGAGAGAACATACTAAGGCTGTTGGATCATGCTGATCCCTAAGGGTATAATAGGTTTTATGGTACAACTCGCTCGTCGGCAATGGACGTCCGCCAAGCCAAGGAGACTTACGGAGCCTTGACAAGGAGTCCCTGGTCCGGTCAGTATATTCCCACGGAAAGGTGGTCCAAGCAAGAAAGAAATGTGTATAAAACAATTGTCCGTCATGCCTTGAGTGCTCGAAGGCAGAGGGATGCGATAGCGATAATAATCACACGAATAAAACGAAGACAAGTCCATTAAAATAATAAAGAGATTAAGTGAATAATTACACTTATTACCAGATATATTATTGAGTAAATTGATAAGATTATATGGCAACATTAATGTTTAATGTGTGCATGTGTAAGGTAATCATGAGAGCAAGATGTAATTATGCAAATAACTTTATTTAATGGATATCATGTGAATATTGTCCTATATTAGTAAACATGTCATTACTGTTCATAACAGTGCAATTTAGGGTTAAACAGTGTTTAAATGGCATGATTAACAAGGGTTTTCATGAAAATTAGGGTTCTGGGTGAAACAGTGTAATCAAGACGGGGTACCGGTCGCGTTTCAGATCGCGACGGTCGGTCTGTCGCATTCTCATGAACCGGGTCAAGCAATCGATTGCAGTTAAAATCGCGACGGGGTGGTCGGTCGCGATTCGAGCAGCAGGTCCAGAACGCGACGTGTCAGTCTGTCGCGTTCAGGCCGATCGGGAATAAGGTGTGAAGAAAGCGACGGGTCGAGCCGTCGTGTTCATGACGTGGCGCTCCACCCCGTCGCGACCTTCTGAGATCGCGGCGGGTTGGGCCGTCGCGTTCTCAAAGGCTGGCCAAAGCCCAAAAGGGAAACAACCCACTTTTAGGTCTCGGTCCATCCTTCCATGGCATGATACATGGCCATTTAAAATTCGATATAAAATCGTATGCATGTCCAAAAATTATGTAACTAGTCTTAACGAAAATAGACATGCAGATGTATTAACAGACACGAGTAATTAGAAAATAGGCATGGAATGCATATGCTTTAATTAGGTTACATTTCGGTGACCTAAATACATGCACAGTGATAGAATCTGATTTAATTCGCATAGAGTACATGATAGAAATTAGGGGAAATATGATCATTCGAATCCTAACATCATGCAGTACCTATGATAAAATTTGCAAGGTATGAGATCAAGTGTATGCATGGATTGAAGCCAAACAAGTGGGTTCGGGTACATGTTCATGACAGAGATTGGAGCATGAAATACTCCTTCATGGCACAACGATAATTGGGCAAACATGGGGCTTTGATAGAGGGGATCTTGGTCTACCTAGGGTCGAACACTACAAGAATACTGTGGATTAGCTACAGACACAATCCATAGCTAATCTGTAGCTAAACAGTATAGCTATAGATTAGCTACAGATTAGCTACAGATTATGTTTGTAGCTAAATCTTGGCCGCTAATTAGCTGCAGGAAATATTCGTAGCTAATCCGTAGCTAATTAGCTACAGATTAGCTACGAATATTTCCGTAGCTACTCCGTAGCTCATTAGCTACGAATATTTCTGTAGCAAATTTGTAACTAAATTTAGCGACAGAATAGCTACGGAAATACCTATAGCGAATCCGTAGCTAAATTGAGCTACAGATTAGCTGTTGATATTTCCTTAGCCAATTAGTAGCCACTTAGCTACGGATTAGCTACGCATATTTCCGTAGCAAATCCGTAGCTAAATCGAAACCCAAAAAAAATTTAAAAATAGTTTTCTCATGATTTTTTTACATGTACCTGTAAACCTGCTCATTCATTTAATGGAAACATACAACTATGCATATACACATCACACAAATACAAATTAACATAAATCCATAATTACAATTAATGTCTCATTAGAATGTTCACAACAAACGTAAGATTATTTTCTAAAAATATAAAAAGACAATGATGACGTGCTCCTAGTCATCGTGAATACGGAGATCCTCATTCTCATCATCTTCTCTCGGCCTCACGAGCCTCAATAACATGATTGGGACAAGGAGGAGCCTACAACAAGAAAGAGAAATAGCAAATATCACATAAACATGTAAATAATCAGAATAAGATGAAGAATAATTAAATATATACATACATGACTATCATCGGAAGGAGCCACCCTAGCAAGAGATCTCAAACCAACACCCATAGTTCTTAAGTAGGGACCAGAGTTTACATTAACCAATTGTTTAATAATATCATGTACTTTTGGAGGCCTTTGCACAACAAATACAGGTGAAAATGCATCGTGATGCAGCGTGCTTACCCACCAAATAATTGACTATTTTTAAGGAGTATATGTATAGTTCATACTTTGCTATTTGTTGGGTGTCTATTCCAGAAACGACTTAGATCATCCATGAAAGACTATTTGACGCAACATCTAGGGAGTAGTGTTAAGCTTCCAACAGTTTCATAGCCATTGAACTTAGGGCGTTAGGACGTGTTAGCTCTTTCCATGCTAAGACTAAAATTTATTAATAAGTACAACTGGGTTTTTCCCCCCTATATTCTTCTAAGAACGAGAATTGAATGAAAATCTTTGTTGGATTTTACACCTGCATGTAAATCCTGAATATCACGGTAAAGTTGTTAAAACACCTATAGGGTGTTCTGTCTCCTATATTTTCTTAGGGAACTTTGACAGTATGTCAATAAAAGTGACTCTATATGTTACCACACCATAGTTGTTGGATGGCCGGTTATGACCTTAGTGTGTGATTGTAGCAATCTGACATAATTTACAAATCTTTCACTAAAATTTTACAGACATGCATGTAAAACATCTAGTTCGATAGCAAAATCCATGTGGAGATATTTGTCCTAGAGACGTCCTCCTTTTATGCAGTCAGAACTCACTACAACAAGACGATATGATTTCAAATTCAATAAACAAAAAATGCTCTCAGGCAACAGGAGCAATGCCAACCCCATGAAATGACAAAACAGTAACATTCACCACAAAATGAAGATAGAAATTAAAAGGCATGCTTTCAATTACATGTCTACAAAATATTATACAAGGCTACTTAAATGAGGAAAAAATGTGGTGTCAGAAAGCTAGGATGGACTGGCTCCAAAATGGTGATCGCAATACTGCCTTTTATCAAGCTGTTGTCAAAAGTAACTGTCGAAGGAATTATATCCACAGACTTCAAATTGATGGTTTAGATAATTGGTGTGAGGATCAAGAATGCTAAAAAATGCAGCGGTATCTTTTTTCCAAACACTCCTCACATCTGAAAATTGCAGCATTGATAGCTATTTACTGGAGTGCATCCCTCACTAATCTCCTAGGAGCTTAATGCTTCTCTATGTGCATTACCTTCAGCTGAAGAGGTAGACGCTGCAGTGTGGGGGATGAATGGTAAGGGATCTCCTGGGCCAGATCAAGGCTGGTAGATATCTGATTTTAGATTACAAGTTTATTATGGACAAGGTTAGCAATACTTTAGCCTCTTGGAGAACCAAGATGCTATCCCAAGCAGGTCGGATTGTTCTGATCAAATCTGTTCTCACCTCTATCCTTATATATTTAGCGACTGCCACTTGTTTACCAAATATGCCATCCATTTTGTGGAGCGTCGTTGTGCTAATTTTTTCTGGGGTGGTGCGGATGGAGCTAGACGTCGGCACTGGATTGTCACGTCCTAATAAAAGACTATTTATCGGAAGTGACAAAGAACATGCACAAAAGATAATACTAATGTTTGTCTAATCCTAACGTGATATGCGGAAGTCTTATTACACAAGTACTCCTCATAACAACTAAGAGAGGAGTAGATTAAAAACAAATTCTATTCATCACATCTTGTCTCATACTACTAAAAAGAACAGTAAAGAGTTGGCTTGGCTTGACACGACCGTCTACTCAACACACATGCCCTTAAACTTCACCCCCATCTGAATTCTTGAAAAGGGTAGGAATAATGAGCTAACTAGACAGTAGAATTCAAATCCATAATTCAGGGGTGAATACATGATAGCCAGGCAAGGATAGCACGGATATCAAAGAGACATGATCAGATATCAGGACAGTGACAATAAAACATAGGGCATGCTCAGGTATATAGCTCAAAATTGGCTCATTTAACAGATACACAGTACAAGAATTATGATGACCATAATCAACAGTAAATGATGCAATGCCAAACATCCCGTTGCCCTTTATCATTCCCGTACGGCCCGTAATGAATTCGGGTGCTCCTCCCAAGACTGGACCAGCCCTATTTGCACAGGCATATCAGTCAAGTGGGGTCCAAGGACCAATAAATGTCATCATCAGTTAATCACATCTCACAAGGTGTTCAAGCATTTGAACTCTCAGGTTGTCAGGTTTTATGAACTCAGTTACCGAATACAGAAGACTAGAATCAACGGGGTATCATACGTAGTTGATAACTTCACGAATTATCTAAGGATGAGTGAGACACATAATGTGGATGAACTTTGTAGTATCATGACAGTAAATACCCATGTAAGGAAGAGGGTAGCTTGCTAGGCTATTAGGATAAAGTTTTAATAGGAGTTTATACATAGAAGATTGCTGAAATACAAGTCAGGACAATAGGTATCGACAGCCAGGAGGTGGCTGTCGACAGATAGCATCAGCCAGAGCATGGTTTGCTGGTCCTGGGACAGTATCTGTCGACAGCTATGGGCTGCTGTCGACAGATAGCAACAGGCCAGCAATCTGAGGTTTTGGGAGACTGGGTCTGTTGACAGTTATGGGCTGCCTGTCGACAGCTGGCAGCTCTCCTTTTAGATTGACTTTGAGTACACTTTAAGAACACCAATTATGGAACCTATGGATCAAGGCATGAAATATATCTAATAGAGGAACCTATTAGTAGTTTTCACAGTGCTTTATATGCCAAACAAGTGAGATGAAACAGGAGATTTGCAATCCATACTTGCCTAGCTAGAAACTAGGCATAACATAGAACTAGAAGTATAGCCATGATAGCAATAGTTTGTTAGAAGATTCGTACAAGATAGGCATTAAATCTCATAGTATTTCATGAATTTAAATCAAGGCATGAAGTACCAAACATCTAAATAGAAATAGTCACACTGTTCTAAAGATATTGAGACTTCTAACAAAACTCTATAATATGAACATGGATCAAGAGTGGAAGAGGAAAAATCTTGATCTCACAGTGGAACAAGGATCTTCTTCTCCCTAACATGAAGGTGTTTATCACAAATGAAGGAAGAACAAGGGAGTTACAGGTATAACAACTGGAATGCTCAGTCATAGTTCCTCATCATGTATGGAGGATAGAACTAGAGAGAAGGAGATGAATCCTACCTATCTGAATTCTTCCTTTGGTGAAGAAACCCACAATACCACAACGTATAACAGATGGAGAGATGGCCACAAGCAAAGGAGGAAGCAGCTATAGCAGCAACAACTACCAAAGTCTGCTTCACTGGCTTCCCAGCTACACCCAGCAGCAGCTCCAGCAGTAGCTCGAGCAGGACCAAGAGATGCACAAGGTGTAAAACCAACAATTCCAACTACACACCCACTCTGAAGTCTTGTGAACACAACAACATCATAGCAGGAAGGAGTCAGAAAGATAGGTATGAAGAATGAGGGGGTATATTCATAGCTAATTGGTCTTTCCATGCACAACGACACGTTGGTTGCCAATGTGTCATGATAAAAACCTTTTGGATTTTACCTCAACACGTAGCTCATGCAGGTTTCCCATGGTTTACACCTAGTTACATAGGTGTTAGCTTTAACCCCTCAATGTGGTGGCCTTCCAAGAGCTTAACATGTATGCCACCATAATTCACCAAAAATCCCCGCCGTAATTGACCCAATAATTCAGCTGGCCCCTTAGTTTTGATGTAAATATGTCCAAACAAAGCCTGTTTATATTAAAATTTCAACCATAAACTAATGTGATGGTTTTACAAATTATGGTGATTTAGTTTAATTTTTAGATTTTATTTTACACTGGGTGAAAAATCGCCTGGAAAATAGTTGCGTCAGTTTAATCTCAAAATCCGTACATCAATAAATCCAGATATTTACATTTCTGATATCACCATATTTTTTTGGAAATTATGGTGTTCTCGGATTTTACCTTCGTTACAGTTTTTCAGTGTCGCCCTGTCGGAGCGCGCACGTCCGAGTACAAAACTGGGGTAATATTTATTAGTGCTAATTATTCTCAGATATTACTTATTTTAATCTAATGATAATGGTTAAGTCCAATAACCCTATTATTCATGTTTTTCAACAGATAAGATTTTTTCGGGGTGTTACAACTCTCCCCCACTAAAAGAAATTTGGTCCTCCAAATTTTAATACATAGGGGTATGACTACTGACCTGGAAATAATTCTGGTTACTTATTCCTGATGGTATCTTCCAGCTCCCATGTTGCCTCCTCTTGTCCTCGCTTATTCCATTGAATCTTTAATAATGGAACCTCTTTATTCCGAAGTTGTTTGATTTTTCGATCGAGAATCTGTACTGGTTTTTCCTCATATGCCAAATTTCCTTGTACATCCAGATCTTGATATTCAATAATGTGTTCCGGATCATATACAAACTTCCTTAATATTGACACATGAAAGATATCATGTACATTGGATAATTGTGGTGTAAGTGTCAGTTGATATGTCATTTCACCAACTCTCTTCAATATTTCAAAGGTCAAATGTATCTGGGCTCAATTTTCCCTTGATACCAAATCTTTTAATTCCTTTCGGGGTAACACTTTAAGAAATACATGTTCCCCTTTCTGAAATTCCAACTCCCTTCTACGTCGATCGGCATAACGTTTTTGTCGGTCTTGAGCAGCTTTCATCCGATCTTGTACCAATTTGATGACTTTAGTCGTCTCTTGAATCATTTCGGGTCCAAGAATGTGTGTTTCTTTTAGTTCTACCCAACATAATGGTGATCTACATTGCCGACCATATAAAGCTTCGAATGATGCCATTTGAATGGTAGACTGGTAACTATTATTATACGCAAACTCCATGATAGCTAAATGAGTATTCCAGTCATTCCCAAACTCTAGTACACAAGCATGAAACATATCCTCAATAATTTGATTCACCCTTCAGTCTATCCATCAGTTTGAGGATGAAATGCGGTACTAAATTTTAACTTAGTTCCCAATGCATCCTGCAACTCTCTCTAGAAATGTGAAGTAAATCTTGCATCTCTGTCAGAAACTATGTTCTTTGGAATTCCATACAATCGCACAATTTCCTTCATGTACAGTGCTGCTAAAATATTGACACACCATCTTGTCTTTATTACTAAGAAATGAGCTGATTTAGTAAGTCTGTCAATGATTACCCATATAGCATCAAGTCCACTTCATGTTTTGGTAATCCCACAATAAAATCCATACCGACGCTGTCCCATTTCTATTTTGGTATCTCAAGTGGTTTTAGTTTTTCCGCAGGTTTCTAGTGTTCTGTCTTAACTTTCTGACATGTCAAACATTTAGCTATAAAGTCAACGATGTCTTTCTTCATGTTGCACCACCAGAAATGCTTCTTTAAATCTTGATACATCTTGACAGCTCCTGGATGAATAGTATAATATGATCAATGAGCTTCTTCCAAATCTGCTTCTTAATCTTAGAATTATCTGGCACACACAATCTGTCCCAGAACCGAAGATTCCCATGAACATCTTCATTAAAATCAGGTTTAGAGGCCAATTTTTCTATGAGTTATGTCAATATATGGTCATTGTCCTATTACTTTTTAATTTGTTTCAACAAATCTGACTGCACCGTCAAGTTGTTAATTACAACTCTTCCTTCTTGTGGTTCATCCTTCAAACTCAATGTGGAAAATTCCTTCAATAACTTCCATTCTTTAACTTGCAATCGGAATATCTTGGCTATAGGATTCCTGCTGAGTGCATCAGCCATAGTATTTCTTTTCCAGGATGGTATTCAATCTTGAAGTCATAATCTTTGATATACTCCATCCACCTTCTTTGTCTCATGTTCAGTTCTTTTTGTGAAAATAATATTTGAGACTCTTATAGTCGGAGTACACTATAAATTGATTATCATACAGGTAGTGTCTCCAAAGCTTGAGAGCAAAAACCACCGCGGCCAATTTCAAATCATGTACTGGGTAGTTTTTCTCGTGAGTCTTTAACAGTCTTGATGCATAGGCAATAACTCTTCCATCTTGCATTAGTACACATCCCAGTCCAACATTTGAAGCATCAGTATAAACCTCAAATATTTTCCTTCTACCGGTAAAGCTAAATTGGTGCAGTTGACAAACATTCTTTCAGTAACTGAAATGCTTGTTCACAACTCTCACTCCATTCAAATGTAATTCCTTTTCTAGTCAGTTGTGTGAGAGGCGAGGCAATTTTAGAGAAATCCTTGACAAACTGCCGATGGTAACTGGCCATGCCTAGAAAACTTCTAATCTCAGTGAGATTTTTAGGTTGCTCCCATTTCTGTATGGTTTCAATTTTGAAGAGTCTATTAATAGACCTTCTTTAGAGATTATATGTTCTAAGAACATCACTTCCTTCAACCAAAATTCACATTTGCTAAACTTTGCATATAACTTGTGATATCGTAGTAGTTGCAAAGTGATCCGTAGATGTGCTTCATGTTCTTCCATACTTTTAGAATAGATCGGTATATCATCAATGAATACAACTACAAATTGATCCAAGTAAGATCTGAACACATCATTTATCAAACGCATAAATGCAGCTGGTGCATTTGTCAATCCAAACGACATCACTATAAATTCATAATGTCCATATCTTGTTCGGAAAGCCATTTTATAGATATTCGGTTCTTGAATTCTAAGCTGATGATACTCGGATCTTAATCGATCTTGGAGAAACACTGAGCTCCAGACAACTGATCAAATAGATCATCAATTCTCGGAAGTGGGTACTTATTCTTTATAGTCAATTGATTTAACCATCGATAATCTATGCATAATCGCATAGATCCATCCTTCTTCTTAACGAACAGTACCGGAGCACCCCAAGGTGAGGTACTAGGTCTAATGAATCCTTTCTCTATCAATTCCAACAATTGCCTTTTTAGCTCTTTCAACTCTTCTATTGACATCTTGTACGGTGTTCTTGATACTGGTGTCGCTCCTGGTACTAATTCAATTAAAAATTTCACCTCCCTATTAGATGGTACGCCAAGTAGCTCCACAACGGAGACATGCACCTAACTGACGCCAGCAGTTCTCAGCCTTATGCCCGCTGAGATGACAATGTTTACAAACATATTTTCCTCCAACTGGAGCTTTTCCTGCCTTCTTAGCAGTCTGCTGAACCTTCGGGGCATTCCCCGACTCATACTTCCTCTTTCGGTTCGAGGATCCTTCTCCAGACTTCCCTCTAATCTTATCCACAATATCATTCGTAGCTTCCAGTGCCAAGGCTCTCTTAACCATTTCCGAATAGGTAGTGATTAGATGAGGAGTTAACTGCATAATAAAATTGGGACGCAATCCATTCATAAAATCTCTTAGCCTTTAATTTCTCCGTGGATATAAGATGCGGAGCATATTTTGACAACCGAGCAAATTGAGGCTCATACTCTGATACTGACATCCGTAGTTGCTTTAGACTAGCAAATTCATTTGCTTTCTTCTCTTGAACTACCTCGGAGAAGTATTGCTCGTTAAACAATTCCACAAACTCTTCCCAACTAACTTGATTTGAATCTTCCAGGGTAGCTTCCACAGTTTCCCACCAAGCACGGGCATCCCGATCTAATTGGAATGTAGTCAAACGAACCTTTTGCTCTTCTGTACACTTAATCATTCTGAATATCCTTTCAATGTCTTTTAGCCAATTCTCTGCTTCATCCGGATCCGTACTTCCTGCAAATCTCGGAGGATCTAGACTTCAAAAATCCTTAAATAACTTGTTCCATTATGGCTATTACTTTTGGCTACTACTTTCATTACTCGGGTCAAGTTGTGCATCACCACAAGAAAATGCGGAGTTTCTGACGGAGGCTTTCCGTCGGAAATCCGTCGGTAATCCGTCAGAAAATCCGTTTCCGACAGCTTTCCGTCAGAAACTTATCGGAAATAGCCCGTCGGAAATAGTTGGTCAGAAAATTACCGACGGAAAAGAATTTCGTCGGAAATTGGTCGGAAACTCCGATTATTGCGTCGGAAATCGGTCAGAAATCGGTCGAAATCAGTTTCTGACGGATAAGCCGACAGACAAATTCCGTCGGAAATATCTGTCGGTAAAACCGCTTTTTCTAGTAGTGCATTGAACTTTCCATTTTCCTCCAATTAGCGTCACCTCCGTCCATAACTAAATTGAAAAAGTATATGAAACAATAATAATACATTCATTAATTTCACAATCATCCCAAACTTACATTCATCACATACACAATTCAAATTCACAAAACACACCATCTCTATTAACAAGTCAAGTATTTACATCATAGTACATTTCCATTCATCCACAAACTGAAATACCCCAGCCTTCTCCTTCCAAGTCTTGTCATTTTTACAAAAACATAACCTCCACTAACCTCTCACTCCACATACACATGGGAGTTGGATATATAGAGTCAACATTTAAACAAAAAGAGAGGTTTATAAAAAGACAGGTTGCCTAAGTCCCTTTCTAGCTTTGGGTCAGATCTACAACAGTCTCCATAGATGGTTGTGGTTGTTCCCTTCTAACTCCGTGGTACAACTCTCTCACAGCATCCATCAATGCCTCCCAATACCCTTCGAACTGATGGAGCAACATATCATGCCCCAGCTTCAGGTTATCCAAATGGTTCATAACTTGAGTCATGGTGTCTAGGGACGCACGAGGGTTGCTGGCAAGGAATGCACCCACGGTCAAGTTGAGCACTTCTTCCTTGATTAGCACATGGGCTTCTCGTTGGGCGTGGGCATATAACTCTATGTCCTGACGTAACATTTCCATGGCTGCTACCAACTTCTCTTGAGCAGTCATATCCATGTTGAAATAAATATCAAGTTAAGCATTTACATGGTTACAAAAATCATGCCACTAATCCCATGTTTCTATCCCAACTCACTGGTTATCCCTAGGTTTATCGAACTAAAGCTCTGATACCAAATTATCTGTCACGTCCTAATAAAATGCTATTTATCGGAAGTGACAGAGAACAAGCACAAAAGATAATACTAATGTTGTCTAATCGTAACGTGATATGCAGAAATCTTATTACACAAGTACTCTTCATAACAACTAAGAGAGGAGTAGATTAAAAACAAACTCTATTCATCACATCTTGTCTCATACTACTAAAAAGAACAGTAAAGAGTTGGCTTGGCTCGACACGACCGTCCACTCAGCACACATGCCCTTAAACTCACCCCCATATGAATTCCTGAAAAAGGGTAGGAAATAATGAGCTAACTAGCCCAGTAGAATTCAAATCCATAATTCAGGGTGAATACATGATAACCAAGGCAAGGATAGCATGGATATCAAAGAGACATGATCAGATATCAGGACAGTAAGATCAATACAGTGACAATAAAACATAGGGCATGCTCATGTATATAGCTAAAAAATTGACTCATTTAACAGATACACAGTACAAGAACTATGATGACCATAATCAACAGTAAATGATGCAATGCCAAACATCCCGTTGCCTTTTATCATTCTCGTATGGCTCGTAATGAATTCGGGTGCTCCTCCTAGGACTGGACCAGCCCTATTCGTACATGCATATCAGTCAAGTGGGGTCCAAGGACCCAATTAATGTCATCACTAGTTAATCACATCTCACAAGGTGTTCAACCATTTGAACTCTCAGGTTGTCAGGTTTTATGAACTCAGTTACCGAATACAGAAGACTAGAATCAACGGGGTATCATATGTAGTTGATAACTTCACGAATTATCCAAGGATGAGTGAGACACATAATGTTGATGAACTTTGTAGTATCATGACAGTAATACCAATGTAAGGAAGAGGGTAGCTTTCTAGGCTATTAGGATAAAGTTTTAACAGGAGTTATACATAGAAGATTGCTGAAATACAAGTCAGGACAATAGGTGTCGACAGCCAGGAGGTGGCTGTTGACAGATAGCATCAGCCAGAGCATGGTTTGCTGGTCCTGGGACAGTATCCGTCGACAGCTATGGGCTGGCTGTCAACAGATAGCAACATGCCAGCAATATGAGGTTTTGGGAGACTGGGTCTGTCGACAGCTATGGGCTGCCTGTCGACAGCCGCCAGCTCTCCTTTCAGATTGACTTTGAGTACACTTTAAGAACACCAATTATGAAAGATCAAGGCATGAAATATATCTATTAGATGAACCTATTAGTAGTTTTCACAGTGCTTTATATGCCAAACAAGTGAGATGAAACAGGAGATGCAATCCATACTTGTCTAGATAGAAACTAGGCATAATATAGAACTGGAAGTATAGCCATGATAACAATAGTTTGTTGGAAGATTCCTACAAGATAGGCATTAATCTCATAGTATTTCATGAATATAAATCAAGGCATGAAGTACCAAACATCTAAATAGAAATAGTCACACTGTTCTAAAGATATTGAGACTTCTAACAAAACTCTATAATATGAACATGGATCAAGAGTGGAAGAGGAAAATCTTGATCTCACAGTGGAACAGGATCTTCTTCTCCCTAACATGAAGGTGTTTGTACATCTCGGGTCTAGTTGAGGTTCGGGTCTGGTTGACGGCATAGGTGTTGTCGTTGATCAGGGGTTGACGTCCAGGGGTAGGTCGTTGACCTAGGGGTTGGCGTCCAGCGTTGTGGACGTTTGTTGTTGAACTTGACGGCAAGCGGTCTTGACATCGACTCTTTGGCGGTTCGAGTAGACGGCAAGGGATGCTGACGTCTATTGTCGCGCCTGTTGAAATAGGCGGACCCGTGAGCAGCCATTTCCTCTCCTTTTCCTTCTCTTTTTCTCCTTTTCGATATTTGTCCGTTTTCACTCGTTCAGGTGGTTGAGGGGAGCTCGTGGAAAGACCTTGGTGCGCGAGGCAGAGTTAGATCGGGCAGAAAACAGCGGATCGGGTGGCGGTTTTCGCGAGGAAGCTTCTAAGGGTTCGGCGCGAATTGAGGTTTGGCAGGACTTCTTACACGCTTCGGAGGTAGGGACTCGACCCCTTAGTGTTCTTGTAGTGTTAATTTCATGCTTGTTGCGTGTGATTTGCGTGAAATCGTGCTTTGAGGAGGTTTTCCTTTTTGCCGGGATTTTGAGTGGTTTGGCCGATCCATGCGTTGGATCGTGGTTTCCGGTGTTGCTGTAGTGTAGTATGATGTGGGGGAGAGTTTCTCCTTCATCATTTCGCTGGTCTGAGGGCTGGATTGCTCTCTTTGGGATCGGAGTATGCTTGTTTTCAGCTGCTGGAAGCTGAAAAATAAACGTCAGGGTTGTTGACGTTGACCTCTTCAGGAAGAAGTTAACGGCTGGAGCCCTTGCCGTTAAGTTCTTCAGTGGAGGATCCAGACGGCGTGTTCTTTGTCGTCTAATTCTTCATGGTAGGATATAAACGACAAGATCGTTTGTCGTCGAGTTTGAGTGAACGGCCAACGCGCGACCGTCTACCTTCTTATAGACGTCTAGGGTGTTGCCGTTTACCCTTAGTTAACGACAGTCGATGTTGCCGTCTACTTGCAGGTGAGTTCCCAGCAAGCTGTGCTTTCCCTTCTTCCGTGGTTTGAGGTGTTGACATGCGGTGTCCGCCTGTTAGCACAATCCGCCAAGTGTAGAGAGTGTCTCTACCTGTGCTCGTGTTGTGTTTGACTGTGTCGAGACGTGACACGGGGCTGTTCGTTGGTTGTGTACGGGTTTCAGGCGTTGAGTGTGTTCCGTCTGTTGTACGCGCGTTGCGTTACCGCGTGCCCGTTTCTGTTGTGTTTCCTAGGTGTGGGTGCGACTCCGTCTAGATGACTAGCGTGTGGTTGTCCTCCGCTAGTGAGCCAGGATGCCGAGTGCGACTCTGTCCCGTGCGTACTCCTTGTGGTGGTTTTGAGCCGGTCTCCGTGGAGCCCCTTCTCTACCGCTAGGTCTGGCGTAGGGGAAAAACCGTCGTGGACCAGACGTGAGAGAGAGCGTCTGTAGTGTGCACACGTGGCTAGGGTTGCGAGACTCTGTGGTTTCAGGACGCTGAACAGCAGACCCTGGTTGAGTCCTACTTTGTGAGTGCTGTGTGAGCTCTTGCGTGCGAGCTTGTGTGTGTGCTGTGCTTGTAATGTTGTCGAGCCGGCGAGGTTCCAGTTTCTCTCAGTGCACTCCTGAGGGAGTTGCGCACTACGTTACAGTTCCTAAGTGTGTTGACAGAGTGTGCGCGTTTACTTACAGTCGCTTTTGTTTAGCACTGTTTAGTAGCTCTGTTTTACCGGTGGGGGTTAGTTGCCCTACTGGGTCTCTTTTTGTGAGACTCACCCCTTCCCCTCAGGTGGTTTGTGGTCGGCTTTTGAGGTTCGAGGAGCTGTGTCTCTCCGTAGTTGGTCTCATCTTGCTGTTGTGAGTAGTACTTTACTCCTGTTCTTACTGTACTCTTACTTTATGTTGTCTCTGAGTTATGCCAGTTTGAGATGCTTTTAAATTATGATGTGTACATTTGTTTATATGTTCTCCTCAGGCACTTCTTTTCTTACCCTTTCGAGTTTCGACTCGTGGTTAGCGGGTCAGGATTCGGGTTACCGGTTGGTTACTGGTAATGCGGATCTTGGGTCGTTACAGTTGGTATCAGAGCCTGGTCTGTCGAGACATATAAAAATGTTCTGTATAACTCAGAGTTGGTAGAGTACAGTAGCAGCAAGCGGTCTGGAGTTGTTTTGCATTTTGATTTTTGTGCATGTCCTGTGTAGATTTATTATGGCTCCAAGGCGGTGTCGTGAGCAGAGGGTGGTTGTGTAGACATCTCAGCAGGAGGCTGGAGATGCCCCGCCACCACCATTGGCTCAGCCTAGACCTCAGGACGCGCACGGTGGTGTAGTGCCACCGCTTCCCCTCAGGTTACTCAGGGTTTTGATTGGACCTCGCAGTTGGTTAGAGGTCGAGGCCGGAGCACTGGCAGGTGTTGTTAGTGGCTTGTGTTCCCGACGCTGTTGCGGCATATTTGTATGCTGCAGCGACGTAAGCTGACTTTTTGCAGACCCAGGTGCAGGTTGGAGCAGCGCAGGCTCAGCAGGTCCGTCTCGACAAGTACAGCAACAGACTGGTTCGCAGCCATATTCGAGGGTTCGGAGGAGGTTTCTTCGTTCCAGGAGGTTGACTGAGCAGAGGCAGCTGCCAGTTGAGAGCGTTCAGCAGCCTGGTGTGCAGCCCCAGCAGCAGAGTCAGCGCCTTTTTAGTGGCCGGTGTTACCGGTGTGACTAGTTAGGCCACATGGCTCGGGACTGTCCCCAGTTGCGGCATGACCAAGTATTGAAGTCAGTTTTAACTTGAGTATAGTGGTATTGGTAGTTAGTGGGCTCAGGCAGGTCGTTGTGCAGTGTTTGTGTTATGTACCTGGCCTGATTGGTGTCAGAGGTGGTTTATTTTGTGGAAGGTACCGTGGTTGTCCTTGGTTGGTAGCCATAGTTTTGTTGGGTCCCGGTACTTCCTGCTCTTTTGTTTTTGGTAGAGGTATTAGTTTTGTGTCAGGTTGGTGGTTACCAAACCCGGTTGCCTGAAATATATCTCTGAGTTTTTAGCGTGAAAATGGATATGTTTTGGCTTGTATTGTCGTTTCCGGTGCCACCTGTTGTAGGTAGACCTGTTCGTACTATTTGTTGTGAGGGATTTTTAGGCTGCGAGCAGTGGCGGCTTAACGGTTGTTATTGTGACGACGCCTCCTCATGACATTTCCAAGTGCGGTTCGTTGCCCGAGCTTACACGGCGGTTGTGTCCTGGCTGTGCTTAGTCTCTGTAGGCATTGTTGGTCTGGCCTAGTGCGGACCCGTGTTTTGGTAATTTTTCAGTTGGCGTTCTTTCGGAGTCCTTTTGATTCCGTAGTCCCCTCTAGGATGCCAATCTGTGGTGGCACTAGCATGTGTAAGTTTTCCGACCTCGTGGTGTGTGTCCGGAGTTCGCAGTGATTTTGGCCGTTGGCTCTCTACCTTATGGAGGTCTGAGGTGGCCATGTTTATGGTGAGACGTGGTACTCGCCTAGTTGCTGTGTGGCCTTGGCAAGTGTGCCACGGGTGTTTCCCGCTTTGTGTCTTAAGGGTTGGGGCCGGTGTGGCCTGTAATGCCCTTTTGACCTGTAGTTTTTGCGTGTGTGGCTTTTGGCAGATCCCTTGTGGAGAGTCTTCCTATTAGCCTGTGGCGTTAAGTTTTTCGCCTCTGGGACACGTGTGCTAGCCTATGCCATGTGGTCGTACCGTTGCCGTTGTGGAGTAGCTGCTTTGCTTTGTCTAGGTAGCCCTGTCGGTGGTACACCAGGATAGGTTGTGGCATGTGTCTAAGTTTTCCTTTCTCTTCGGAGCGAGTGTGATCGGGGCTGGTACCCTGCGTCGGTATGAGTGCCTCTGAGGTCGATGTGTTGTTCTCGACCTCTGTGGTTGTTTCGGTCCCTGTGTGGTTAGTGTGTTGCCAATTCCATGTCGGTTTCCATTTATGTGTGCCGTGGATGAGTCTAGAAGCGCTGGCGGAGTCTTCTGTCGGTTCGTGTGGTGACAGTGAGGCCTTAGGCTTGCTAGTGCTCGACCACGTGTTTTGTTTACGTTGTGAGGTGAAAAGTGTTGGTCATCCTTTACACGATCTCCGCGGTTCTTCGCGTAAGTGCTGTGTGGTGCTGTGGAGCGAGTGGTTTTAGGGTTTTGTGGCTCCACGTGCCTAAGTGGCCCTGTCGGACCACGATGACGGTCTGGGTAAGACCTAGTGGTGACAGTGGATACTGTTTAGTGTGTTGAGATTTTTCTGCATGTGTTGCTGTCCTTGTCGGACCACGAGGAAGGTCTCGGTGAGACACTAGTGGCGACAATGGACGTTGTTCCGTGTGTTGCGGACTGTCAGCGAGTGCGATGTTGCGTTGGTTTCGTCGCCCGTGTGACTTTTTGGTTCAACTGATGATCGGTGCTAGCTGTGGCTAGTAGCGTGAGGTTGCATCCCTGAGCGTTGCGTTTTACTCTCAGGTGGATGGTTTCTGTGTTTTTATCGTCGTCTGTGCCCTTTGTCGAGTTCTGTTGACGACAGGTGGTTGCCGATTTGTGTATCTGACAGCGAGGTTTGTTGATGATTGTGGTTGTATTTTTCACTGTTAGCGTGTTTTTGCCCTCGGTTGGCCAGTGCAGCGTGAGCAGAACTTCAGAGAGTTGAGGTGACTGTTTACCTGGTGCCAGCCCAAGCATTGTGAGTAATTCGAAGAGTTTCGAGTTTTGTGCAGATTCTTCTGGTGTTGGCTTGGGAGCTGTGCTAATGCGGTATGTCAAATTGGTGCCTTGCGTGTCGCGTTAGTCAAGCCCCACAGGGAGAGTTACCCGACCGATCGCTTGAGTGTGTAGCTGCATGTGTTGGCAGCTTGTGGTGTCAGCAGCTAGTGAGTGTCCGGTAATGAGGACCTGTGTGGACGACCGTGTAGTTCTCCTCTGGTATATGTGGAGGTGGACAAATGTGTTGTCGCTGGACTATGGTTAGTCCAGTGGGCTGTGGAAATGGTTTGTCTCCTTAGTCGAAGGTTTTGTTCTTTAGTGTTGGTTTTGACCATGGTGCGTTCCATGTGTCTTTGTCGTTGAGGTACTCTTCTTGCGGCGTTGTGTATTTCCCTTGCTACTATGTGTTAGTGATGACACTGGTTGGCAGTACCGGAGTGTTGCTGTTCCTTGCGGGTTGCCGAGTTCTGAGGTTGAAGAACAAGGTGATCTCAATGTTTTATGTTGTTGGCAGCGATGCTCAGGTGGGTGTGTTGACCGGTGAGCGGGATGCGCGTGTAATTTTGTACCTCTGTGTTGCTGTCTCTTCCTCTTGTGTGGCTTGAATTTCGGGGGCGAAATTCTTTTAAGGGGGGAGGGCTGTAACATCTCGGGTCTAGTTGAGGTTCGGTCTGGTTGACGGCATAGGTGTTGTCGTTGATCAGGGGTTGACGTCCAGGGGTAGGTCGTTGACCTAGGGGTTGGCGTCCAGCGTTGTGGACGTTTGTTGTTGAACTTGTCGGCAAGTGTCTTGATGTCGACTCTTTGGCGGTTCGAGTAGACGGCAAGGGATGCTGACGTCTACTTGTCGCGCCTGTTGAAATAGGGCAGACCCGTGAGCAGCCATTTCCTCTCCTTTTCCTTCTCTTTTTCTCCTTTTCGATCTTTGTCTGTTTTCACTCGTTCAGGTGGTTGACGGGAGCTCGTGGAAAGACCTTGGTGCGTGAGGCAAAGTTAGATCGGGCGGAAAACAGCGGATCGGGTGGCGGTTTTTGCGAGGAAGCTTCTAAGGGTTCGACACGAATTGAGGTTTGGCAGGACTTCTTACACGCTTCGGAGGTAGGGACTCGACCCCTTAGTGTTCTTGTAGTGTTAATTTCATGCTTGTTGCGTGTGATTTGCGTGAAATCGTGCTTTGAGGAGGTTTCCTTTTTGCCGGATTTTGAGTGGTTTGGCCGATCCCTACGTTGGATCGTGGTTTCCGGTGTTGCTGTAGTGTAGTATGATGTGGGGGAGAGTTTTCCCTTCATCATTTCGCTGGTCTGAGGGCTGGATTGCTCTCTTTGGGATCGACGTATGCCTGTTTTCAGCTGCTGGAAGCTGAAGAAATAAACGTCAAGGGTTGTTGACGTTGAACTCTTCAGGGAAGAAGTTAACGGCTGGAGCCCTTGCCGTTAAGTTCTTCAGTGGAGGATCCAGACGGCGTGTTCTTTGTCGTCTAATTCTTCATGGTAGGATATAAACGACAAGATCGTTTGTCGTCGAGTTTGAGTGAACGGCCAACGCGCGATCGTCTACCTTCTTATAGACGTCTAGGGTGTTGCCGTTTACCCTTAGTTAACGACAGTCGATGTTGCCGTCTACTTGCAGGTGAGTTCCCAGCAAGCTGTGCTTTCCCTTCTTCCGTGGTTTGAGGTGTTGACATGCGGTGTCCTCCTGTTAGCACAATCCGCCAAGTGTAGAGAGTGTCTCTACCTGTGCTCGTGTTGTGTTTGACTGTGTCGAGACGTGACACGGGGCTGTTCGTTGGTTGTACGGGGTTTCAGGCGTTGAGTGTGTTCCGTCTGTTGTACGCGCGTTGCGTTACCGCGTGCCCGTTTCTGTTGTGTTTCCTAGGCGTGGGTGCGACTCCGTCTAGATGACTAGCGTGTGGTTGTCCTCCGCTAGTGAGCCAGGACGCCGAGTGCGACTCTGTCCTGTGCGTACTCCTTGTGGTGGTTTTGAGCCGGTCTCCGTGGAGCCCCTTCTCTACCGCTAGGTCGGGCGTAGGGGAAAAATCAGTCATAGACCAGACGTGAGAGAGAGCGTCTGTAGTGTGCACACGTGGCTAGGGTTGCGAGACTCTGTGGTTTCAGGACGCTGAACAGCAGACCCTGGTTGAGTCCTACTTTGTGAGTGCTGTGTGAGCTCTTGCGTGCGAGCTTGTGTGTGTGCTGTGCTTGTAATGTTGTCGAGCCGGCGAGGTTCCAGTTTCTCTCAGTGCACTCCTGAGGGAGTTGCGCACTACGTTACCAGTTCCTAAGTGTGTTGACAGAGTGTGCGCGTTTACTTACAGTCGCTTTTTGTTTAGCACTGTTTAGTAGCTCTGTTACCGGTGGGGGTTAGTTGCCCTACTGGGTCTCTTTTTGTGAGACTCACTCCCTTCCCCTCAGGTGGTTCGTGGTCGGCTTTTGAGGTTCGAGGAGCTGTGTCTCTCCGTAGTTGGTCTCATCTTGCTATTGTGAGTAGTACTTTACTCCTGTTCTTACTGTACTCTTACTTTATGTTGTCTCTGAGTTATGCCAGTTTGAGATGCTTTTAATTATGATGTGTACATTTGTTTATATGTTCTCCTCAGCACTTCTTTTCTTACCCTTTCGAGTTTCGACTCGTGGGTTAGCGGGTCAGGATTCGGGTTACCGGTTGGTTACTGGTAATGCGGATCTTGGGTCGTTACAGTTGGTATCAGAGCCTGGTCTGTCGAGACATATAAGAAAATGTTCTGTATAACTCAGAGTTGGTAGAGTACAGTAGCAGCAAGCGGTCTGGAGTTGTTTTGCATTTTGATTTTTGTGCATGTCCTGTGTAGATTTATTATGGCTCCAAGGAGGTGTCGTGAGCAGAGGGTGGTTGTGTAGACATCTCAGCAGGAGGCTGGAGATGCCCCGCCACCACCATTGGCTCAGCCTAGACCTCAGGACGCGCACGGTGGTGCAGCAACAACTACCAAAGTCTGCTTCACTGGTTTCCCAGCTACACCCTGCAGCAGCTCCAGCAGTAGCTCAAGCAGGACCAAGAGATGCACAAGGTGTAAAACCAACAATTCCAGCTACACACCCACTCTGAAGTCTTATGAACACAACAGCAGCATAGCAGGAAAGGAGTTAGACAGATAGGTACGAAGAAAGAGGGGGTATATTTATAGCCAATTGGTCTTTGCATGCACAACGACACGTTGGTTGACAATGTGTCATGGTAAAAACCTTTTGGTTTTTACCTCAACACGTAGCTCATGCAGGTTTCCCATGGTTTACACGTAGTTACATAGGTGTTAGCCTTAACCCCTCAATGTGGTGGCCTTCCAAGAGCTTAACACGTATGTCACCATAATTCACCAAAAATCCCCACCGTAATTGACCCAATAATTCAGCTGGCCCCTTAGTTTTGATGTAAACATGTCCAAAAAAAAACCTGTTTGTATTAAAATTTCAACCATAAACTAATGCGATGGTTTTACAAATTATGATGCTTTTAGTTTAATTTTTAAATTTTATTTTACACTTGGTGAAAAATCACCAAAAAATAGTTGCGTCAACTTAATCTCAAAATCCGTATGTCAATAAATCCACATATTTATATTTCTGATATCACCATATTTTTCTGAAAATTATGGTGTTTTCGGATTTTACTTTCGTTACAGTTTTTCAGCGTCGTCCTGTCGGAGCGCGCACGTCCGAGTACAACACTAAGGTAATATTTATTAGTGCTAATTATTCCTAGATATTACTTATTTCAATCTAATGATAATGGTTAAGTCCAATAACCCTATTATTCATATTTTTCAATAGATAAATTTTTTTCGGGATGTTACATAGATATCATGGAATATTATTCAACGGCCTAAGGAAGAGGGAGGCCTGGGAATCAGAAGTCCGTGGCACACTGAAGTTTCATTAACTACAGCTGGTCTGGAATACTATCCATGGCAATTCCCTTTGGTCCAGCTAAGCCAGAAGTCGCTTTCTGCAAACTCCTTTCTCTGAGCGCACCAAAGCTTTCCCGGTTGGTGTCCCTAAGGATATTTTTTTCATGGTGAAATCTCTTATTTTAAATAATACCAGATGGATTCTAGGAAACAGTGAAAGGATTAATTTCCTTCTTCATAACTGGATTGGAAAGCAGCCATTCATATATTAATATATATAATATAATTTATAATATATCTATTAATCCATATATATCTACATAGATACATATATACTATATATTTATACATAGATATATGAGAAAATTAATTAGAAGTTTCTGGCTATAATAGGGAGGTGCTTACTGTAACTTGATTTATAAATATAAATATACATAGATATATAGATGTATAGATATAGATGTATATCCAACTTTTTGAGATTCTTATACAGTCTTTTACATGTGCCTTATCCTTGAAACTCCCAAATGCTACATAACTGTCGGGAACATAATAATAATGAATGTGTACTTACTGTTCGAGTCTTCAAACTCTACTAGATCAAGATGTCTATAGGGGCAAGTCTAAGTCCTTGGGAGAAACACCCGAACTCGGTTCCTGAATCGAACATGATTCAAATATACCTGTCGCGAATGGATCTTCCAAACTCGACCCCTGAATCGGTCTATTCGAATATGTACTCATCGAGATTGGACATACTGAGTGTCTCAACATTGAACACTACTACTGCTTGACTGATGAATTATATGTTATTGTTTTCCATCAGCATGACTTAACTGGGTTGCATTTACTGTCAGTACGTGTTCAATGGATTGCTAGATAGTGATTACACGTTTGATAACGATGGCATGTCGTTATGTGCCCGACACTCGTTGTTTTGATTTAGTTCATTAATGTATTGATTTAATCTTGCATGGTTTAATACTGTACATCTTGATTTGCATTATTCATCCCTTTCTTGAACACTGTTAATTGTGATCCTCGTGTGCAGCAAATTTCCTTGATTCCAATATCTATTTCTTGTTATTAGATGGTAAATTCTACTGGGCAAGACTGCTCATACCTACTCTTTTTCCAGGTATACATCAGTTCTAGAAGGCGGGGCAATGGGAGTTGTGTGCCGAGAGATCGACACTTGTCATGTCTAACCTTTGAATTACGGTTGAGGATCATGTAATTACCTCCACTTTGAGGAACAAATGTTAATTTATATTATATTATAGGCCACGACCCCCGGGTAATTCTTGCTCGAAAATTTTTTAACTTGTTCTCGATTTTATGTTCGGTCACGTCTCGACATTTATCGAAATATTAAATGGCAGGACGTGACACTTATATACTTACACATATATGTATGTATATATGTATATACTTATACATACACTTAAAATACTATATATGTATATATATATATATTACATATAAGTACATAATTAAACATATTTATACAAGTATATAAGTATGTATAAATAATACAACAATATATGTTTATATATATGTTATATATGTTTAATATATATGTTATATATAATATATGTTTATATATATGTTTATATAATATATGTTTATATATAGTTATAAACATATATATAAACATATATTGTTGTATTTATTTATACATACTTATATACTTGTATAAATATGTTTCCATATATATATATATATATCTAATTAGCTACGAAAACTTTCCATAGCTAAATCTGTAGCTCATTAGCTACAGATTAGCTACGGAATTATTCTATTGCTAATTCATAGCTAATTAACTATGGATTTATCTATGGAATGACCACGTAGTTGATCCCCAACTAATTAGCTACGGATTTAGCTATGGAATGATCTCGTAGCGGATCTATAGCTAATTAGCTACAGATTTGCGGCAGATTATTTTCATCGTAAATCTATAGCTAAATTATAATTTTGCGATGACAGTATATTTGTCGCTAATCAGTAGCAATTTAGCTACGGATTAGCTACCAATATTTCTGTAGCTAAATTCCGTAGCTAAACTGTATTATTCTTGTAGTGTTCGAACTTAATTGATTTGTGCTTGAGAGATTGTCTACCTTTTCACGCTGTAAAGATCCTAGAGTTTGGAGAAGTGTGATGATGGTGAAATCCCCTTGCTCCAAGCCTCTCCTCCTTGCTCTCATCATCCACAACCTCCTCTCCTCGTTCTCCAATGCTCCAGAAACAATCTAGATACGAATTGGAAGTCTATTTGTTGGTTTAAAGAGTCCTACACCTTAAGAACTCTTCATTCTCTTCAAACTCCGAATTTTCACATTTATCTCCTCTTTTCTAACATTTATCCATCTAATTGGATTGGGAAGAGGTCTAATTTTGTGGCTAAGGGGTTAGGATGAGATTAGGACTCCTTTTTAGGATAATTATAAGTTAAATAGTGATTATCATAACCTTTATTATTTATTATTAATTAAGGTGCGAATTTCTACTTAATTATCTCCCTTCCAACTTGGACTCTTTACATTTGGGCCCATTCAGTCATGTTTGGACCATTAGTATAATCTATTTCCTAATTTAGTTTAATAAGTTTTTAATTTAATCACATTTATCAATTAGATTCTTATTTTATTTTAATTTAATATCATTTATTGAAAAATTAAAATCAGAGTTACTACAACACTGGTGTAAGTGGTTGGGGGGATGACAACAAGAAGAACATGGTCAAAAATAAAAAATAAATAAACATAAACAAATATTGACAGAACAAATATCATGTCTCATTACCTGCGTTTCCCCTACCTTTAACCCATTTCAGACATATTACGGTAGTTTTCATAAAGATAGTGGTATAGAGATAATTCGATAAGATTTTAGGGATATATAAATAATTTTTCTAATTAATTTTATACGTAATCAAAATAAAAATTTACAAATATCTTACTTAATTTCACTTTTAACTGATCAAAAGTTCAGATAATGATTTGGTGTAATTTATCTTTTTTATATGTGAAAATGGATATATACCTGCCGGTACATCTATATTGGTGACCGATATATTTGTATCTGTATCCGCAAAAACAATTGGAGCTGGGCTATTAGTCTATCTGAGCAAAACTCGATCTATTTACATCCCTGATTGGAGCTGGGCTCGGTTGGTCCCATGGGCTGATACAACTAAAATCTGAACCTTTCACAATTTCGGAATTTTCCGTAGTATGTTTCTAGGTTTTGATCACAAGAGAATGGATGTTAATGCAATGCCCTCACTAGTTCTTGCATGCTTCATTTGCCCAGCTTATCTGAGAAGTTGTTGATGTGATAATTAAGAAAGAGGGTCTGTGTATTCTATCATATTTGGCCACCAAATATATAGTTGCATTTCTTCCAGTACTGTTCTTTTCCTATGTTGCATTTCTTCTACTGTTCTTTTCCTATGAGAGTCACTCACTAGTTATTGTAGGTGCCTGACAAATTCAATAGGTGCCTTGCATTCAAACAATTTGAAATCAGGTCACTATTCCTCACTTTGTTTGAATCTGATATGATAGATGTCTAATTTCCATGTACCTGATACAAAAATAGTACAATGTTAAACTACTTTTTTCGTCATGACTTACTGCAAATAAAATGTTATAAAAAAAAGTATAGGTAAATGAGAGAAATGTTATAGTGCGGCAGTGTCTTTTGATACGGCTTCATTGTAACATAGTACAGACGTTAGATTTCAATCCACGATATAACGGTACATAGATGTGCTCGATGCTCGGTGTGTTCGAGTGTTCGAAATATTTGTTACTCGGTTTGGTATGTTCGGTGTTCGATATGTTCGGTGAATATAATTAGACCGTTAAATTAAAATCCAACGATCGCATGTGACACTACAAGAAAAAAACGGGAATAGAGACCGAAATAGCGACTGAATAGAGACCGAACTTGTCGGTGAACAATTTCTGGTCACAAATCTGTGACCGAAAAAGTTCGGTCACTATTCGGTCACTAATTAGTGACCGAATAGTCACCGAAGCACTTCAGTCGCTAAAAGTGTACATCAGAGACCGAATAATTTCGGTCACAATTCGGTCCCTGATATAGCGACCGAATGAGACCGAAATTATTCGGTCTCAAATAGAGACCGAATTCATCAGTCAATTCGGTCCCTGATATATTTGAGACCGAATTCATCAGTCACAATTCGGTCCCTGATATAGCGACTGAATTGAGACCGAAATTATTCGGTCACTAATAGAGACCGATCAAATCAGTCACAATTCGGTCCCCAATATAGGGACCGAATAGAGACCGATGCGTTCGGTCTCTATTTGAGACCGAATAATTTCGGTCTCAATTCGGTCGCTATATCAGGGACCGAAATGTGACTGATTTTTTCAGTCACTAATCGGTCTCTGTTTTGTAATTATTTTTTTTTAATTTGTAAATTTTTAGCAAAATAACCTGTGTAATAAAACAACGTCCATAACAATAATAGATATCCACAATACAACACAGTAAATGACCACAAACAACAATAAAAATATCCACACACAATAATAAAATAAAAATGTCCACAACAAAACAATAATATAAAGTCCACAATAATAATATAAAGTCCACATGAACAATAAAAATATACACAACATCATAATAATAACTATCCACAACAACAATACAAATGTCAATAACATAAGAATAATAGTGAAATGGAAATCATGAATCATCCTCCTCGTCCTCGTGCTCGTCTCCTCCCACGCCACTCGCTGAAGGAACCTACAATACATATATAACAATAATAAGTTAAAATTGAATATTATTAGAAACAATAAAATATTTAAATTTACAAAAAATCGGAGGCCAATCGGATGAGTATTTCTAATTTTAAACCCTTAAACGTAAATTAATCATTTTTAATGTAAACTGACTTGTTGATTGTAAGTTTGAGGCGTCGAGCTAAAACCGGGAATCCGAATTGAACTCCGTCAGTTTCCACAAGTCACATTCATCGCCGTGGCCGTGTTGGAAAAAATCGGAGGCCAATCAGATGAGTATTTCTAATTTTGAACCCCTAAACGTAAGTTCTTCATCTTTAATGTAAACTGACTTATCGAATGTAAGTTTGAAGCGTCGACCTCAACCCGGAGTCCGAATTGAACTCCGTTAGTTTCCACAAGTCACATTCATCGCCCTGGCCGTGTTGGAAAAAACCGGAGGCCAATCGGATGAGTATTTCTAATTTTAAACCCCGAAACCTACCTAAATTCTTCATCTTAATCTAAACTGACTTGTCGAATGCAAGTTTGAGGTGTCGACCTCAAACCGGGAGTCCGAATTGAACTTCATCAGTTTCCACAAGTCACATTCATCGCCCTGTCCGTGCTGGAAAAAATCGGAGGCCAATCGGATGAGTATTCTAATTTTGAACCCCGAAACCTACCTAAATTCTTCATCTTTAATCTAAACTGACTTGTCGAATGCAGGTTTGAGGCGTCGAGCTAAAACCGGGAGTCCGAATTGAACTCCGTCAGTTTCCACAAGTCACATTCATCGCCGTGGACCGTGCTGGAAAAAACCAGAGGCCAATCAGATGAGTATTTCTAATTTTGAACCCCTAAACGTAAGTTCTTCATCTTTAATGTAAACTGACTTGTCGAATGCAAGTTTGAAGCGTCGACCTCAACCCGGAGTCCGAATTGAACTCCGTCAGTTTCCACAAGTCACATTCATCGCCCTGGCCGTGCTGGAAAAAACCGGAGGCCAATCGGATGAGTATTTCTAATTTTGAACCCCGAAACCTACCTAAATTCTTCATCTTTAATCTAAACTGACTTGTCGAATGCAAGTTTGAGGCGTCGACCTCAAACCGGGAGTCCGAATTGAACTCCGTCAGTTTCCAGAAGTCACATTCATCGCCCTGGCCGTGCTAGAAAAATCGAAGGCCAATCGGATGAGTATTCTATTTTGAACCCCGAACCTACCTAAATTCTTCATCTTTAATCTAAACTGACTTGTCGAATGCAAGTTTGAGGCGTCGACCTCAAATCGGGAGTCCGAATTGAACTCCGTCAGTTTCCACAAGTCACATTCATCGTCGTGGCCGTGCTGGAAAAAATCGGAGGCCAATCAGATGAGTATTTCTAATTTTGAACCCCGAAACCTACCTAAATTCTTCATCTTTAATCTAAACTGACTTGTCGAATGCAAGTTTGAGGCGTCGACCTCAAACCGGGAGTCCAAATTGAACTCCGTCAGTTTCCACAAGTCACATTCATCGCCGTGCCGTGCTGGAAAAAACCGGAGGCCAATCAGATGAGTATTTCTAATTTTGAACCCCTAACGTAAGTTCTTCATTTTTAATCTAAACTGACTTGTCGAATGTAAGTTTGAGACGTCGACCTCAAACCGGGAGTCCGTCCGATTGAGCTTCGTCAGTTTCCACAAGTCACATTCATCGCCCTGGCCGTGCTGGAAAAAACCGGAGGCCAATCGGATGTATTTCTAATTTTAAACCCCGAAACCTACCTAAATTCTTCATCTTTATCTAAACTGACTTGTCGAATGCAAGTTTGATGTGTCGACCTCAAACCGGGAGTCCGAATTGAACTCCATCATTTTCCACAAGTCACATTCATCGCCCTGGCCGTGCTGGAAAAAATCGGAGGCCAATCAGATGAGTATTCTAATTTTGAACCACGAAACCTACCTAAATTCTTCATCTTTAATCTAAACTGACTTGTCGAATGCATGTTTGAGGCGTCGAGCTAAAACCGGGAGTCCGAATTGAACTCCGTCAGTTTCCACAAGTCACATTCATCGCCGTGGCCATGCTGGAAAAAACCGGAGGCCAATCAGATGAGTATTTCTAATTTTGAACCCCTAAACGTAAGTTCTTCATCTTTAATGTAAACTGACTTATCGAATGTAAGTTTGAAGCGTCGACCTCAAACCCGGAGTCCGAATTGAACTCCGTTAGTTTCCACAAGTCACATTCATCGCGCCTGGCTGTGCTGGAAAAAACCGGAGGCCAATCGGATGAGTATTTCTAATTTTGAACCCCGAAACCGACCTAAATTCTTCATCTTTATCTAAACTGACTTGTCGAATGCAAGTTTGAGGCGTCGACCTCAAACCGGGAGTCCGAATTGAACTCCGTCAGTTTCCAGAAGTCACATTCATCGCCTGGCCGTGCTGGAAAAAATCGGAGGCCAATCGGATGAGTATTTCTAATTTTGAATCCCGAAACCTACCTAATTCTATTCTTCATCTTTAATCTAAACTGACTTGTCGAATGCAAGTTTGAGGCGTCGACCTCAAACCGGGAGTCCGAATTGAACTCCGTCAGTTTCCACAAGTCACATTCATCGCCCTGGCCGTGCTGGAAAAACCGGAGGCCAATCGGATGAGTATTTCTAATTTTGAACCCCGAAACCTACCTAAGTTCTTCATTTTTAATCCAAACTGTCTTGCTTAACAAAAATTGTGCGTCGATCAACCCAAATGAAAGTTAAAATAACTTGCATGTGGAGGAGGTGCTGCCTGTGGCGGAGGAGGTGGTGCCTGTGAGAAGGCCTGGGCAATAACTTGGGAGAGGGTCTGGGAGAGCTGGGCCTGTAGTGCGTCGGTCACCTGCATCTGCATCTGGGCAAGACGAGTCTCCATCGAATCCGCCAGACGAGACTCTAAGCCCGATATCCTACTGTCAATGAAGCCCATCAGCTGTCCTGAAGAAGTACCTGGAGTACCAACTCCTGCGTGGAATGCACTGGTCTGTGACCCTGAGCTGGATCCTCCAGATAACACCCGGCTCGTGTCGATGCTGTGCCCAAAACCATACACATGGCCTTTCTTTGGGGCCCCAGCTGCCGCAACCCATACCTCATGATCTAACGGCGGCTGCTCGTCCTCCCCGCATACTTCTCCGTCATTTGTTCTCTGTATGACTCCTGCAAGAAAACAGAAAAAAATGATAGTAGTTAATATTCATATTAATGTGAAAAAGTAAATAGTGAATATCTTCTAAATACTTACTGCAACCACGCGGGCTCTATCGCTAATGTATGTATCCGTTCCTTTTTTCTTGTGTGTTCTATCGAACCCCCTCCGAAAATGTCGGCTGCCTTTTTAGCTCCTTCTCCTATTTCACAGAAAAAACATGACATAATAAGTACTTTTATAAATAAAAGAGACCAGAAATGGACAAATTACTTACCAATCTGGACTGATGGGTCGCAAAAGAGACAGACCCACTACTATGCATGTTTGGTTCTGGATTGGCAGCCCAATTAACTTTCATTATTGAGGATGTCTGTTGCCATTTCTCTGCAGCCCAGATGTCGCAAAGTGTTTCCCAATATTCTCCCCTCATCCAACTGGGTGCCCGCTCCTTCCAAAGAGTCGGGTCTGCACTCTGAGAATGTTTCTCTGTATTTTTTCTCACGTTATACATCAAATGCTTGAAATCTGATCTTGCGGTCATCGTCCATACAAATCGAGACCGCGCCTCGTCTGGACGATGCGTGAATCGATGCTGGCTCTATATACATAAGAGTTAGTTAACTGCATGTATGAATACGATAAGAATTAAATTACAATGCGAAATTACATACCATGAACATCTGTTACAAGTGCTCCTGGACCTCCATCGGGAAATCATTGAATCTATGAATAGGCCCAGAAAGTGTGGCTTGTAATGTTCTTGTGATAAATTGAGAAGCTTGAGCAGCTCTATTTTATCACTGCAATGATGTAACTGCATAATGTCAAATTATGAACTAATTCACCTCATTGCCCGTAAGAAATACATACACGTTGATTACGTACCCATTAATCCAGACCTCCCGCAGAGTGCTCTCATAAAAACTAACCTCCGCCCTCCTGCAGACTCACAGCATCCTCTGGCACCGAACATGGAAAAAATTGAAGAACAACATGAGTAATGTACAAAAATACTAAATAATGACTACAGAAATATCCTAACATTTAAATATACAAACCTAATGGTGCATCTGCAGAATGTGTAGAGTGACCTGAGCATGTGACATTTTAATGGCATCAGAATTAATGCTTACATGAAAGTATAACTTTAAATATACATACCAGCTGCTACAGGAGGAGACTCGAAGGATGGACCAACAGCTGTAACTAGAATAGAAGGCATAAGTAATGAGGAAGATGATGCACAATAAAAGGACATCTGCAAATATTATACATACCTGCGGGCACGGTAGGAGGAGCAGAAGACTAACAACTGTAGCATTCTAATAACATTAATATATGTATATAGAGCCACTACAAAAATACTTGAAAATTGAAATATACATACCTGCAGGGGG
>CM024758.1:145235829-145297002 GCA_014218235.1 Colocasia esculenta | reverse complement strand
ATTAGGTGGATAAATGGGAAAGTAGGGAGATAAATAAGAATTTTGTAATTTAGGAGAGGAGGAGAGAGTTTGAAGTATATTGGACTCTATAGCAAACAAAACTCCATCATTTCACCCCCACCAAATACTAGATCGTGTCTAGAGCCTTGGGAGACGAAGGGAAGGCGAATTGGACGTTGGAGCATGGTGGGAAGGGCGGAAGCTTGGCTTTTCTTCTTCAATTTTCATCATCAACTAGGGTTTTTCTTTATAGTGAGCAAAGGTAGGCAATCTCTCAAGCCAAATCCGTGTCAAAAATTACCCTAGGAATACTTCTTGTTCCCGAGCAAAAGCCCTCTAGTTTTGCTCTATTTCGATCTCCCATGAGGGAGAATTATTCTTTGAATCTCTGTTAGTTCCTTGTACCAGACCTTCATGTTTGTTTTCAAACCATGGGCATATAGATCCCATGCCATGAGAAAATTCTCATAAATACTACGTTATGTTAGCTTTCAAACGCCCCTGGTTTGCCTAATTTTTATTATGTATCCATTTCTATTAATTCGTTGAACCTTGACTGTGCATGTTTAGGTACATTGAAATGTAACTTGATCAAAGCATGCCTAAACCTAGTCTATTTTCAAATTATTCATGCATGTTGATAGATAGATCTATGTGTCTACTTTCATTTAAAACTGGTTTCATGCTTTTGGATAATCGTGCGATTTTATATGGATTTTCGAAGTGCCCTGTAGCAAGCAGATTACCCAGGATAAAAAGGGTAAAAACCGGACCCTTCCTGATATCGCGGCGGCGCGACCCGCCCCGATACCAGCGGGGTCACGGCCTGTGGGTACGTCACGTTGAGAAACACGGCAGCCTAAGCCGCCGCGATTCCTGGCGCAGTCTGGACCGGGCCGGTTGGCCTTCAGACCGCGACTGAGCCGCCCGTTGTGACTTGAATCACGGCGGGTAGGTCCACCTCGATTTGAAGACTGCGGCCAGAATTTTATTTATGTTCATGCCCTTACTGATTTGGCTATATAATCCTTATTTAGCCATGATTAAACCATGTTATAGTTAATTCGACTTGATAAATTAATAAATGGCAATAATGATATAAATTTAATTAATTAAAGGACATTTGCACGATTATCATCATCTCATGATTTCTTTACACTTACACACACTTAACATTATTAATTGTCATTTGACCTAATAATTTATGCAATAATGTATCTGATAAATTAGCGAAATAAATGACTAAATTTCCCTATTTAATTATATACAATTGTCTTCATTTTGTACGCGCACTTTGAATACCGTTATCGTTTTCCCTCGGTCTTCGAGCACTCGAGGCACGACGGACTTGTTTTCTGCACACTTTCTTTTGACTTGGACCACCTCTCCATCGGGAATACTCTAGACTGGGCCTGTGACTCCTTGTCAAGGCCTCCGTAAGTCTTCTTGGCTTTGGTGCACGTCCATTGCCGACGATCTGGTTGTACCCTAAATCTGTTACACCTTAGGGATCAATACGATCCATGGCCTTAGTGTGTTCTCTCCTTATCTTGTGATCACGCTGGACCATCTAGCCTG
Source organism: Colocasia esculenta (assembly GCA_014218235.1). NCBI lineage: Eukaryota > Viridiplantae > Streptophyta > Magnoliopsida > Alismatales > Araceae > Colocasia > Colocasia esculenta. Next base: position 145,295,424 of record CM024758.1, on the reverse strand, counting down.
TGTACACAGCACGGATAGTGGGCGGTGGTGACTTCTACCAGACTGCCAGCCTACAATGGTGTGCCGTGCAACCGTTACTATCGATGTTTAACGTGATTTTATGATAATATCCCTATCTCATCTACTCTATATATTCTCTCATCTGTTCACATTCACTCTACTCTCTCATCTAGTTCATCTACTATTCTCATCTATTTCTTGGTACTCTATTGGCCATTCTTGTGATTGTCTAAGATAAAGAAATGACTAATGCCAGCGCAATGGGGCCCGATCAGGTCCTGGGAGGAGCACCCGAAAAGTGCTAGTGCCCATGGGAGTTAAAATGATCAAGGATGTGTTACGGCATGCATCCAGCGCCATCATACTATCAAGATTAATCTATGACAATCAAAGTGCTATCTATACCAGTACAATTGTTATCGTTGCTAGTGCACATTGTGCAATTTACATGTTATATCGTTACATGGCCATTCTATTATCATTCTCGTTCTGCTATTTTCCCTGTGCCAGATGCTATTGTTCCTCGTTATCGTTACTTGTTCTTCATGGCTATTCTTTCTAGTTAACCTGCAATTAAGACATTAATTATTTAAACCATGTCTGTGTTCATGAGATATTAAGTCCTACTGGGCTTTATTCGCTCATCTTACGTGTTTATTTAATATGTTTCAGGTGAGTTTGACGATGACCACACTCATGAGGAAGGGACTGAGGATGACGTTCAGGAGTGACCCTTTTTCAGCAACCCTTGCTTTAGTAGATAGTTAGAATGTGTCAGATAGTTATGATGCCTTAGTTTGGATTTTCAATAAAGTACTCTGGGCCCTAGATCTGGCTCTGATACATTAATGTAATAGTTAGTCAATGAAATCAATGAGATGTTAGTGGTTGTAATGAAGTTTAGTGGATTATTAATGGAATTTGAGTTTATTCAGTATTATTCCATTTGTGCAATGGTTGTTATTTATTTCTCGCTCTGTACTATCTAATAACTGTAATCTCGCTCCGATATTTCACGTCGGGGTGTTACAGTTTTGTGATATCAGAGCCTGTTATTCTTAAGTATAGGATGATCTAGGTTTGACCTGCCTCGACTTAGAGTCTAGTTCCATATCTATGTGAGATGGTTAGAACTAAGGGAAATAAGATAAAATAACTCACACATGCACAAACTTAGTGCAAACTCATTATCTTATAAGTACATTCTCTTTTAAAGGAACTTAAATCATGGAATGGAGCGTGAACAACTCTGTGATATGCAGCAGACTACTCAGTATCTTACTCAAGCCTTACTTCAACTGCTGGAGCCAACAATAATAACAACAACAATCGAGGAGCTGGTGAATTACATTGAAATTTCTGCAATCTGAATCCGTCTCGATTCAGTGGAACCACATACCCTGATGAGGCGAGAACTGGCTCAAAGAGACTGAGCGATTTTCGCGTTATGCAATGTGCGGATGGAGATAAGCTTTTACTTGCCACATTCAGCTTGAAAGGACGCCTGTGCGTGGTGGGAGTCCATTGAAGCTACAAGGGCTGATGCACAATTCACCTGGAATGAGTTAAGGAGCATTTCAACTCCAAATATTTTTCAGAAAGAGTTCAAGAGAGGAAAGCCGCTGAGTTCGCAGCTCTGAAACAAAGGAACCTAACTATTGCTGAATATGAGGTACAATTCTCTCGATTGGCTCGCTACACCAATCATCTGGTTAAACAGAAAGAATGAAGGCCAAGCGCTTCCTTAAAGGGCTGAGACCCGCATATATCACTCAACTAGCACCATTTGACATTCAGACCTATCCGAAGATGGTCAGGATAGCACAATGCATGGAGGATGCGACTGAACTTACCGAGCGCATCAAGGGCAGAATGGTAAAGAAAGAGCAGACATCCAAAACATCGAGCAAGCCCATAACGGAAAGAAAAGGCCGTTAGGTATCACTGATGGGCCAAGCCAGGAGCGGAAGCCCACCACTACTGCCCCAAACAACAAGCTCAGATGCAAACACTGTGACAAGCTGGGCCATATCGCAGAAGAGTGTTGGAGGAAGGCAGGTGCATGCCTTCGTTGTGAGCCGAGATCATTAGATTCCTGATGTCCATTACTGAAGGAAAATGAGAAGCGCCCGATGGGACAAAAGAAGCCCGGCCGACTACAGGCTCTACAAGAAGTGGAAACCACTGAGGAAGGTGGAGTAGTGGAAGGTACACTACTAGTCTTTTCTCAATCAGCATTTATTTTGTTTGATACTGGCGCAACGCATTCGTTCATATCACAAGAATTTTCTAATACATTAAATGAAAAACCTGCATCTATGCAATTTGAATTGCCCGTCACAACACCATTGGGAGAAAAGGCTCAACTCAACAAATACTTTCCATTAGTGATGTTAAGGTTGGTGAACTCAACCTTAGAGCTGATCTAATCTGTATGCCCATGGAGGGTTACGATGTTATTCTGGGAGCCGATTGGCTATCCACTTATGGGGCTTGTGTTGATTGTAGAAGAGGGAAGATTACTTTTAGTGAATTCCCTAAATTGACCTTTACAGGACGTAGACATGAGGACATTTGTCTCTCGTCTCGCTATTAAGGCACAAAACATGATAAGAAAGGGTTGTGTGACATTTCTTGCCGCAATTGTGGTTGAAAAGAAAGCAATAAAAATATTAGACATTCATAAAGTACAAGAATATCCCGACGTGTTTCCCGATGAGCTACCAGACATCCACCGAGAGAGATGTGAATTTCTTAATTGATCTCGTACCTGGAGCTACACCGGTGTCACTCCAACCTTACAGAATGTCCCCGACTGAATTGAAAGAATTGAAAGAGCAATTGATGGAACTATTGGAAAGGAGTTTTATTAGACAAGTACTTCTCCTCGGAGAGCACCAGTGATGTTGTCAAGAAGAAGGACGGATCCATGAGGTTATGCATCGATTACAGGCAGTTGAACAATCTCACTATCAAGAACAGTACCCTCTGCCGCGTGTGTCGATGAATTGTTGATTAGATATCAGGAGCAAAGTATTTTTCTAAGATTGACCTTAGATTAGGATATCATCAAATGAGGATTAAAGATGGGATATTTACAAGATGGCTTTCAGGAGCAAGTACGGTCATTACGAATTTGTAGTCATGCCTTTTAGACTAACCAATGCTCCTGCAGCTTTTATGCAACTAATGAACAACATCTAGCCTACCTCGACAAGTTCGGTGGTCTTTATGATGATATTCTCATATACCCAAGACCAAGGAAGAGCATGAGAAGCATCTAAGGATCTCTCTGCAAATCTTGCGGGACAATCAACTCTATGCCAAATTTAGCAAGTGTGAATTCTGGCTCGAGGAGGTGTCATTTCTGGGTCATGTTATTTCCAAGGATGGTATCGATGTAAATCCTTCCAAGGTAGAAGCCGTACTCAATTGGGAAAGGCCGACTAATGTCATAGAGATCAGAAGCTTTCTTGGATTGGCTGGATATTACAGATGGTTCATAAAAGACTTCTCCAAGATAGTTGTACCTCTTACGCGTTTTACGCGAAAAGAGAACCCCTATGTCTGGAGCAAGGAATGTGAGAAGAGCTTCCAGACACTGAAGCAATTACTTACATTTGCACCTATCCTCGCATTACCATTCGAAGGCGCAGGATTCTCAGTCTACACCGATGCATCTGGAATTGGTTTAGGTTGCATGTTAATGCAGAAGAGATGAAAAGGTGATAGCATATTCCTCAAGGTAGTTGAAGCCACATGAAGTCAACTTTCCAGTCCATGACTTAGAATTGGCTGCGGTGGTGTTTGCACTTAAGATTTGGAGACATTACCTATATGGGGAGCAATTTATTATCTACTCTGACCACAAGAGTTTGAAGTATTTATTTTTTCAGAAGGAGCTTAATATACGACAACGGAGATGGCTGGAGTACTTGAAGGACTTTGATTTCAATATCCAATACCACCCAGGCAAAGGTAATGCAGTAGCTGATGCACTCAGTAGGAAGCCAGTAGCTTCTTTATCATGTTCTAGTCATGGGCGAGATGCAATTGTTAGAGCAATTCACCAGTCTGGATCTAAACATTGAGCAGAGAAGCGATAAGATGATAGTTGCCAACCTTAGGGCACAACCAGACATTTTTTTCGAGATTAGAAGCAGCAGGTTAATGATCCATTCCTAGTCAGAGTCGGAGAGACCATATCTGACAAGCCAGATTTCTCCATCGCTGAAGATGGGAGGATATTATTCCACGCCAGGACTTGTGTGACTGACAGTGAAGAACTGAAGAGAAAGCTGATGGATGAAGCCCACAAGACCAAGTACACAATTCACCCAGGCACAACCAAGATGTACCAAGACATGAAAAGGTCATTTTGGTGGCCAAACATGAAGCGTGAGGTGGCTGAGCATGCCGCACACTGCCTCACATGTCAATAGGTAAAAGCTGAACACCGTCGACTGTAGGTACACTCAAACCCCTGGACATACCAGAATGGAAGTGGGAAAGTATTGGCATGGATTTCATCATGAGTTTACCTCGAACTCGTGGTGGACTTGATGCCATCTGGGTCATTGTGGACCGATTGACGAAGTCCGCACATTTCCTCGCTATTAAGAGCACTTGGAGTGTTGATGTGCTCGCAACCTTATATGTGAAGGAGATAGTAAGACTACATGGAGTTCCAGTATACATAGTCTCGGATCATGACCCCAGATTCACTTCCAGATTTTGGAAGGGACTCTAGACTGCATTAGGCACGAAACAATTTCAGCACTGCTTTCCACCCGCAGACGGATGGACAGACTGAAAGGACAAATCAGATAGTAGAAGACATGCTGCGAGCCTGTGCCATAGACTTTCAGGGGTATTGGAATGAGCAGTTATCCCTGATTGAATTTGCCTACAACAACAGTTATCAAGCCAGTATTAAGATGGCACCATTCGAAGCACTGTATACGGTAGAAGCTGCAGATCGCCAGTATGCTGAAGGAAGTAGGTGAACAATAAGTTGGAACTAGACATAGTACAAATACTAGCAGAGACATACAGATTATTAGGGACAGGATCAAGATAGCTCAGTCTAGGCAGAAGAGCTATGCTCATAAAGAAGAAGGAATTTAGAATTTCAAGCCGGAGATCATGTGATGCTGAAAGTATCCCCGACCCATGGATTTCAACGGTTTGGGTTGAAAGGCAAGCTAAGACCACGATTCATAGGTCCATTTAAAGTTGGATAGAGTTGGCCAGGTAGCATATCGACTGGCACTACCTCCCCAATTTTCAACAGTACACAATGTGTTCCATGTGTCCATGCTGAGGAAGTACGTGTATGACCTGTCACATGTAATCAACTATGATGATATCATTCTGAACAAAGATATGACCTATGAAGAAAGACCAGTGAAGATCTTGGACAAGAAGATGCAACAGCTTCGGAATCGATCTATACCCGTGGTTAAGATATTGTGGAGAAATCACGAAATGAAGAAGCCACGTGGGAGCCCGAAGCAACAATGCGTCGGAATTATCCGGAGATATTCAGTAAGTCACTCTTCCTCTCACATTCATATGAATTGGAGATCAAATTCTTTTTAAGAGGGGGAGGATGTAGTATCCTTGATTTTTTTAAAAAAATCAAATAAAAATAAAATTTTTTATTTATATAAGTGAGAAAAACAGATTTAATTGAATAAAGGAAGAATAAAAAATTTGAGTGAAATAAAAGGAAATTTAACTAATACACATTAAGCTAAATTAGTAGTGGGTTAAACTAATGGTCCAAACCTAATAGATTGGGCCCAATTGTCAAGAGCCCATCATGGGAGGAGAGGTAATTAAGTGAAATTTGTATATAAATTAATTGATAAATAGTAAAGGGCTAGGATAAACACTAAATAACTTATATTTATCTAAAACAAGAGTCCCTAGCCTATCCTAACCCTTGGCCATGAGATTAGCTCCCATCCCAACCCCATTAGGTGGATAAATGAAGGAAAGTATGGAGATAAATAAGAAATTCGTAATTTAGGAGAGGAGGAGAGACTTTGAAGTATATTGGACTCTATAGCAAACAAAACTCCATCATTTCACCCCACCAAACACTAGATCGTTTCTAGAGCCTTGGGAGATGAGGGAAGGCGAATTGGACGTGGGAGCTTGGAGGAGAAGGGCTGAAGCTTGACTTTTCTTCTTCAATTTTCATCATCAACTAGGGTTTTCCTTTACAGCGAGCAAAGGTAGGCAATATCTCAAGCCAAATCCATGTAAAAAATTACCCTAGGAAGACTTCTTGTTCCGAGCAAAAACCCTCTGGTTTCGCTCTATTTCGATCTCCCATGACGGAGAATTAATTCTTTGAATCCCTGTCAGTTCCTTGTACCCGACCCTTCATATTTGTTTTCAAACTCAGGCATACATGATCCATGCCATGAGAAAATTCTCATAAATACTACGTTATGTTAGCTTTCAAACGCCCCTAGTTTGCCTAATTTTTATGATGTGTATCCATCTCGAATTAATTCCCTGAACCTTGAATGCACATGTTTAGGTCATTGAAATGTAACTTGATCCAAGCATGCCTAAACCTTATCCATTTTCAAATTACACTACAAGAAAAGGCGGGATTACGACGGACATTTCCGACGGATTATTTTTCCGTTGGTAATTCCGACGGAAATATGTCAGTCGGAATATCCGTCGGCCGTTCCGTCGGAAAATTTCCGTCGGTAATGAAAATATACCGACGGATATTCCGACAGACATATTTCCGTCGGAATAGCCGTCGGGGGTAAAGCTGCATACCTTGTCCCGCGAAACCCCCTCCCCCCTCTCCCCTCCCGCTCTCTCTCCTCTCTCTCTCTCTCTCTTTCCCTCCCCGCTCCTCTCTCTCCTCTCTCTCTCTCTCTCTTCTCTATATATATATATATTATATATATATATATATATATATATATATATATATTATATATTATATATATAATATCGCCGCTCCGCCTTCGCCGCCGCCCCTGCGCCTCGCCGCCGCCGCCCCTCTCCCCGGTGTGTCCACCCGGCCCCCCTCCCCCCCTCCTGCTGCGCGATGCCCCCCTCCCCCCTCCCTCCTGCACCCGGCCCCCCTCCCCTTCCCACCTGGCCCCCTCCCCACTGCGGGATCCCCCCCCCCCCAACACCCAGCCCCCCTCCCCTCCCACCCGCCCCCACCCAGCCCCCCTCCCCCCCACCCGGCCCCCCTCCCCCCTGCACACTGGCCCCCCCTCCCTCCTGCACTCGGCCCCCTCCCCTTCCCACCTGGCCCCCTCCCCCCTGCAGGATTCCCCCCCCCCCACCTCCCCCTCCCCTGCACACACCCCCCTCCCCCCTGCACGCCCCCCTCCCTCCTGCACCCGCCCCCCCTCCCCTTCCCACCCGGCCCCCCTCCCCCCTGCACTCGGCCACCCTCCCTCCTGCACCCCCCCCCCCCCCCCACCCGGCCCCCCTCCCCTACACATTGTTTGGTATTTTCAGAGATAGAATTTTCAAATAACCACATCTTCATTGGTAAAATGATATTAGTGTTGGGATAGTCTTTATTTTTTTACCATGATACCGGCCTCTTTGTTTGATAGAAATGGTGTTAGTATGGATATATTTTTCTCGAGAAGAATTTAGTGCACTTAAGTTTTACACACTTTATACTTGTACTTTTCTATTTTTATTAGTCAATGAAAAGAGGACACAATGTACCCATTCTTGAGAAGCAAGAGACGCAAATGCAAAGTGCAAAACTCAAGTACACTAAATTATTCTCAATTTTCTCATCATCCCATCTCCATCTAAAGCTACTTTGTAAGCTAAGATAAAGAACATATAATCTCTTTACATTTTTGGAGTGATTGTTAGATTTGGTAATGCATATGTATTTTAATAATCTCATTAAAAATTTTAAAATGTAACCCATCATTGTTAAGTTTTGTTCCACAAGAAAAATACTAAACATATTGTCGTACTTAAAATAAAATAAGAAACAAAGTTGACCCCCTCCCTTTTTTTAAGGTTTTGAAAAATCTTAAAATAAAATAAGAAAACGGGATAAAGAGATGGGAATTAGGGGATGACTTATTCCCCACTTACATCTATTTTTTTTGGATATCTTAAAATATTTAAATCACCTTCGTCCCCATTTTTTTACATGCCAAATGTAGAGTTGGGTTAATTTCATCCTCCTTTTAAACCCCACAACAAACGAGCGAAATTCATATATCCTTGGAATTAACGTATCCTCATATATGTCGTTAAAATCTGCACCTTGTCACCTATCTCTCAGATTAGCTAGATGTTAGAATGCAACAAATATTTCACAAGAACTTAGATGTAAACATCCTTACCCAACACCAAAGAGAGGGGAAAAATTTTTGCCAAAGAAATAACATTATCCATTAGAGAAGTGCTAGTTACTCGGGCGTCCGAGTAGTTGGCTGACGTGGATCGGCCGCACGGCCGATCCAGCTCAGCTGGGTTACCCAGGGGCCCAAATAACCAGCATTTCTCTATCCATTATGCTTGGTGGGATTTTAAAGGGAGGGGCAGGTTAGTCCGTTTTCAACATCCATTTAATTATCATTTGATAGATCTAGTAAAATACATTATATATATAAGGAATATAGTTAACTATGGGGTGTAGGCGATGAGATAAAAATTTAGGGATATTATAATAATTAATCGCATTTCATATATATATATATATAATATCAAATGAGGATTAAAAATTATATACAAGACGCCAGAAGAAGGATAAGAGTACTCTTCAGAAATGTTATTCTACCATAATAGAAACTAAAAAAGGGACTATGCGCAAATAGAATAATTTCTAACAAATTAAAGAATAAATTATCTCAAAAAAATGTACAAAAATATAGTGACTGATAGCCTGCTACACAGAACTTGCTCTGATGTTCTTTTTTGATAACTGACTGCCCACGGAATCAGAAGTGTTTTAAAAAATATGAATTCGTCGAGTACAATTCGTCGAGTACAATGCCCCCCCTCCCCCTCCCCGTCCCAGCACCCCCTTCCCATCCTGGCGCCCCCGTTCCCCTACAAGTTTCTTCTCCTAATTGTTATATTCAAAGCTTTTGGTAAATTAAGTTATTTTTTATTTATCTTGCTCGCTGTTATTTTTTTACGCTTGACATGAAAATAAACAATGCAATGACTTTCTTTGTTAAACATATTGTTTACTTTCACAAATTTCACACTGCAAGTTAATCATTCAACATTCGTATGTTTATTTGTAGCCAGTTGAGAGATTTTTTCATATTTACCATATTATGATTTAATTTCATATTTTAAATTACTCATGAATAAATGTTATAAATTTTTTTTTGTAATTAGTGATGAGAGTTCGCGATTGGAAATTAGACTCAAAGAAGAACAATGTCCAACGTATCAAAGTACTTGTTTGCTTGAACGTAAATATTTCCGCTCGATATTCGAAGATTGCATGATGGTTTACTTTTGGTGAAAGAGAAGATGACGAAAATCATAAAGATATTCGGAAAGAAGAAAGACAAAGTTAGAAAATAAAAGTGGATTATCTGTTATTGTTCAAGATGAAAAAGGAGTGCGATATTCTGTAATCTTACGACGCAGTTGGTGTGGTACTATATACATGTTTATTGGAAAAGACTGGTGTAAATTTGTGAAAATAATTGTGTCAAAGAACTGACATTCTCAAAGTTATGTCTTCCCATTATGTACGAAGAGATGTATTTCTCAAAATTCATGACTTGCAAATATAGAGCAAAATATAATTCAGACAGTCTGCAAATTAGAAGATATTTCCTCCAGCATTCTTTGATTCAATGGAGCACCTGATCATCCATTACCATATGAGGCAAGGGTCGGAGGACCAGTACAATTTCGATGGATGTATCCGTTGAGAGGTATATTTCTACATCTCAATTTATTGCCATTACGACGATCTTTTATATTACTTATGTATGCATTTGAATTATTGTCGTAGGTGCATGCACGATCTTAAGATGAAAGTCCGTAACAAAGCACAAGTTGAGGGCTCCATTACTCAGGCGTACCTCATTGAGGAGATATCGAACTTCTGTTCGATGTACTTTGACACGGAAATACGAACCCGACGCACTCAACCTCCACGTAATGATGATGGTGGAGATTCCGATGTGTCCAGACCGACTCTCGTATTCAAGTGTGCCGACGGGCGTTCGGATCTTCATCTACTCGCGCACTCCAAGACAGAGAGTTGGTAGCTGCGGAGATCTACGTGTTCATGAATTGCGAAGAACTAGACCCTTACATTCAGTAAGCTCTCCACGCTTATTCGTCATCATTTGCGTGCATTGCTGCAGAACCTAACGGTTGTGTGACATTTACATTGCAGAGAGTTTGACTCGATCATATTGCGACGGAATCCACGTCTAACTGACGTGCAAGTTGAAAAGGACCGAAGAAGTCTTTTCCTACTTGGTTAAGATCTCGAGTATGTGTCTAATTATTTTGAAACATAAGTTTATGTTTTTTATGCAGACTGAGTTGAAGTCATTTATTCAATGTTTGTCTATTTATCTCATAATAGGTTGAACAAGGCTTCATTCCCGATTCAAGAGTACAACAATTAGTTTTGGCCCCTCGAAGATTGTACGTGTCTATCCAGGCTACATTGTGAATGGATACAGATTTCACACGAGAGATTATGGATGAATAAGTCTACGATGAACAGCGGCGTATGTGTGAAGCGAAGTGCCAATGAAAATGAAATGACTATTATGGCATTCTCGAAGAAGTCATTGAACTGCAATTTTTGAGAGAGGACAACAATGTATTTCTGTTCAAGTGTCATTGGTTTGACCCGCCATCTATTCGTCATGATACAACATATGGATTAATCGATGTGAAGCAAAGTCCAAATTGAGTACCATATGAGCCATTCATCCTGGCGGCACAAGCCCACAAGTTTATTATTCAAATTATGCATCCCTCAAATTAAGAGATTGGTGGCTGCATGTAGAGTGAAATCAAGACTATTCCCTCAGTATGAGCTTTTCCCGACTGATGATGAGCTCGAAGGTGTTAATGACAACTTTTTTCCAATCAGATCGAGTGACGCACGAGAGTTGGCAGCTTCTACGCAGTACAATGTTCATGATATAAATGAAACAATTTCCTTACATAAGGATAACGAACAAGAAGAAGTTGACCCAAATGTCGCTGAGCGGGAGGTGGAGTCCTGATGTGGAGGAAGACTCCCAAGATGATGAGGATGAATTCCAGGATGATGATGAAGATGATGCTGAATTAAAGATGTCTTCAGCATCTGATGATGAATATAGATATATACTGCATATTTTGTAAGAAATTGGTGTTGTTGTTCATTACATGTTCATAATAAATTGCTACTTCAAATTGAGTGCTGATGACTTGCTATATCTTTATTTGTATCAATAGAGATATGGTACGTGGAGGACGCAGTCGGACGGTTGCCACGTCCGTTGGCAGAGGGACGCCTCCCCGTCCACGTCTGCCTCCAGTCCGCGACAGGTATATGCATATGTACACAAAAAACCATATGGGTATTATTGTTTATATTGATTTCACGAGAACTAACGTCATACAATTTTACAGGGACTGCCTCCCCGTCCACGCCCGTCTTCCAGCGACAGGTAATTTCTATATTGTTGTTTATTTGAAATTCATAATTTCTAATGTGTATGAAATTTTACAGGGATGCCTCCCCGTCCACGCCCGTCGTCCCAGCGATAGGTAATTTCTACATTGTTGTTTATTTGAAATTCATAATTCTAATGTGTATGAAATTTTGCAGGGACTGCCTCTTCGTCCACGCCCGTGCGTCCCAGCGACACGTAAATTTCTATATTCTTGTTTATTTGAAATTCATAATTTCTAATGTGTATGAAATTTTGCAGGGACTGCCTCCCCGTCCACGCCACCTTCGTCTTCTTCCTCACCACAAGGTAAACATATGTTTCAATAGATTAGTATGTTGGGTCTCTTGCAATTTATACAGTAAAATGTACTAAATTGTTTTTCAACAGAGGTGGAGAGCTAGCATCCAGCAGCTGAGGAGGGGCCTCAGCTACCAGGACGACAACCATGCTGGATCTCAGGGTAAAGTTCATCATCTCAGTGTTACTGTATTTGTTATTTAGGATATACATTTCATGTAGAAAATTAATGTGGAATTGCAGGGGGAAGATAGATCCCAGTCCTGCTTCCCGCTATATTACGACGTTGGTCCACGCACATATTCCAGGACCAGTGGATGCATGGAGAGACTTCCCGGTGCCAGTCCGGGATTTATTATTTGACATGTTTACTGTATTTTTATTTTTTAGAAGAGTTGAAGTCATTTATTCATTATTATTAATTTGGGTTTATTGCAGAACGTTGATTAATTTTATTTCTTTACAGCGGAGGTTCGCGTTCACGAGACCGATGATCTCCCTCGGGCTCGAGCCGTCTGGGAGATTACGGCCCAGACTAATTTAAGAAAGTAGATGTGGGAGGCACGGGACAAGGCAATGAAGACCACAAGGAACCGGGATCCTATGGCTTGGGTGGATTACGGCCCTATTTGGCTGCGGACGGACTATTGGGAGTCCCTTTGCGCGCGTTGGGCTGCTGGACCATGGCAGCAGCGGTCACAGGCGGCAATACGCAACAGAGCAACTCAACCGGAGAAGAATGTTCATACTAGTGGATCCGTATCTTATGCGACCCACAGTCAAAAATTGGTAAGTATTTTATTGTTCGATTCATATATACATATGGATTATTATGTGAAAGTAACTAATTTTTTTGAATTTTAAGCATCACGACCTGGAGCATGCCCCTACTTTCCGCGAGTTATTTGACCGGACTCATAAGAGGAAGGGGACGGATGACTATGTTACCGAGAGTGCCCGCACGATTGCTGTAAGTCAAGCTTTAAATTATGAATTCAATTATGATATTAAAGTAATTTGTTTTCAATAATTTAATTTTAAATTATTTTACAGGAGACGTACGACAGGACGATGGCGGAGCGCTACATAGAGGGCACTCCCCAGCCAGATTTGGATGCGGACGCTTGGGTCGAGGCAGCGGGAGTGCCGAGGAAGGTCGAGTGTACGGCTTTGGGGACAGCCTGGATACTCATCGAGTGTTGTCCTCATATGCCAGTTCGATCGCTCCTCCGGCACACGCGAGTTCATCTTCTGCGCCGCCCGTCAATGGTGTAGAGGACATTAGAGGCATCATTCGGGAGGAGCTACGTACAGAGCTACAGACGTAGCGGGAAGAGCTACAGACGCAGCGGGTAGAGCTACAGGCGCAGCGGGTAGAGATAGAGACGCAGCGGGTACAGTTACAGATGCAGTTCAGCGATATGGTTCAGCAGTTCATGTCAATAATGCAGGGAGTACGCCCCACACAGCCAGCAGCTCAGGTCAGTATTAGTATTAATTTCATATACTTAGGATTGGGCCGGGCGTCCAACACGACTGGGTGGGTTAAAGTAACGTGTAGAAACTGACGGAATCCAATTTGGATCCCCGGATTGGGTGGGCATTCAAAGGACCGATCTAAAAACACGGTCAACCATATATAAATGGTTAAAACACGCAACCCGGGGGTCCAAAATCCTAAATAGGGATTGGATCGGCGTGCCGTTTTCTCCGACACGACCAGGTGGGTTAAAGTGACGTGTGGGAACTGACGGAATCCAATTTGGATCTCGGATTGGGTCGGGCGTTCAATTGACGGATCTAAAAAATACCCAAGTATATATATAAAGGGTCAAAAACACAAACCCGGGGGTTCAAAATCCCAAATAGGGATCGGATCGGCGTGCCGTTTTCTCCGACACGACCGGGTGGGTTAAAGTGACGTGTAGAAACTGACGGAATCCAATTTGGATCCCCGATTGGGTTGGACATTCAAAGGACGGATCTAAAAACACGGTCAACCAATATAAATGGTTAAAACACGCAACCCGGGGGTCCAAAATCCCAAATAGGGATCGGATCGGCGTGCCGTTTTCTCCGACACGACCAGGTGGGTTAAAGTGACGTGTGGGAACTGACGGAATCCAATTTGGATCTCCGGATTGGGTCGGGCGTTCAATTGACGGATCTAAAAAATACTCAAGTATATATATAAAGGTCAAAACACACAACCTGGGGGTCCAAAATCCCAAATAGGGATCGGATCGCGTGCCGTTTTCTCTGACACGACCGGGTGGGTAAAGTGACGTGTGGGAACTGAAGGAATCCAATTTGGATCTCGGATTGGGTTGGTCATTCAAATGACGGATCTAAAAAACACCCAAGTATATATAAATGGTCAAAACACACAACCCGGGGGTCCAAAATCCCAAATAGGGATCCGATCGACGTGCCGTTTTCTCCAACATGACCGGGTGGGTTAAAGTGACGTGTAGAAACTGACGGAATCCAATTGGATCCCCGGATTGGGTTGGGCATTCAAAGGACCGATCTAAAAACACGGTCAACCATATATAAATGGTTAAAACACGCAACCCGGGGGTCCAAAATCCCAAATAAGGATCGGATCGGCGTGCCGTTTTCTCCGACACGACCAGGTGGTTAAAGTGACGTGTGGAAACTGACGGAATCTAATTTGGATCTTCGGACTGGGTCGGGCGTTCCATTGATGGATCTAAAAAATACCAAGTATATATATAAAGGGTCAAAACACACAACCCGGGGGTCCCAAATCCCAAATAGGGATCGGATCGGCGTGCCGTTTTCTCCGACACGACCGGGTGGGTTAAAGTGACGTGTGGGAACTGACGGAATCCAATTTGGATTTCCGGATTGGGTTGAGCATTCAAATGACGGATCTAAAAAAACACCAAGTATATATAAAGGGTCAAAACACACAACCGGGGGTCCCAAATCCCAAATAGGGATCGGATCGGCGTGCCGTTTTCTCCGACACGACGGGTGGGTTAAAGTGACGTGTGGGAACTGACGGAATCCAATTTGGATTTCCGGATTGGGTTGAGCATTCAAATGACGGATCTAAAAAACACCCAAGTATATATAAAGGGTCAAAACACACAACCCGAGGGTCTAAAATCCCAAATAGGGATCCGATCGACGTGCCGTTTTCTCCAACACGACCGGGTGGGTAAAGTGACGTGTAGAAACTGACGGAATCCAATTTGGATCTCCGGATTGGGTTGGGCATTCAAAGGACCGATCTAAAAACACAGTCAACCATATATAAATGGTTAAAACACGCAACCCGGGGGTCCAAAATCTCAAATAAGGATCGGATCGGCGTGCCGTTTTCTCCGACACGACCAGGTGGGTTAAAGTGACGTGTGGGAACTGACGGAATCTAATTTGGATCTCCGGATTGGGTCAGGCGTTCAATTGACGGATCTAAAAAATACCCAAGTATATATATAAAGGGTCAAAACACACAACCCGGGGGTCCAAAATCCCAAATAGGGATCGGATCGGCGTGCCGTTTTCTCCGACACGACCGGGTGGGTTTAAGTGACGTGTGGGAACTGACGGAATCTAATTTGGATCTCCGGATTGGGTCAGACGTTCAATTGACGGATCTAAAAAACACCCAAGTATATATAAAGTGTCAAAACACACAACCTGGGGGTCTAAAATCCCAAATAGGGATCCGATCGACGTGCCGTTTTCTCCGACACGACCGGGTGGGTTAAAGTGACGTGTAGAAACTAACGGAATCCAATTTGGATCCCCGGATTGGGTTGGGCATTCAAAGGACGGATCTAAAAACACGGCCAAACATATATAAATGGTTAAAAGACGCAACCCGGGGGTCTAAAATCCCAAATAGGGATCCGATCGACGTGCCGTTTTCTCCGACACGACCGGGTGGGTTAAAGTGACGTGTGGGAACTGACGGAATCCAATTTGGATCTCTGGATTGGGTTGGGCATTCAAAGGACGGATCTAAGAACACCCAAGAAAATGATGGATCTAAAAATAATATTGTATTAAGCTTGAGAAATAATCACATGTTTTAAATTTCATTTTTGAAAATACTGTATGTCTTTTATTTATATTAATGTTTCTCATTTTAATTTGTTTTAATATAGGATCCAGCTCCAGACGATGACGAGGCAGGGACAGCAGACGATCCATCAGATCTATGTTGATTTTTGTATTCATTATTCTATATGATTTTATATTTATTGTATTTATGATTTTATGTTGATTGTTAGTATTTGTTAAATTTATGAATATTGTAGCAGGTTTGACATTGTAGTAATGTTGACAAATCATTTTTATTTGCCTATTTAAAAAAAAATGTGACTTTTCTGACGGATTTTCCGACGGATAAGTATCCGTCGGAACTTATATATTACCGACGGAAAAAGACCGTCGATAATACTGTCGGAAAATACTGACGGATTGACCGACGGATAAGTATCCGTCAGAACTGATAAATTACCGACGGCTAAACACCGTCGGCAATTCTGTCAGAAAATACGGACGCTTTACCGACATATTATATCCGTCGGAGGTTTCGACCGAATTCCGACGGAATTGTCATCCGTCGGAAATTTCTGACCAACTATTTCCGACGGAAAGTTTCCGACGAGCTTTGGACGGAAAGCGGTCGGAAGAAGCCTTTTCCGACGGAATACCGACGGATTACGTCCGTCGGAAATAGCGCATTTTCTTGTAGTGTTAATCATGTATGTTGATAGATCTATGTGTCTCTTTTCATTTAAAACTGGTTTCATGCTTTTTGGATAATCGTGTAATTTTATATGGATTTTCGAAGTGCCCTGTAGCAAGCAGGTTTACCCAGGATAAAAAGGGTAAAAACCGGACCCTCCTTGATATCGCGGTGGCGCGACCCGCCGCAATACCAGCGAGGTTGCGGCCGGCGGGTACGTCGTGTTGAGAAACACGGTAGCCTAGGCCGCCGCGATTCCTGGCGCGGTCTGGACTGGGCCGGTTGGCCTTCGGACCGCGATTGAGCCGCCCATCGTGACTTGAATCGCGGCGGGTAGGTCCGCCACAATTTGAAGACTGCGGCCAGAATTTTATTTATGTTCATGCCCTTGCTGATTTGGCTATATAACCCTTATTTAGTCATGATTAAACAATGTTATAGTTAATTTGACTTGATAAATTAATAAATGGCAATAATGATATAAATTTAATTAATTAAAGGACATTTGCACGATTTATCATCATCTCATGATTTCTTTACACTTACACACACTTAACATTATTAATTGCCATTTGACCCTAATAATTTATGCAATAATGTATCTGGTAATTAGCGAAATAAATGACTAAATTTCCCTATTTAATTATATACAATTGTCTTCGTTTTATATGCGCATTTTAAATATCGTTATCGTTTTCCCTTCGGCCTTCGAGCACTCGAGGCACGACGAACCCATTTTCTACACACTTTCTCTTGACTTGGACCACCTCTCCATCGGAAATACTCTCGACTGACCCAGGGACTCCTTGTCAAGGCCTCTGTAAGTCTTCTTGGCTTTCGCGTACGTCTATTGCCGATGAGCTGGTTGTATCTTAAAACCTGTTACACCTTAGGGATCAATACGATCCATGGCCTTAGTGTGTTCTCTCCTTATCTTGTGATCACGCCGGACCATCTAGCCTGTGTACACAGCACGACTAGTGGGCGGTGGTGACTTCTACTAGACTGCCAGCCTACAACGGTGTGCCGTGCAACCATTACTATTGATGTTTAACGTGATTTATGATAATACCCCTATCTCATCTACTCTCTATATTTTCTCATCTATTCACATTCACTCTACTCTCTCATCTAGTTCATCTACTATTCTCATCTATTTCTTGGTACTTTATTGGCCATTCTTGTGATTGTCTAAGATAAAGAAATGACTAATGCCAGCGCAATGGGGCCCAATCAGGTCCTGGGAGGAGCACCCGAAAAGTGCTAGTGCCCATGGGAGTTAAAATGATCAAGGATGTGTTACGGCATGCATCCAGCGCCATCATACTATCAAGATTAATCTATGACAATCAAAGTGATATCTATACCAGTACAATTGTTATCGTTGCTAGTGCACGTTGTGCAATTTACATGTTATCGTTACATGGTCATTCTATTATCATTCTCATTGTGCTGTTTTCCCTATGCCAGATGCTATTGTTCTCTCGTTATCGTTACTTGTTCTTCATGACTATTCTGTCCAGTTAACCTGCCATTAAGACATTAATTATTTAAACCATGCTTGTGTTCATGAGATATTAAGTCCTACTGGGCGTTATTCTCTCATCCTGCGTGTTTATTAATATGTTTCAGGTGAGTTTGACGATGACCACACTCATGAGGACGGGACTGAGGATGACGTTTAGGAGTGACCCTTCAGCAACCCTTGCTTTAGTAGATAGTTAGTTAGAATGTGTCAGACAATTATGATGTCTTAGTTTGAATTTTCAATAAAGTACTCTGGGCCCTAGATCTGGCTCTGATACGTTAATGTAATAGTTAGTCAATGAAGTCAATGAGATGTTAGTGGTTGTAATGAAGTTTAGTGGATTATTAATGGAATTTGAGTTTATTCAGTATTATTCCATTTGTGCAATGGTTTGTTATTTATTTCTCGCTCTGTACTATCTAATAACTATAATCCCACTCTGATATTCCACGTCGGGTGTTACAAGAACTCCCTCTAACAGGCGCACGAGGACCGAGGGTCCAGGTAACAGTAACAACCTGTCTCGTGGACAAGCCCTCAAGTGCCTAGCACCAGGCGAAAGACTATAGTATCACTATACTAGGAATAGCACAGGTGCCAAGAAAAATAGAGTCGTAGCGGAAACGGAAACTCTGAACAGGTCACCAGTCCCTCTCTGTCAGAGAGGCAACGCAGGCGTCCATCGTGACAAGAATGCGTCGACTCTACCTGTCGCGACCCGAGTCCAGAAGGCGACGATGACCCCTGTCGCATTACTAACGCGACGGGGTAGGTTGTCGCCACAGCGCAGAAACCCCGTGAACACGACGCATATACCCATCGCGATAAGCAACGCGACGGGTACTGGAGATGCGTTCACACAGAACGCGACGGGGCGATACGTCGCAACCTGGTCACGACAGGGTCCCCCGTCGCGACCATAGATAGAGGCCACCCGAGACCTCTAGAAACACTTCAAAATCACCACTCCTGTGTGTACAAGGGGAGGGGAGCATGGGAAGCGATGTAACCACATTCTATAGGCACAAACCACTCTCATTCACACCCATGCATGGCAAGATAACGGATCTACACTCAAATAAACTCACATGCAAGCATGGAACTCTCAACCACCATACCCCATCCCAAGCACAAAACAAACACTATCAAAGCCATCCAAGCATTCCACATGAAACATAGCATGCATGCACGACCTAGCATGATCTCTAGGGCTTGGGTTTGGAGCCCTACCATGGTAGAACTAGGGGGAAGGCAAAGGAGTCCCTACCTCAAAATGAAGAACCACCCTAATGGGGTCTTCTCGTAGGCATGCACCCCTCCTCCTTGCTCCAAGCTCCACGGAGACGCCGTCCACAAGCCACAAATGTCGTACATGCCAAGGAAGAGTCACCAACGCAAAGAGGAAGCCATGCCGAAGGAGAATTCCACGTCGAGAAGGAGAGAACCACACACACACACACCCTCACACTCTCCCACAGAAGAGGAAACACAGAGAGGGTTGGAGAGGAGAAACGCAGGTGGAATGGGGAAGAAGAAAGGGTGCTCTGCAGCCTGAGCAACTTAAACCTCGGTCCTCAAAATGCAACAGAGCTGACCGTCGTGTTAGATGCTAACACGACAGCTACCTATGTCGCGATCTGGGAAGACTGTCAGACCTGACGGTCAAACCCACCATGCGTCGCGCATGCAGACCTGACATCATGAACGCGACGGACTGGAGTGTCGCATTCATGCATGCAAGATGACAGGTGTCTCAACCGTCCCGACAGCAAAATGACAAATAAGCATGCTGCTGTCAGAGCTGAGTCGCGACTTGGGCGGCCGGCGCGTTATTATCTAGAACGTGAGGGTGACCTTCGTTGCCTTCAGAAAGCAGATCGAAGCGTCACGACCTCAGCTGAAGGTTGCACACCCACAAGGAAGGGATGTTACATTATTTATATGTCTACTGTTGCTAATTCCTAATACAACTCCAACTTCCCTTTAACTTCGAGTTTCCATGTTTACCTAGATTTCCTAGCATCCAAATCTCCTATTTGAGTTAGGATAGAACTTCAATTTCATGACTAACATATTGGGGTAGGGTTTGGACTCCAATTTGGATGTATATGAGTTGTATTTATGATTTACTTATCCCTTTTCAATTTGAAAATAATGAGGTTACGAATTTAATAGCATTTCCTTATATTCTATCATCTTAAACTCTTATTTTGACCCAATAACTCTAGTATGTACCATTAGTTAGAGCCCATCTCTTGCTTTTGCTTAATGAGTTTTAATTTATTCCTTTTTATTTATGATTTTAATTAATTTATATATTTTTAAATAGCGGGTTGCTACATCCTACCCCTCTTAAAAAGAATTTGGTCTAGAAATTCATATGATTATAACGGAGAGAATTGTTGACCAGGTTGCTGGGGGGGGGGGATGGGTTACTTAAAATATATCCTTAAATTTTCCTGTTAAAAATAACTTCAAATAGAAACACTAAATGCAAGTGTTAAAGTTAGTGAGTAGTTGAATAAGATAAAACCATTCACACAAACAATGCACAAGAGTTTTATCCTGGTTTGGATCTCCTATCACCAGGAGTCCTACGTCTAGTCCCCAAGAAACTACTTGGGATTCCAGTAACCAAAGGTACAGTCCCCCTTATGAACACTTACACATCCAGCACCTACTGACCTTCTCTTCAACCCAAGAAGAGGCAGAAAAACCACCTATAACAACCGGTCTTCTCTTCAATAAGGGGAACAAACTACCTACCCACAGTAGGTCTTCTCTTCACATAGGAAGAGGAGCACTCTGAAAAAAGAGTTGAAGGGATGGCACCTAGATCAAGCTTATACAACAAGCCTTGCTTGATCTGAGGCACGAGCTGTGAGGGAAAAGAATGGAGCTATGATGCTACCCTCTTAGAAAAAACATGTTCTCAAATAAAAATAGAAGTGAAGGCTTCAGGAGAGCTTAGAGTAGATCAACTTGAAGTAAGGGCGCACTGCTCTTCTAATCCAAATGGTGGTAAAGATCTCTATATGTATACATGTTCACTTCATATTTTTTCTTCACAACCATCGTCTTCTTATAAGCATTTATGGTTTCTTCAGATTAAACTGTTGAGATATCTGTTCTCTCATTTCCATGCACTCGCAGCAGGTCCTACATTGTAGAAACATGTGACTATCGTAAACTGTAGGCATTAAATGTTAAGAGAGAGAAGAGAGAGAGAGAGAGAGAGATGTTCTCAATATCAGTCAACGTGCAAAAAGATGTTATACATAAATAGATATATCCATTTTGTCACCATATAAAGCGTAAGAAGACTTGTTATAAGAATGGCAAACCGTAAAGCACTTTATGCAAGGGAGTTGTGTCCCGTGATTAACCTAGTCATAGACAGATGTCTTAGAATACTTACATGAGAAGATGCATTTCCAAGAAAGATATGTCCCTTTCTGTTCACACATAAAGTGTTAGAAGACTTATCATGAAAAAGGTAGTTAATCAAAAAGTCATACTGCATGGGAACTATATCTAGCAATAGATTTGGCGTATAGAAGACATCTTATAATGCTTACATATATGAAACATATGGCAGGAGATTTAAATTTCACGCGTTCAAATTGATAAGGATATTTAAACACTTGCTTGTAATAGTATCAAAGATTTTTCAGAGTTCCTTGATCAAAAGATATGCAATAATCAATAAGATATTATCAAGGATAATCGCTTGATAAATATTGTATTTGAAATAGTATTTGATATGATAAAGCCAATCGATGTTCATACAGGCAATCGATATCTAAAGCAATTGATGTGAAACTGATCTGTAATCGATGTGGAAATTGATATTCAAGTCATAACAGTAGTCGATGTCTAAATATAACAATAATCGATGTGAATGAAGAGCAATCGATATTCTTAAGCCAATCGATGCCTAAAGGCAATCGCTATGATAAAGACAATCGATGCTTTCAAAGGCAATCAATGCTTTAAAGGTAATCAATGTCTAAAGGCAATCGATGTTTAAAGACAATCGATATTTTAAAAGACAATCGATGTTTTAAATGTAATCGATGTCTAAAGGCAATCGATGTTTAAGGCAATCAATTTCTAGAGGCAATCGATGTCTAGAGGCAATCGATAAATAAAAACAATCGATGTTTAAAGACAATCAATGTTTAAATAAAACACAATTGATGTTCAAACATAACAACAATTGATGTTTAAGTTAAACAACAATCGATGTTTAAGTTAAACGGCAATCGATGTTTAAGTTTATCAGAAATCGATATACAACTATAACAGTAATCGATATAGAGCTTCAATTGGTCAAGAAACAACATTGTCGATCGAAGTGAAACTTCGGATATGACGAAGTGAACTTTGGATATGACGAAGTGAACTTCAACTGATCACGAAAAAACATGCATGATGAAGTGCCAGCTTTGGATATGACGAAGTGAACTTCAACTGATCATGACAAAAAGCATGTATGATGAAGTGCCAGCTTTGGATATGACTAAGTATAACTTCATATATGATGAAGTTAGCTTCCACTGATTAGGAAGCAATTCCACAGATGCTGAGCTTCGTGCTTCTGCTCTTGCACAAGCTTCCTCTTCCACATTCCTTCAGATCTGCTGTTCTTCTCAGCTCTGTTGCTTCTCCTTTGCACGACTGTTTTCTTATCTTCTGCTGCTCTTCTTCCCGATCTGCTCCTCTTTCAGCACTTCACTGCTTTCTCCACTGCTTGGCCTTGATCCCCACTTCCTCTTGGGTAGAATCAATGGATGGCTAGAGGGCGTTGGTTGCTTCAGATGAGATAGGACCTTTTATAGACTCTGTGCAGTCTCATGTACATGAGAGAGATGTGCACAAAAATCTAGAGTGCACCCAAGGCTGCCACGTGTCCAAAAGTTCCTTTTCTCATTGCCCCTTGGATGGAAGGGCATTTTGGTAATAATAGTGTGACTGAAAGCCTCGTCCAAGCCCGTTAAACTAGTAACGTGCTTGATCCGAGTCCGCCTCTCGCGAACGGGCCGAAGCCTCGCGAGGGATACCACACACTAGTCCGTGAAAACACAAAGGAACACACCATTGCATTTATAATATACAATGTTTTACATAGCCAACTTCAAAAGAAATAAAAGAAAGTACACAAGCTTGGGGCATACCCCGAGGTACAACAGGTACAACTGAAGAAAGAAAAGCTACACTGCTGGAGGCGTTGGGCCAACACCGCTGCGCCGCGGCTCCAACTGGACGACAGTAGAGAAACTTCCTCCTCGCCCTCACCTGTGGGGAGTAGGGGTGAGCCTCTCTAGTCACTAGCTCAGTAGGGAACTCCCCCAACACCGAGCAAACCAAATACAAGTACCGAAAGCAGTAAACTATGCTAGCAATTTATAGCACAACTAAACAGGATATTAAAACTATAAACAAACTCACCGTAGCCGACTGGTAAAAACATCGGTAATAAATAAACGGCAAAACTCCAATACTGTACGAGCTACGGTAGAGATCGCCACACTCGAGCCACGTAGATAGTTCTCGACACCAGCAACAGACTCAAACAAGCTAACACAGGTCTATCTCTCAGTCTCGCAGCCACGGACGAAAGGTCCAGCTACCGCTCCACGTGAAAAAGACAAGCAACTGTGGAGACCAACTAAACACCACCACGTGTGTACCACGCAGTCGCAGGCCCATGCCTGGCACCTCTAGAGACCCTGGCCTGGGCTCGCTAGAGTGAGGCACTGGAAAAGGACTAGTCGGGGACCAGTGTCGACAACTGGTGTCTGTACCCCCAACTAAGAGCGCGCTACAAGTGACTAAAAACAAACTCAAAAGTCACTGTCCCACTGTCGTCTTTCCCTCATCCGGACGTACAATTCAAACAAAGGAGTGAGGGTGTCAGGACAGACGACACAGACTTGACTAGACAGCACAAGTACCGGGACAAATCCCCGAGCTAACAGCCTGGATCACAGAGAACCTGGGCATCCGACTGGAAAGGTAACCACGGTAGGCATCTACTACCTGACACGCACACAGAAACCACGTGCGCACTATACAAACCACGTGAAACCTCGCATAAATCTCGAGTACCGATAGTTCACAACACGTGAACACCACCTGCCTCATGTGAACACAATGTTCACAGGCAAACCACTAGCTAGCCACGTAACCCGTGAGTTAGCCTCAAGAACCACACGCTTCTCAGAGCGCCACAAGTGCCAATGCACTGCTCACTGTCACTGTGCACACCGATAACGATAATTGAATAGTCACATGCGTAGACCATGCACAAACAAGGCCTCTCGGGCCAAGTCGCGACAACCCATTGGGTCGCCTTCAAAAGGCGTCCCCACGATATGTCGCCTTTAGGTCAATAACGCGACCTCTCACATGTCGCCTCCTGATCCTTAATGCGACACATCGCTGTGTCGCGTTCAAGACGCGACATAGGGACCCATCGCCTTAGCAGGAGGGAACCCTAATCCAGCTCTCTCCATGAAATCCCATTCCACACTATACAAACCCCTTAATTTCTTCATTTTCATGCTTTTGGAAATACCTAAGCATGCTATCTATTGTTAGAAATGCAATTAAACTGATTGGAACCCTATCCATGCGAGTTATACCCCAGAAACAGGAAGAGTTCACCTACCTTCGCGAAAAACACGTTATGCAATGATCTCCCTGGTAGTTATGGGTGCCCTCAAGCAATCATAAGTACATCTTGTTCTTTGATAATAATAATAAAGCTTCTATATTCGTTATGTGTAATTCGTTTATCGTTTTCATTATGAAGTCCATGAATATGCACAATAGATATTTACATATGATGAGATCATAACAATGAGATTAATATCATTAAATGTATATATTCTTAATTGTCCTAGTCGGAGGATATACGAGAAGGACATCGGATACCGGTTAGGCTAGTACAGGTGCACCTGCTATATGATGAGGGTGGCTGGTCTCATAGTCACTTGTGTGGGGACACTAAGGTGAATCTGTAGGTGCTCATTAGAGATTGAGTTCACTGAACTGATCCGTTATGAATCGCTGGATGGTAGTATTACCTTACTGTCAACTAGCTAGATTCATTGTCACAGTGGCGTGATGGTCCTTAGACCTGAGACACCAAGGACACTTTCTTAGGGACTTCTGGGTTGACCTTGACTTATAGATCTCTAGCCATGAGGTCTTAATCAGTTAAGTGTTCGGATCTAGCGGAATACCTTCGAAGGTGATTGTGTGGTCAATATGGGATCGCTCGCCTACCGGTATAGGAGAGTGAATGCTCTACGGAAGGATGCCTGATAGTCCCTGGCCAGGGCAAGACTACTTATCAAAAAAGGAGTTTTTTGATATAGTTATGCGGCATCTAAACCGAGTGAGTGTGCAATTTAGGGTTTGACAGTTGACCATACCCTAAGTGCACTCGGGAGCATTGTACGAGCAAAGGATTATAGTCACGTGGTAACTGATGATACAAAAGGTTCCTTGAATGGGTGCTGTACCCCAATGCTTTCCAGAATCAAGTGGTATTGCTTGGCACCCAACTTGATGGATGTCTGGTCAATTATCGTAAGACGATAATTGATTGTGTGATTAATTAATATGAGATGTTAATTAATTACATAAGTCAATGAAGAGTTATTGAGCTTAATGGGCTGAAAAAACTAGTAGTGGGCCTAGAGGGTCACACGCCATAGAGTTCCGAGCAGACTAGGCAAGGTATTCTTTATAGACAATGACTGGGTTTTTGTGAAAAACCGCGGTGTCTTTAAATATACGCTGAGAGTAAACCCTGGGCCAAGCTCCAGGTTTAACCCTGGCCGCCCCTCTTCTCTCTCTCCCAGGGCGCCCCCACCCTCTCTCTCCTCTCTCCGGCACATGGTGGAGCTGAGATCCGGGATTCGCGTGGAGAACGAGGAGATCCCGTCTGCATCCGGAGCTCGCGTGGATACGTCTAGAGGCCGGACACTTGAACGGCTTGAAGCACGGCGCCTCCTGCGCCACTCTCTCCCCGGATTCGGGAGTTTCGCAACCCCGCAAAGGTAAAGATGAGATCTGCCTGTGCGTAGTTTACGGTTTTTTCGATCCGACCGCCGGCAACGATATCTACCTGTGGGAAATCACGTTTCCGCTGCGCCCCGATCATTTCCTTACAGTGGTATCAGAGCCAGGTTGCTGGTTCGGTCGGTATCGACGTCTTATGAACGTCATTTCATGTGTTTTTGTCGATTCGCGTCTGCATGAATCCCTAATCTTTACCTCGTTCTTGGGTCGCACATGAGATGTGCACTTCCTGTTTGGTACATGGAAGTTGTTCCTGGTACCAAGGGCTTCAGAAGAACCCTCGTGGCGTCGTTTGGCCCTCTGTAGAGGCCACACGACCCCCTGCCAGATGCCCCACCATGTTTCTTGGACAGTCCAAGAAAGGGGGTTTTCTGCAATTTGGGTTATTCTGGGGCTTTTCTGGGGTTTGGGGGCGGTGGCAGGGATTCCGGCGCCGGCGGCGCCGTCCACGGCCGCTGGAGGCGGCGCGGGGGCCGGTGGGGCCGCCCTCCCCCAGAGAGCGGCGGCGGCTAGGTTTCACCCTAGCGCGCCCCTCCGTTCGGGCGGAGGGGGCGACCCCGCGCGGCGCCGCGTGGCCGCCCGCGGGTCGCGCGCGGATCCAGCGCGGGTCCGCCCGCGGGTATGTCGCGGGCGGACCCCCGCCGGGTCCCGGCGGCCGGATCGGCCCGCGCCAGATCGGATCCGGTCCCCCCTTTTTTTCTCCCCTTTTTACCCATTTTTAAAAGTTTTAAATTGTTTAAAAAAATCATAAAAATGTTTTAAAATCCCAAAAAAGTCTGAAATTTTTAAGAGTTTTTAAAATTGTTTTAGATCTCTGTAAATTTTTCAGATATTTGACCCAATGATTAATTAGTTAAGGAATTCTAAATTGTTTTAGTTATTTCCTACCATCTAATTAATGCATGTTAATTAATTAAAGAATATGATTCTTGTTAAATTAATTAACAGTAAATTGTCGGATTCATGCAGCAACGGTGAATGGCATTTATCTAAAGTTGTTTAGATGTTATCCATGTTAGCTAAATTGTTTAGTTAAATGGTTTTCAAAATATAATTATTATATTTTTGAAATAAAGTTATTGCAGAAGAAGTAATTATGTGATAATTGCTTGTTGATGCATGTGATGTATGTGGATGGATGGTCATGGACTTAGATATCATGTGATGATTGTTATGGTAATGGCAAATGATGTAATTTATGAGGACTGCGTGCCCCCTCTTCTCCTCTATTAAATCCGGGTTGTACATTCTATCTCCCTCCTGTTATGTACTCCCTTGACTTGTTCAAGGTTTCTTATTATTATCTGATGTACATTTATGGGCCTGCGAGCCCAATTTAAATATTACTTGTAATTATAAGAAGCGGATTGGCGGAGATGAAGGAGAGTACCATGCAGGACCTTCATGGAGATAAAGTTACATCAAGCTAAAGCATCAGATGCGGAACTGCCATTTGTTCTCCATATTTGTATATTACCAACTGGCTGGTAATGCCACTCTAGGTTAAAGTCCATGATCATCCATCGTTTTCTTCATATATATGATATGTGTGGAATGTGCTTTGATATATAATTAAATATATGATATTCCAAATTCTATATATCAATAGCACGCAGATATAGAGACCAAGATAAAATATGTCAAAATCCCTCCTCGTTCAAATTTAACCGTAGGTAATCATTTAGAATGAATTACGTGGCCCTCCATCATTATAGTTTTAGGATTGCCATTAGATCGGGCAAGTTTGTTGTGCTATCCACAAGGCTTGTCAAGTCTAATGACAGACTAAAACTATGGCATGATGATGCCTTAAACGGGTAGAGGACCGGTGTAGCTGTTGTGCTATCCACAAGGGCTACATCCAAATCTATGCTCGTTACGTAATGATGGTACTGCTTAGACTGGATTTAATGACTTGTTGTGCTATCCACAAGGTCATTAAAATTCAGGGGCCAAAATAAGATCGGATATTGCAAGAGTTGCAAGTGTCAAGGGTTGACCGCTTTCAGATCATAGTATGGTTGTTGTGCTATCCACAAGATCATATATGAGTCTGTGAGATTTCGATCCCCACTAGGAGACCGTCGGTGTCTCCCATTCTGTGTATCTGAGGGTTATACAGTCTGCCGAAAAATAGTGGGAGCTAATCTTGATTAAAGTCCTAATCTAGATTTAATTATTATTATGAACATCTGCTAATTTGTTTACATTTCCTTAATAGGCAAAAATGTCGTCAGGTAACCCACTCCGTGGCATACTGGATGCCAACAGATTGACAGGCCCGAACTACTCGGATTGGCTCAGAAACCTGAAGATTGTCCTCAGGTCTGAGCGCATTGCCTATGTCCTGGAGGGTGAGATCCCAGCTGAACCACCCCTTGATGCACCTGAAGGGGAAACGCTTGAGTTTGCGAAGTGGAAGGAGGATTCCACTCTGGCCCAATGCTACATGCTTGCCTCAATGAGCAATGAGTTGCAAAGGCAGCATGAGAACATGGATGCTAGATCCATCATGCAGCACTTGCAGGAGCTCTTTGAAGAGCAGAGCAGGGTAGAGAGATATGAGATATCCAAGGCCTGTTCAGAGCTCGCATGGCAGAGGGGTCTTCAGTACAGAATCATGTGCTGAAGATGATAGAGTGGATTGAGAGGCTCGAAGGGCTTGGTTTTCCTCTTGACAAGGAACTAAGCACGGACCTCATTCTCTAGTCACTTCCAGATTCATATTCCCAGTTCATTGTGAACTTCACAATGAACAAGATTGAG
The DNA here is from genome assembly GCA_014218235.1 of Colocasia esculenta. NCBI lineage: Eukaryota > Viridiplantae > Streptophyta > Magnoliopsida > Alismatales > Araceae > Colocasia > Colocasia esculenta. The sequence continues at coordinate 145,266,329 of CM024758.1, read as the reverse complement.
GTGAGTTTAGCTGAGATGCTCAACATGCTGAAGACTGCTGAGGGCAACCTTAAGAAGGAAAAGCCCACTGTTCTCATGGTTGGAAAGTCCAACAAGAAGAGGAGAGCAGGGCAAGCCTTTGAGAAAGGCAATGCAAAGAAGCAGTCTAAGCAGAAACAAAAGAAGGACATAAGCAAAGGAGAAGAAAAGGGCGAGTGCTTCCACTGCAAGAAAAAGGGGCACTGGAAAAGAAATTGCAAGGACTATCTTGCAATGAAGGCTCAGGAGAAGCAGAAGCTTGGCGAAGCTTCAGGTATCTATATGATAGATCTTCACTTGTCTATTAGAGATTCTACATCTTAGGTTTTAGACACTGGATGTGCTTCTCATATCTGCAATGATGTGCAGGTGCTGACAAGTAGAAGGAAGCTGAGCAAGGGCGAGGTGAACTTGAGGCTTGGAAATGCACAAGTGTGGTGCACACACTGTGGGGACAGTGAAGCTCAAGTTACCTTCTGGAGATTTGTTTTATTAGATGATTGCTACTATGTGCCTAGTATCATTAAGAACATTATTTTGTTTCTTGTTTAGACAGAATTGGATACATGTTTACCATTGAGAACAATAGTTGTTCAGTTTATTTGAGAAATAAACTAGTTGCTTTAGCAAGTTTGGTGAATGGTTTGTATCTGCTTGATGTCTCTTATGAAAATCTCCATGTTGATGTGTTTCTCCTAAGAGAAGTAAGAATAGTGTGAACACTGCCTACTTATGGCATTGTAGGCTGGTCACATTGGCGAGAATAGGCTTCAAAAGTTGCATAAGAATGGATACTTAGATCCATTTGATTATGAATCATATGCAACTTGTGAATCCTGTTAATGGGTAAGTTGACCAAATCTCCATTTAGTGGACATGGAGATAGGGCCAAGGACATATTGGAACAATACATTCGGATGTATGTGGTCCAATGTCTACCCAAGCCAAGGGTGGCTACTCATACTTCATTACATTCACGGATGACTACTCAAGGTTCGGATTTGTTTACTTAATGAAGTACAAATCTGAAGCCTTTGGGAAATTCCAAGAATTTAAGAATGAAGTTGAGAAACAAACTGGAAAGATATTAAAATCCTACGGTCAGACTGAGGAGGTGAATACTTAAGTACAGAGTTCACACAATTCTTAAAGGACAATGGTATCCTTTCTCAATGGACTCCTCCCTATACACCACAGATGAATGGTGTTTCGGAAAGGAGAAACGTACCTTGTTGGACATGGTGCGATCCATGATGAGCCGTTCACAGTTACCAGTTTCCTTGTGGGGATATGCGCTAGAGTCAGTGGCATATCTGCTGAACAGGGTTCCCAGTAAATCTGTGTCTTCCACTCCATATGAGATATGGAAGGGTAGAAAGCCTGATTTTAAACATGTTAAAATCTGGGGGTGTCCTGCCACGTGAGGAGACATGACCCAGATAAACTGGAATCCAGAACCGATAAGTGCAGGTTTGTTGGATACCCAAAAAGAAACGTTGGGTACTACTTTTACCATCCTGGTGAACAAAGAGTGTTTGTCGCCAGGAGAGCTGTCTTCTTGGAAGAGGAGTACCTTACCCAAGAGGACAGTGGGAGTAAAGTAGATCTAGAAGAGGTTCTAGATCCACAAATTGTGCAAAGTCCACCAGGTGAAACATCGGTTCCGGAACTGTTCAGGAATATACACACATTCAGCGTAGGTCTAGTAGAGTACCTAGACAGCCTGAAAGATATGGGACATATCAGTGAAGGCATGTCTTATGATGAGGATGATGATCCAAAGACCTACCAAGAGGCTGTTGATTGTCCTCAGTCAGGGAAATGGCGAGATGCCATGAATTCTGAGATGCAGTCCATGTACACCAACCAAGTTTGGAATTGGTAGACTTGCCGAAGGTGTGTACCTATTGGATGCAAGTGGATCTTTAAGAGAAAGATCGGTGCAGATGGACAGATCGACACTTATAAGGCAAGGTTGGTGGCAAAGGGGTATCGTCAAAGGCAAGGAATTGACTATGACGAAACTTCTCACCAGTTGCTATGATAAAGTCGATCAGAATTCTTCTTGCCATTGCTGCATATTTTGATTACGAGATCTGGCAGATGGATGTAAAAACTGCTTTCCTTAATGGAAACATTGAGGAGGAAGTGTATATGATACAACCTGAGGGTTTTACATCCAAAGAGTGTCTAGACAAAGTATGCAAGCTTCAAAGATCCATCTATGGATTGAAGCAAGCTTCTCGTAGTTGTAACATAAGGTTTGATGAGGCTATCAAATCTTATGACTTCATTAAGATTGAAGATGAACCATGTGTGTATAAGAAAATCAGTGGGAGTGCTATCACTTTTCTCGTACTTTATGTTGATGACATCTTACTCATTGGGAATGATGTAGGGATGCTATCATCAGTAAAGGTTTGGTTGTCAAAGAACTTCTCCATGAAGGATTTGTGAGAAGCATCCTACGTATTGGGAATACGTATCTATAGAGATAGATCTAAGAGGATGCTTGACTTGACCCAATCCATGTACATAGATACCATTGTCAAAAGGTTTGGCATGGAAAATTCCAAGAGAGGTCTCATACCTATGAGACATGGGATTATTCTCTCTAAGGAGTAGTCTCCTAAGACTCCTGAAGAGAGGGTAGCCATGGATAGAGTCCCCTATGCTCGGCTATAGGGTCTATCATGTATGTCATGCTATGTACAAGGCCTGATGTGGCATTTGCTCAAAGTGTTACGAGTAGATATCAGGCAAATCCAGGTGAAACACACTGGATGGTTGTGAAATGTATCCTTAAGTACTTGAGAAGGACTAATGATATATTTCTGGTCTATGGAGGAGGGGACTTGAAACTTCGGGCATATACTGACTCGAGTTTCCAGTCAGACCCAGATGATAGCAAGTCTACATCTGGGTTTGTGTTCACTTTGAACGGGGGTGCAGTGAGTTGGAAGAGTTCCAAGCAAGAAACCACTGCAGACTCGACGACAGGGTGAGTACATTGCTGCAGCTGAAGCCGCCAAGGAGGCAGTGTGGATGAAGAAGTTCATCACGGACCTTGGTGTGGTGCCAGGTGACTCTGATCCAATCCCATTGTGTGTGACAACAATGGGGCCATTGCGCAAGCGAAAGAGCCACGGTCTCATCAGAAGTCGAAGTACATTCTGAGGCGATTTCACCTGATCAGGGAGATTATCACCAGAGGAGATGTACTGGTGGAAAGAGTTCCTTCAGTTGACAACATTGCAGATCCACTGACGAAGCCTTTGACTCAAATTGTGTTTGAGCGCCACCTAGAGTCTATGGGTTTAAGACATAAAGGTGATTGGCTTTAGTCCAAGTGGGAGATTGTTAGTTATGGGTGTCCTCAAGCCAATCATAATTTGTACAATTTTGTTCTTTGATAATAATAATAAGACTTTTATATTCGTTATGTGTAATTCGTTTATCGTTTCATTATGAAGTCCATGAATATACGCAATGGATATTAATTATGATGAGATCATAACATGAGATTAATATCCTTTAAACGTATATTCTTAATTGTTCCTAGTCGGAGGATATCCGAGAAGGACATCGATATCTGGTTAGGCTAGTACAGGTTGCACCTGCTCATATGATGAGGGTGGCTGGTCTCATAGTCACTTGTGTAGGACACTAAGGTGAATCTATAGGTGCTCATTAGAGAATGAGTTCACTGAACTGATCCGTTATGAATCGCTGGATGTAATATTACCTTACTGTCAACCAGCTAGATTCATTGTCACAGTGGCGTGATTGGTCCTTAGACCTGAGACACCAAGGACACCTTGTTGGTGGACTTCTGGGTTTTGACCTTGACTTATAGATCTCTAGCCATGAGGTCTTAATCAGTTAAGTGTTCGGATCTAGCGGAATACCTTCGAAGGTGATTGTGTGGTCAATGTGGGATCGCTCGCTCTCGGTAATAGGAGAGTGAATGCTCTACGGAAGGATGCCTGATAGTCCCTGGCCAGGGCAAGACTACTTATCAAAAAGGAGTTTTCTGATATAGTTATGCGGCATCTAAACCGAGTGAGTGTGCAATTTAGGGTTTGACAGTTGACCATACCCTAAGTACACTCGGGAGCATTGTACGAGCGAAGGATTATAGTCATTGGTAACTGATGATACAAAAGGTTCCTTGAATGGGTTGCTGTACCCCAATGCTTTCCAGGATCAAGTGGTGTTGCTTGGCACCCACCACTTGATTGGAAGCCCGGTCAATTATCGTGAGACGATAATTGATTGTGTGATTAATTAATATGAGATGTTAATTAATTACCATAAGTCAATAAAGAGTTATTGAGCTTAATGGGCTGAAAATTGGACTAGCAGTTGGGCCTAGAGGGTCACATGCATAAGAGTTCCGAGCAAACTGGGCAAGGTGTTCTTTATAGACAATGACTGGGTTTTTGTGAACAACCGCGGTGTCTATAAATATACGCTGAGAGTTAAACCCTGGGCCAAGCTCCAGGCTTAACCCTGGCCGCCCCCTCCTCTTTCTCTCCCAGGGCGCCCCCCACCCTCTCTCTCCTCTCTCCGGCACATGGTGGAGCTGAGATCCGGAGACGCGTGGAGAACGAGGAGATCCCGTCTGCGTCCGGAGCTCACGTGGATACGTCTAGAGGTCGGACACTTGAACGGCTTGAAGCACCGGCGCCTCCTGCGCCACCTCCTCCCCAGATTCGGGAGTTTTGCAACCCCGCAAAGGTAAAGATGAGATCTGCCTGTGCGTGGTTTACCGGTTTTGTTCGATCCGACCGCCGGCAACGATATCTACCTGTGGAAATCGCATTTCCGCTGCGCCCCGATCATTTCCTTACGTGGTACCAGAGCCAGTTGCTGGTTCGGTCTGTATCGACGTCTTGAACGTCATTCATGTGTTTTTGTCGATTCGCGTTCTGCATGAATCCCTAATCTTTACCTCGTTCTTGGGTCGCACATGAGATGTGCACTTTCTGTTTGGTACATGGAAGTTGTTCCTGGTACCAAGGGCTTCGAGAAGAACCCATCGTGGCGTCGTTTGGCCCTCTGTAGAGGCCACACGACCCCCTACAAGATGCCACCGCCATGTTTCTTGGACAGTCCAAGAAAGGGGTGTTTTCTGCAATTTTGGGTTATTCCGGGGCTTTTATGGGCGTTTGGGGGCGGTGGCAGGGATCTCCGGCCGGCAAATCCAGTCTATAAGCTATCTCCCCAATCCTTTCCAACCCTGGAAGGGACCTACATATCTCGGACTCAGTTTTCCCTTCTTACTGAACCTACTATACCCTTGCTAGGAGAAATTTTCAGAAAAAACATAATCTCCAACTTCAATTTGAAGTGGTCTTCTCCGATTATCAACATAACTTTTCTACCTGCTTTGAGCTGTTTGCAATTTTTCCTTAATAAACTTTACCCATTCGCTAGTTTGCTGAACTAGCTCAGGGCCTACTAATTGCATCTCTCTCACTTCATGCCAATTTAAAGGTGTTCTACATGGTCTTCCATACAAGGCTTCATATGGTGTCATTCCAAGGCTAGTATGGTAACTATTATTATAGGCAAATTCCACCATAACCAAATGATGCTTCCAGCTACCACCCCAAACTAAACAACAAGCTCGTAACATATCTTCAATCGTCTGGATAGTTCTCTCTTTTGACCATCCGTCTGCGGGTGGTAAGCTGAGCTATACCTTAACTTAGTGCCTACAACTCTCTACAGGCTTCTCCAAAACCAGAAGTAAACATTGGATCCCTATCAGATACAATTGACTTCGGAACACCATGAAGTGGAATAATTCTATCAGCATACACTTTTGCTAATTTATCCACTGGCCAAGACATACTTACTGCCACCAACCTGCATACTTTGTCAGTCTATCAACAAATACCCATATTCCATTATGCCTTGCTGCTGACTTCGGCAAACTTGCTATAAAAGTCCACAGCAATATCATCCCACTTCCACTGCGGAATGGGTAATGGTTGCAATAGACCTCCAGGCTTCTGATGCTCTGCCTTATTTGCTGACACACAACACATCTTGAAACAAATCATTCTGCAATTTTTTTTTCATATGAGGCCACCAGAAATGCTTCTTCAGATCTTGGTACATCTTAGTACTACCTGGGTGAATAGTGTACCGAGATTTATGGGCCTCTTCTAATACTCTCTGCTTTACTTCTCTTTCTATTGGTACAAATAACCTGCCTCTGAGCCTGACCACACAATTATCATCAAGGGTAACCCCTTCCATTTTCACAATTTCGGCTAAATTTGCATCTGCTTTCTGAGCTTCAACAATCTTCCAATACAAAGACGGCTCTACAGTACTACTGGCTAGTACTGCCCGTCGCTGACTACTCAGCACGTACAGGGAGTTCTCTACTATTTCCTCGAACAACTTCCATTCTTTAATCATCATATGGCTTACATAAGCCTTCCTACTCAAGGCATCAGCAACAACATTGGCCTTACCCGGATGGTAAGCCAAACTAAAATCATAATCCTTTAAATATTCCACCCATCTACGCTGGCGAAGATTTAAATCCTTCTGAGAGAAGATATACTTTAAATTTTATGATCTGTAAAAATTTCAAATCTTTCACCATATAAGTAATGCCTCCACATTTTCAAAGCAAATACAATTGCTGCCAATTCTAAATCGTGGGTGGGATAATTCTCTTATGCTAGCTTCAATTGTCTGGATGTATAGGCTACCACTTTGCCATGCTGCATTAACACTACGCCAGCCCTCTTCCAGATGCATCTGTATACACAACAAATCCACCACTTCCTACTGGTAGTGTCAATATCGGTGCCGCAATAAGCCTTTTCTTTAATTTCATAAAACTCCTCTAACATTCCTCGGACCACCAAATGGCACACCTTTCCTAGTCAGTCTAGTCATGGGTGCTGCAATCTTAGAAAAGTCTTGTATGAAGCGCCTATAATAACCTACCAGCCCCAAGAAGCTTCTAATCTCTGTAATTGTCTTAGGCACTTCCCATTTCATTCAGCTTCTACCTTACTTGGATCACCGCCACTCCATCTGCCGAGATAACATGACCCAAAACTGATTTTCCTTTAACCAAAATTCACACTTACTGATTATCTCTTAATAACTGAAGAGTAACCTCAAATGAGCAGCATGCTCCTCTTCAGAGGCTGAATAAATCAAAATATCATCTATAAAGACCACAATGAATTGGTCCAAATACAGATGAAAAATTCTGTTCATCAGATCCATGAAAGCTGTAGGAGCATTGGTTAGCCCAAACGGCATAACCACAAACTCATAGTGGCCATAACGGGTTCTAAAAGTTGTTTTATTTATATCCTCTTCTTTGATTCTCAACTGGTGGTAACCTGACCTCAAGTCAATTTTAGAAACACTTTTGCTGACTGCAATTGGTCAATAAATCATCTATTCTTGGCAGCGAGTACTTATTCTTAATGGTCACATCATTCAACTTTCTATAGTCAATACACATCCGAAAACTTCCATCTTTCTTTTTCACAAATAGCACCAGTGCTCCCCACGGGGAATGACTTGGTCTAATAACCCTTTTTCTAGCAATTCTTCCAATTGCTTCTTCAACTCTTTAAGCTTTGTCTGTGCCATCCGATAGGGTGCTTTAGAAATCGGCATGGTACCTGACAACAACTCAATGGTAAAGTCTACCTCTCTGTGTGGAGCTAAACCTGGCAGCTCATCAGGAAAAATATCCACAAATTCCCTAACCACGGGAACTGCCTCAACTGACTTACTAGTTTCTACCAAACTTACAGAAGCTAAGTAAGCCACACCCCGCATTAATCAATCTTCTAGCTCTAATTGCAGAATTATAAACTTGGAAGTACAAAAAGACATACCTTGATATTCAAATACAAACCATTGGGGTGACAAAATCTGATCATTTTCTTCCTGCAATCTAGCATAGCTCCATAGGCCTCAAGCCAGTCCATCCCCAAGATAGTATCATAATCAGTTAACTGTAAAGCATATAATCGACCTGACATCTGGTTCCCTTCAAACACAACTGGAGCCTCATCTATATAACATGAGGTGAGCATAAACTCACCAGAGGGAACCTCCACTACTAATTCACATGATTTTTCTTCTAAAGGATGAGTCATACTATCCAGGAATTCTTCAAAAATATGAATATGAAGCACCTGAATCAAATAAAACTTTCGCTGCATATTCATAAATAGGTATAGTACCTTCTATCATGTTCGATGCCTCCGTCTGGACACGGGTGATAGCCATAACCCGGCCTCTACTTCTCTGCTGTGGTGTTCCTCTGCCACGATCTGTCGGTGGCTGCTGAAACTACTGCTGCTGCTGAACACCTCTGCCATAACCATATTCTCTCGAAGGGACAATTGCGAATCAAATCCCGACTAATTGCAGTTAAAACACCTATACCCTGGTGGAAGGGTAGGCTGTCTGGCAGTACTCTGCTGCAACTCCTCCACCTCTGGCTTACCACGACCCTGCTGAACTTGCTGACGACCTCCCCATCCTCTTCCTTTACCTTTAAATGCCTGCTTTAATTTCTGGCCCCACTTACCAAAACTAGATGAGGAAGGTCCCTGGTGCCTTTCCCTACTTATACCTGGTGACTGCTGGGGTATCCGAAAACTACCCGAACCTGACCCACTTGCCTGACAAGCCCGAATATACCTTTCAAGTGTGGCTGCTCTCTTGGCTGCCTCCTCAACTGTTCTACACATTAACGGTATCACCGCATTCTGCAACTCTTCTCTCAAACCCCGAATAAAATACTCAACCATCATAGCATTATCCAATACTACATAAGGTGCATATCGGCTAAGTGCCATAACTGCATATGATATTCTAAAACTGAGGTATTACCTTGCTGGAGTGTCCGAATTACTCTCTTTTCGCTTGCTGCACTTGAAGTGGAAAGAATGTATCGTTAAATACTTCGAGAAATTCCAGCCAGGTAATAACCTCCTCTATCCTACCTGCAAAGGTGGTCTGCATCTTTAGTCGCCACCATTGCTGCGCAAAGCCTCTCAGCTGATATGTGGCTAGCACAACTCTGTTCGCTGTCAGACACCTCATGGTCGTAAAGACCCTTTCAATCTCATGAATCCAGTGCTCCGCTAAATCTGGATTCGGTCCTCCTGTATAAGTGGGCGGCTGCAACCTCAAAATTTCTCAACTTGCATCACTGGCTCTTTTGTTGCCATTACTGGTGGTGGTGGTACTAGTGCCACAAAGGTACCTCCACCCCTGGCGATGATGGAACTGGGGCCACGGGTACTCCAGCAACTGGTGGTACTGGGGGTACCGGTGCTTGCTGATCCATCCTCATCCGAATATCGATGAGTCTTTTCCCAATCCTCTCATCATACGCTGAGTGGATCTTCAGATCCTCTCCTCCACCACCCCAATCCTTCTATCAGCCATTACATTTTCCTACACAAACAACAACCAACCATAGGCAAAACAACGGATCATTACAAAACAGGCCAGCACCAGCAGTGTATCTACAATCAGATATGGCTATGTAACTTCTTATTTCTTTATATTCACACGGACCATGCTCTAATACCAACTGTGACGAACGCCTTGTCCAAGCCCGTTAACCAGTAACGTGCTTGATCCGAGTCCGCCTCCCGCGAACGGGCCGAAGCCTCGCGAGGGATACCACACACTAGTCCGTGAAAATACAAAGGAACACATCATTGCATTTATAATATACAAGGTTTTACATAGCCAACTTCAAAAGAAATAAGGAAAGTACACAAGCCTGGGGCATACCCCGAGGTACAACAGGTACAACTGAAGAAAGAAAAGCTATACTGCTGGAGGCGCTGGGCCAACACCGCTGCGTCGCGGCTCCGAACTAGATGATGGTAGAGAAACCTCCTCCTTGCCCTCACCTGTGGGGAGTAGGGGTGAGTCTCGCTAGTCACTGGCTCAGTAGGGAACTCCCCCAACACTGAGCAAACCAATACAAGTACCGAAAGCAGTAAACTATGCTAGCAATTTATAGCACAACTAAACGGATATTAAAGCTATAACAAACTCACTAGCCGACTGCGTAAACAGCTGTAATAAATAAACAGCAAAACTCCAACACGTGTATGAGCTACGGTAGAGACCGCCACACTCGAGCCACGTAGATTGGTCACACACCAACAACAGACTCGGACAAGCTAACACAGGTCTACCTCTCAGTTTCCCAGCCACGGACGAAAGGTCCAGCTGCTGCTCCACGAGAAAAAGACAAGCAATGTGGAGACCAACTAAACACCACCACCTGCGTACCACACGGTTGCAGGCCCATGCCTGGCACCTCTAGAGACCCTGGTGTAGCGCAAGATTTGGCCCATCTCCAGCAAGGCTCTTTTGGCCCATTAAGCCTCGTTTGACCGTTTGTTGACTAGCCTCGAATCCCATGTAGACGACAGCATCAATGGCCGCCGACTACTGGTTGGCGGCAATCCCCCTGGACGTTGACCCAAGTTGGCGTCCACATCCGTGGACGTCTGCATGCGGTTGGCGGCAGGGTCGCTTGACGTCAACAGGGTTTACCTGGTCTGCACAACTACTCCAAGATTCTAGCCCACTTGCACCATTCTCTCGGCCATGCAATGCATGTAGCCATTCCCAACGGGCATATGGGCCACCTAGGCACCCCATTGACCCAGTAAAAATCCTACTTGGCCTCTCCTATTGGTTGGACCTTTAATGCATGGATTTCCAAGTGTGTAAGTGTGTTTCTTCACACTTAGCATCCTAGGCACTCCAACTCCGAGCTCCACTGTCTATATAATAGCCCTTGAGCCCTAAGACTGGGGGGGAGAGGCTAGACGTCCTTATGCTGCCACTTTGAGAGAAGAGAGAGAAAATTGCACCTTACTTTCTTCCATTCATCCTCTCATTTCTCTCTTCATTCGGGACGTCTAGAAGGGTTCCTTTGGAGCTGGAGGAGCCCTACAAGGAGCCAACAATGCCAACAACGAGGATCTACACCCTCTCCTCTCTCTTTTTCTTACTTACTTTGTAGCTAACTGCATGTTACACACACTTTCCCACACACCCTAGGCACGTAGGGCACTTTCCTACACACCTAGAAAGGGGTTTCCCAACCAAAACGGAGGGAAGAAGGTGGTCATAGCATTTGGCCACCCCTCTTCTCAAGTCCACAACCGGTACGGGACTTTCCTTTTGGGTTTTCCATACTTCGTTTTGAGCATTTACCACACCTATAGGGTCTAATAGAGTCTTTGTTTTGGCAGGAACGACCCGCAGAAGACTATGGAGCTCTTCTCCTTCGACCGGCGGAGGAGGAGAAGTTGAAGTTCCACCTCACCCGCGACGCGAGGTCACTGCACCGACGTGATCACAGCAACCCCTTGGGCACAGGTATGGCCCTGGCGATCACCAAATCCCCTTCGTTTCGCTTGTTTTCTTCGTTTTCCTTCCAGTCAACCGGAGGGTCAACGTGGTCAACCGGCGACCCCTTCATCGCCAACGAGAGTCTGGTGGCGTCCGCCAGCGTCCGAGGGATCCGGTGACGGAGCGGAAACGAACAGTCTACAACTCTCTTCTGGCGATCACGGTGGGACATGCTTCTGCCACTGTGGTCTTACTGCGGCCAGGTAGACGGCAAGCGGTCTTGCCGCCTATCCAGGTAAGCGTCCATCTTTCCTGCCGTTGAGTTATTGTTAGCGTCTATATAGGTTGTCGTTTATTGTCTATCAGCGCCGTCGATCATGCGTCTATCTCTTATCATGAACTCTGCGTCCACCATCTTGACGTTTAGTGTCACAGTGGCATGCTTTTCCCTGTTTTTCTGATTGTTTTGTTGTGATTTTGTTTCTTGCTTGCTTACTAGGTTTCACTGACGGTCCTCAGTCTTGGGGGGGGTCATCTTCCTCCTCTCTTCTAGCCTCCCCTCACATTTTTAGGATCGCCTTCTTCGGTTTACAACCTTTTACTCGGGGATTCCCTCTCGGGTAAATCGGGTTGACTCCGAAGAAAACTCTATAAGTCCCTAAATTCCGTGGATTCCCTCACGGTACGGGGCAGGAGGACCTTTACCCATCCTGTCTAGTTCACCTACTCATCCGGATTTGAGTAAAATTTGAGAGAACCGTCCAAGTCAAGTCAAGTCAAAGTAATACACAACCTTAATCTTAAAACTTTTGGGACGTTGTTTGATAACATTGATTGGTAGAAATTCATACTTCTGCTGAAAACAGTGTAATCACTTCAACTTAAACCATTCTAAAATCCATAGGTTGTGTACTAATGGACACTTGGTTGGATCTGTTGACATGTCTAATAAACCGGCATTTGAATATGATGATAACATCAACGATGAGATTGTCGGATGATTAACACTGATGTCCAGCCTGAGGAGTCGGTTCAATCATCTTCCCAAGCCGACAATGAGGAAGTTAGCTTGAGGGTCAACCCCACTCACGCCCAGAATGCCCAAGAAGACCCCGGTTTTCCAAACTCATGTCCCGCTATTCGCCCGACGATATCATTTCTATGCTTTCTAAGCATGCCATTCGGGCAGCGCTTCTCCTTCCCCTCCATCCCATTCTCCTTTCCATGCTTCATCATCTAGGCCCGCTCCTAGGCCTCTCACCCCTTCCCGAATTCCTGCATCCCCTATCCCTATCTCCACTCCATTCCTCCCACTCCTTTACCTACTTCTACCCCAATTCCTCCACCCATTCACCCATCTCATATCCAAACCACCCTCCGCTCAATCCGAATCCATGTCCCGGTCTGAGACGGAGAGTCTCATTAGGAAGCTCCTAGCTGAATCCTTATCTCTTTCCAAGCCACATTCACTCCAAAACTACTGCAAACTCCCCAACGCTTACTTCCCTCGGGTTTCAAGGCCCCAAAGTACCGCAAGTACGATGGGACCTCCGACCCCCAATTCCATCTTGCTGGCTTCACCATGGATTCCATCGGTGGTTATACGATCGGGTCCTCTTAGTCCATCTCTTCCAACAATCGTTAGAAGGGGAGGCTTTGAGGTGGTTTACCTCTTTGCCCGCATCGGATCTTGTTAACTTTGACATAGTCTCCGAACGCTTCATCTCCCATTTCTCTACATGGCCACTCAAGTCCCTACACTCCCCGACTTGGTGGCAGAAAAGATGAAGCCGAACGAAGACTTTGTCACTATGCTAACCGATGGAGGTCCATGGCCTCGAGAGCCGACATTCCCATCCCGAGTCCCAAGCCATAACTTTTGTAGTCACCAACACCACCCCTGTGCTCCGTTCCATTCTAATGTTAAGTGAGTTCCCTTCCTTCAACATCTTTATAACAGAGCCAGGGTGATTGAAAATCAGATCAAAGACTCCTCTCTCCACATTTCTTCGAAGGGAAGCCAAAGGCACGTAAGGCTCCCGCGGCACCCACCACCGAGGGGGTGACCATCAACGAGTCTGTCAGTGCCTGCAGCCAGCCTTTGAGGCCTCCCAACAAATCCTCCCATCCTCCTCCAACCCTCACCAATTCCCATCTCACCCCTCTAGCCTTACTTCGCCGTTCCCCCTCCTTCTGGATACACCCGACCTGGCCCCAAAAGGTCACACTACCCTCCTCTCCCTGAGACTCTCGAGGACGTGTTCTTCGCTCTCATGTCCTGCGATGCGATTCAACTCCCCCCACAAAGGGAGAACATCAATTCGAGGGTCGACACCTCCAAGTACTGCCCTATCATAGGGCCCATGGTCACTTCATCAACAATTGCTTTACCTTCCGTGACTGGGTCTATGATATGAATGACCAAGGTAGGATCAACTGGGATGACGTCAAGGTGGCCATAGCAAAGTCTAGGTACACCAAAAAGGACCTTGGCATTTTCAGTAACCCTCTCCCCGCTCACCAAACCAACAACCCCTCCTCCTCCAAAACCCATGAGAGCGTGCATACCATAGTACACCTAGGACCTCGGGTGTGAGGAGAGAGCAACAGTGGGGGTAGAAGGTTTCGAAGAATGGTACCCATGTCCCACTGCCGAGTCTCAGGAGCCTTTTATCTCGGTAGATGCCATCCTCGAAGAGAGACCATTAGTGCTCATCCGTCCTCCCAAGATGCTCATCCCACTATCCCCACTTCTCCTGCCGATGAGTCATCCTCCAGACCCCTCCAGCTTATCCGTCCTCAGTCTCAGGAGGCCGTGCATGTCACGCTCCGAAACCGATTGTTCCTCCACCTCAGCGGCCATCCCAAGATGAGGAGGATAATGGGCCTCCACCCCCGGCCGGCACCGAATATGATATTCTCCAACATCTGGATAAGACGCCCGCAAGGGTGTCTATTTTAGAATTGATTCGGCGGTCGCCATCACACCAATCCACTCTTCTCCAATTCCTCCAGAAATCATGGTTAATGATGACCTCCCTCCTAGTGGGGTCACCGGCGCCATTCTCTCCCTCACCCAAGGACCCTCGATTTCTTTCTCGGACAAGGATCTTGCCGCCCCCGAGTGTCGTTCCTTCCTCTTTGTCTCACCATCAACCTCAATGGGGTTTCGGTGGACTCCACTCTCATCGACACCGGGGCATCTATCAATGTTTGTCCGATAAAGACCCTTAAGCAATTGGGTTTAGGGGAAGAGAATCTGGAGAAAGCTGCTCCACCATCGCCGCCTACGACAACTCCAAAAGGGTTGCCAAAGGCAAAATTGTTCTTAAGCTAGGAATCGGACCTGTCACCATGTCTACCGAATTTCTAGTCCTTGATGTCGACCCGGCCTACAAGGCCATCTCGGTCGCCTTGGCTAGAACAAACTCTAGGGGTCCCTTCCACCGCCCACCAATGCTTCAAATTTCCTTTAATGGGCGGGTGATCAAGATTAAGAGCATTCCCATCCTGGAGACTCTCAATGCGGTACCACGGAACAAATGCCGCACTTGTTCATTCCGGATAAGGGGAAGAAACCCGTTATGTCTCTTTTTGAGTTCCCCACATCCTGTGAGCTCGGCCAGCTCTCCAGCCGCTGTAGAACCCCATGTCCCATGTCCCCGGGAAAGGGTTGGGAAGTCATGGCTAACATCGGCTATGTTCATGGCCGGGGTTAGGCACAGACGAACAAGGAGAGGTCCAGAAGTCCAGGCGATCAGGAGGTTGTTACCAAAAGCCGGTCTAGGTTTCCACCCAGACCCTGTCCATCCAACCCATTATACCATATCAACCTCTTACCTGGACTCTAAAGGAGCATTTTGTCCAGGGGCCAACCCAGTTGGGGACCAGGGAGCCACAATTGAAGAAATTCCTTGCTCTGAGAGTGAGGAAGAAGAGGCGAGGAAGAGGATGCCCAAATAGAGACATTTCTGATGATTTTGGCCTCCTCTCCCTCTTTGGCTCTGATCTCCCTTTCCCCCATCTTTCCTCCACCTTCTCCATCTTCCTCTAATTCTGTGTGCCCCCCACAATTCACTCTCATCCACCCTAATCCCCTTCTTCTCCTCCTGTCCTCTCTCCATCCCTCATCGCCAGTCGAGGCTACCTTGAGTCAGCAACTCATGGTTCTTGGCCTTGACTCCAAAAAAAAAATGCCAATTTTGAAAATTGGAAATCCGAGGTCTCCATTGAGCACCCCTCCTCTCTGGAACCTCTTCCGCTCGGCCAGGGGCCGACGCTTTCCGGCCTAAGCTCCTCTTCCTCTTCCCCTCTAGGGGCACTTCCCCTGTACACAATTTTGTACATAGCAGTCCTGTAAATAGTGGTCTAGATTCTAGTTTAGAGTCAGGTCTAGAGGCTAGTCTAGGGTCTGGTTCTAGGTTAGGAGAGTCTAGTTCCTCTCAGCCTTGTGTGCGCAAGGAGAAGGGTAGGCAAGTCCCTGCCCGTTTTTTCATGGCCTTGGCTGAGAGATGTGCTAGGTTAAGTCAGGTGCCAGAATTTCTTGAGGATCCTGCTCTTGTAGAGGCCGATTTTGAGGAAGGTGACTCCGAAGATGACGGTTTAGGAGTCTATATGCTAGATTTTGATGAGGAGAGTGAGTTAGGAGATCCTAGGTCGGGAGAAGAGGATCCAGTGAGCTCCTATGTGGATGGCACAAAGAGGTTCGACGAGCCAACCATGGCTGCAGACGAGCCTACTAAAGAAGTCAACCTTGGCACTGAAGAATCCCCGAAGACTGTTTTGATTAGTGCCAACTTGAGTGTTGAAGAAGAAGAAGCCTTAGTAGCTATTCTTAAAGAATTTTCCGACGGATTTGCTTGGTCTTACGAGGACATGCCGGGACTCGATACCTCTTTGGTCGAGCATCGTCTGGTCCTAAAAGCCGACGCAAAGGCCGTCAAACAAAAGTTGAGAAGGCTACATCCTAAGCTGGCACTCAAGATCAAAGAGGAGGTTGACAAGTTGCACAAAGCCAATTCATTAGGGTTGTGCTATATCCACAGTGGGTAGCTAATATCGTCCCTGTAATGAAGAAGGACGGTAAGGTTAGGATCTGTATAGATTTCCGTGACCTTAATCGTGCTTGCCCAAAGGACGATTTCCCCCTCCCACACATAGATGTCCTAGTGGACAATACTGCCGGCTTCGAAATGTTGTCATTTATGGATGGTTTCTCTGGGTACAACCAGATTCGCTTGGCGGAGGAAGACCAGGAGAAAACTTCATTTACAACGCCCTGGGGGACTTATTGTTACGTCGTCATGCCCTTCGGTTAAAGAATGCGGGAGCAACCTATCAAAGGGCATGATGCGATATTTCATGACATGATGCATGTGCACATGGAGGTCTATGTGGACGATGTCTTGGTAAAATCAAAGACTCGACATGGCCATGCTGAAGTCCTCCGGGCAGTTCTCCAAAGGTCTAGAGAGCATAATCTTAAGATGAACCCCAAGAAGTGCGTCTTTGGTGTCTCTTCGGGAAATTGCTTGGGTTCATCGTTAGTAAGCGGGGAATTGAAATTGATCCTAACAAGGCCAAAGCAATAATTGACATGCCTCCTCCTAGAAATATCAGGGAAGTTAGAGGGCTAATTGGCAGACTCCAGTTCATTCGGA
Source organism: Colocasia esculenta (assembly GCA_014218235.1). Classification (NCBI taxonomy): domain Eukaryota; kingdom Viridiplantae; phylum Streptophyta; class Magnoliopsida; order Alismatales; family Araceae; genus Colocasia; species Colocasia esculenta. The sequence goes on along the minus strand of CM024758.1, from coordinate 145,249,257 downwards.
GATTTATCTCCCAGCATTCAATCCGCTGTAAGCCCTTCTACGAGATGCTTAGAGGAGAGGCGAAGTTTAATTGGGACGATAAATGTCAGAAGGCCTTTGATGAATTGAAGAGTTATCTTTTAATCCCCCTTCTCGCTCCTCCGGTCCCGGGTCGGCCTTTACTGCTCTATGTGTCAACCACTGAGGATTCAACTGGAGCGGTTTTGGCCCAATACGACGACGAGAAGAAGGAGAGAGCGGTGTACTATTTATCCAAGTTATTCAATGAGGCTGAAAAGAAGTACACTGCTATGGAAAGAACCTGCGCGGCCGTCGTCTGGGTTGCCCAGAAGTTGAAGCACTATTTCTTGGCTCATGAAGTGAAACTTCTGGCGCGTATGGACCCTATTAGGTACTTACTTGAGAAGCCTGTCCTGACTGACCGGTTAATGAGGTGGCAAAGTTTTCTCAATCAATTTGATATCACCTACGTTAACCAAAAGTCTATCAAGGGACAGGCTATTGCCGAGCATTTGGCCCACCACCCCTTACCTTCATGCTCTCCCGTTGATGAAAGTTTCCCCGATGAAGAGTTAGGAGCCATTATCGATGGTGAACCTTCGTGGGTGCTTTACTTTGACAGGGCTCTTAATTCTAAAGGGTGTGGGATAGGGGCAGTCCTCCCTCTCACCGGAAGGGTAGTCATTCCGCACGCCTATCAGTTAACCTTCCGAGCCACGAACAATGTGGCTGAGTACGAGGCTCTCTTAATTGGGCTGAAAATGGCTTTATTGCTCGGAGTCAAGGAGTTAAGGATTATTGGAGATTCGCAGTTGATACTCCGGCAATCTCTTAGTAAGTACCAGACCCGGGACCCCAAGCTGAAACCATACCAAGAGTTGGTTGGAAAAGTAGTCCAGCAGTTTAGGAAACTCACTCTAGTTCACACTCCTAGGGCCCAAAACATTCTAGCAGATTCACTTGCTTCCCTCGCGTCTTCCATTCCCATTCCTTTGGGAAAATCTTCGGAACCATCTCTGTCCAGAGGTTAAGAGTCCCTTCCCACGTCGACCCTTGGTTCTCTCAACTCGTGCGTCCTTCCTCATCCCTTCAGGTCCATGCGCTTTCCAAAGAGCCAGAAATTCGACCTCGATGATGGCCATCCCTGGTATTTTGACATCGAGAATTTTCTCAAAGATGGATCCTTCCCGGATTATGCCACCTCTGCCGATAGACGGGCTATTCGCCGTGTCTCTGAGCGGTACAAGATCATAGGTGGCATTCTGTACAAAAAGTCTCTCAACGGGGTCTATCTCCGTTGCCTTGATGAATTCGAGTCTCAAAATGTTGTTGAAGCCGCTCACTCTAGTGAATGTGGTGGCCATGTTAACGGTAGAGCAATTGCCCAGAAATGCTAAGACACTACTACTGGCCCACCATGGAAGAGGATTGCACTCATTTTGTCCGTCACTGTGCTAAATGCCAATTACACGGTGACAAAATCCATGCTCCTTCTTCCTCTCTTCATCCCCTTGTGCTCCATGGCCTTTCGCCATGTGGGCATTCGATGTGGTCGGTCCTCTCGCGGATAGAACCGGAGAAGTTCGGAAGAAGTCCTTCATTCTGACCGCCACAGAGTACTTCACAAAGTGGGCTGAAGCAGAAGCGTTCATAGAAGTCAAAGCTTCAACAGTCGTCAAGTTCATCAAGCGCAACATCCTTGCAAGATTTGGCGTGCTCGGGACATCGTCACCGACAATGGACCACAATTCACTTCACAGGAGCTTCGCGACATGTGTGGTAAATATGGCATTAACCTTCATCATTCATCCCCATATTATCCACAAGGTAATGGACAGTGGAAGCTACTAATAAAACTCTCATCAAAATTATAAAGAAAACATGCAAATCTCATAACAATGCTGACTGGCCAGATCGCTTAGTTGATGCTCTTTGGGCTTATCGCACCTCCGTTCGCACTCCTACGAGGCAAACCCCCTATGCTTTGACATACGGATCGGATGCGATACTCCCATATGAGATCTTCGTCCCTTCGCTTAGAGTTCAATTGGATTCCGAACTTGATCCTGATCAACGTCGGGAAGCCTTGTTGGCACAACTTGAACTCTTAGATGAAAGGCGAATGATAGCGGCTGACCATGCACAAGTCTATCGTCAGAGAATTGCACGTTTTTATGCCAAACGAGTTCTCGAAAGAAAATTCGAAGTAGGTGAATTGGTCCTAAAACGCAAAATCATAAAGGCACCAGGTCCCAGGAGCAAATTGCAAGAAAATTGGGAGGGTCCGTTCGTTGTCAAAGAAGCATACTCAGGGAATGCTTATAGGTTAGTGGATGCCGAGGGAGTTGAGTTAACGCACCGTGGAACGCAGTTACCTCAAGAAATTCTACCCCTAATCAGTCGGTCATGTCTGTCATTCATCACTTGTTAACGGGTGGGGTAAGTCTCTACTTCACCTTTAGGTTATCAATAAGGTCGGACTTCACACACCACACGATGTTGGAATATTATCCCTAGCTGGAAAATTACAAGTACACTCGGGACAGTCTGATCCGGTCAATGTGTTTCCCCTATTCTTTTCCACTCGGTCACGTCCGGAGGAAGAACAAACTACAAGTAGGGGACCATCCGCATCCATCTAAAGGGGCAAAAGTCATCATAAAAACAGGGATAGTTAAGAAGAAAAGCAAGGGGCAAAATGCTAAACCAAGCCTCAAAAGGGGGAAAGAAAAGCCAAAAGGTCAAAAAAGGGTAGCAAAAAGTACGTACCCAGAAAAAGGCTGACCAACTCAAGGAGGTAGCAAAAAGTACGTGCCTCCACCCCAGAAATGAGAAAATCAAAATGAAATGAAAATCCCTTGAAAACAATGTTGACTAAGTCCTCTTTAGTATGGAATGTCGGTTTGGAAACAGAAAGTAGTCTGAACTAAATCCTTACATGACTTCTTGTATACTCTTCCCATTTCTCCCTCTGGGGCAACTTGATCGTATATAAGACCCTCCATAGTGGAAAATGTTAAGAAGGCTAGGGGCAATTCCAACATCAAAGATTTCATGCACGTCCTCCTTATTGGACCTCTGTGGTCAAGTAGATCGTGTAAACCCTATACCACAACATGTGATGAATATGTGTCTTAGAGTCCAAAAAATAACAAAAAGAGAGTCTTTCGATGTATATATATTTCACGTTGTACATATTTTCTCCCAAATTTTCTTTTATCTTCAAAAAGCCAAAAAATTAGAAAAAAAAAGAAAAAAAATTAGAAAAATCAAAAATAAAAAAAATAGTGGTACCATGTATATACTAACATTATTTCTTATCAAAAACAAAACAACAAAAAAATCAAGAAAACAAAAAAACAAAAACAAAAAAATGCATGTGCATATTTCCCTTTCAGTCATTTTATTATGTTCTTATCTTTGATTAGAAATTAGCCCCTTGACCAGATCTCAAGAAAGGTACATCGTAGGCAAGGGGCTAAAAACAGATCTACACTAACCTGTTTCTCTTAAGTGTTGTGGTACAAATGCAGGAACCAAAGAACAGAAGCAAATCATTCAAGTGCAAATGTCAAAAGTCCACAAATTCCATTATAATGATCAAGTTCTGTACATGTCATGACAGGGGCATACCTCTGGTGGTACAAAAACTCACTCCTCTCTCCGCTCCCCTCCGCAGGCCTCTGTCTGCGGGAGCTGCTCACCTCCTCCTCCTCCCTCTCCCGACGCCGGTCTGGAAGAGGAGGTCTCGACGCCGTCGACGCCTCGGGTCTCTGCACCCCCCCCCCTCGCACCACGGAGGGGTCCCCGGGACACGATGTCGTGAGCGAGCGGGCAAACGCCGAGCCAGTCCTCGCTGGCGTCGCCTGCTGGGCCTGCCGCTGCTGCTCCCGGCGCTTCTTCAGCACCCGGTCCTTCAAGATCTCGTAATCCGCGGCGATCCGTGCCCGAGCTGTCTCGGCCTCCCTCTCCCTCTCCCGGGCCTCGAGCAGGCGACCCCTCATGGTGGCCCGGTCATCCCTCAGCTCCTCCATGGCAGTCACCATGGTCCGCCGCTGCGCATCAAAAGCAAAAGAGGATCAGTCTCGAACATGTGTAATAAGAAGAAGAAAGAAGGAGTGTCTTACCTCGGCCTCCAGACCAGGGATCTTCGCCTCGAGCTCCAGTCGCAGACTTTCCATCTGTGCCTGGAGAGTAGCCACTCCTCCTCCCTGCCGCTGCATGTCAAGGGGCAAGCGTGTTAGGACATTCAATATACATTGAAAGAAAATGCGAGTCTAGTGTCTTACCTCAGCCCAACCTCTCGAGCCTGCTCCTCGAGCTCCTGGACTCGAGCCTGCGCCCGGTCCAGGGCAGCCTGCAGGCGATCGGCGAGGTCCCCTCTCGCCGGCTGTGCCGACGAGCTCGCCCCGAGGTCGCGGCTCGCTCGAGCTCTCGCTAACTCCTCCTTCTGCATTCACAGAACCCTGGTCAGTCATCAATTCAATATTCAAATCAAATCAAGATCTAGGATTAATGTTACTTACCAGTGTCCTGATCTCGGTCCGGAGCCTCGTCAGCTCCACCTCCTGCTCGGCTAGCCGTCCCTCCAAAAGGCGCACGGCCTGTGACTCCGGCATCTGCCAAATGCACTTCAAGGTTAGATAAGGCAACCAACCAACCAAGGCTTAAGGTTAGAAGTTTCACTTACCACTCGTCGGTCAAGCCGGAGTCGCCCGGCATACCGTGCCTGGAAGTCCTCCATGTAAGCCGAGTTGTCGAGGAGGTCGGTCACTCGCAGTACCCGCTCGCCACCTTCGCGCCAGTACGTGACGGTGCTGCCGTGGTCCGCCCCCTAGTCACGGTCCTCGGCGAAGAACCGCCGGCGCGAGTGTCCCTCTCTCCCGAGGGAGGGCACCTCGATGGCTGGCTGGTGTCAACCCAAAGTCCGTACCACCAACTCCAGATACAGTACCTCACATGTCCCGAGGCAAGTAAAAGGAGGTGGCAGTCGAACAGGGGGCGGCCCGCCGCCACCGCCGGGTGCGAGGCGTCCGCCTCCCCCGCATATGGGGTTCACACTACCTGAGAAGAATGAGAACACTGGTCAGTAACATCAAATGCAGCAGTAATTGAAAGAATGCAAGAGCTAGTTGAGATTTTCATACTTGCTCGTGCGGGTAGTGGTCAAGCGCGACCCGCACATCTCCAACTCTCCTGTCGGTGACCCTGGGGTCCGGGGCCACCTCCCACCTCGTCATGAGAGGCACCATCATCTGGCGCCCCTCTGCAAGTGTCCCGCGCCCCATGGGGAAGCGGGTGTACCCCCAAATCTGCAAGGCAGCAAAAAGAATGGTCAGTCAGGCAGTTAATCAATAAAAAATCAACGAAGAACATTTAATGAAGTTGCATACCTGTAAGAGGGGGTGAAGCCCCCTGTGCTCTGAGAACGCTGTGAACTGCTGAGAAGGAGAGAGAGAAGAGGTGTCCCAACATCGCGGCGCCCCAAGCATACCTCCCCGCCTGCGTCAAGTCGCTCAGGAGCAGCACGAACTTGCAGTTCATCCGAGATGATTGCGTCGCGAACAGTAGGCGCCCGAAGAAGTAGCTGACAAAGATCCGAATCGAGCGCTCCTCGCTCCGGTCCCCGAGGTCAAGAGCTCCTCTCACCCTGGCGTAGAACTCCTCCAACGTCTCCAGGAGACCTCTCCGCCCTCCTCTCAATCCCATGGCCTCTGAAAGCGATCCGAGCAGGATGCTCCGGATCGGTCTCCTCCTCCCGGCCACAAACTCTGGCCCCAGCAACTCCGCAATGTCGTCATGGTAGTCCCTCCTCTCTAGCCCGACTACCGGCTCTCCCTGAACCGGCAGTCCCGTCAGATACGCCACATCCTCCAATGTGGGTATCATGTGTCCCCAAGGCATGATAAATGCCTTGCAATCCTCCTCCCATCTCTCCCTCAGCGCCTCCAAATAAGGGACATCTAAGTGGAAAGGGCGTACCGATAGGAGATGTCCGAACCCCATCCTCGCTATCTGGGCCTGCTGGGCCTTCGAAAGCGCCCTGTACCACGCCCAGCACAGGTCCCAGGTCACTCTACTCCTCATTCGGCCCTTGCCCTGCAAAAAAAACACAGATCATTTAACGTCAGCATTGATTGCTGCTAAATCAAAACACACCCACCACAGAGGTTTTAGGGGCCTACCTTGGGTCGACGAGGTGCCTCCACCTCCGTCTCGTCCCCTCCTCCGTCGTCTCCGGCCGTGTCTTCCCCCTCCGGGACGTCCTCCACTGCCATTATTTCCTCTTCCTCCGCTGTGGCCATCTCCACTTCTTCCTCTTCTTCCTCTGTTGACGGCGGCCCGGAGAACACTTCGTTTCTCCCTTGTCCTCATTATCTCGAGCAAGGATATGGGTTTTGGTTTTCTTTCTCCCGGCGCTTAGGAGATGAAGTGGCGCCCGGGAAGGCGTCGGTTCAAAAAAGGCAATTTCCGAGTTTAACGTCAATCGCTGGCCGTTTAACTTTTTCCTGACGTCAAGACCTGGTCTCTGACGTACCCTGGACGGCCATGGTTTGGACGTCAAGGTCTCTTCAATGCCAGACCTCGAAGTTTGGTAAACGGCGCGGTCTGGACGTCTAGTTTGAAATAGACGGCTACCTATGTGGACGTCTAGCGTCTGGCTCAGTGGCTGGCGACGGGCTCCGGACGTTTACCTGTTGTTGGCGGCCATCGATGTGGACGCCAATGCCTCTGCACCCAGTTCTCACAGCACACTCTTTGGACCTTTTTGAAGCTTCTTCATTCCACCACATTCCCACAATCAAGCAACTCAAGCCAATTTAACACAAATGTAGTTCACTTTATTCATCGAATTTGTGTTACACTTATTCAAAAAAAAAGGAAGATACATCATTTTGCCCTCAGGCCATGAAAAAGTCACATGAGATGGGACAAATAGTGTCTGTGTAATCCTCGTACTGCCATATGCCCTCCGGCATTTCCTGCACTGCCATCCCACCTTCTTGCTCATAGTGTATTTCTTCTAGGTCTTCATTGCTTTCTTCATCATCCTTTCATTCTTCCCGGTGATTATCATATCAGTGCAGCTGGATGAAGTTGGAATTCCCCGTGGAATCCCAAGCTGACAATGGCACTGATGTGGTTGGTACACCACCATCTGATCTGCTCCTATCAACCACAAATCTTTGTCCACCCTAGTCCGGACCCAGAACTCGATTGTCCTCATGAAGAATGGCCTCACAATGAAGTCTTCCAGTACCAAAAATGCCAGATGATCTCTCCAAGCATCTCTGCTCTTCAAGTGTGCTGTCACACACTTGATCTCATCTTCCGGCTCATACCATGCCCTGCTGCAGTACACTGAACTCCGAAGGAAGATCCTGGAGGGGGTAGGTTGTGTTTCAGCAAAATCAAACTTTAGATGAGCTTCCATCCATACCTGGAGCAGAAACAAACTCCCGCAGGTGCGTCCGCCTAAGCTCATCGTGGTGAGCGAACTATACAAGTGGCCAGCACTGCAGGGGCAAGTGACTGCCCACGCCACAGCAAGAAAGTACTCCAACGTGCTCATAGAGGATGAATCACCGCTCATGGGGAACAGGAAAACTCTAGCCAGGCAAGTGTCAATCCCCGGGTCGCCCTCTCTCCGCCAATCTCCCTCGCGTGCTGGATCAACCACCAGGCCAGTCGGTCCAGGAAGATCCCGTTCTTGTTCGTCATCCGTAATGCCTCCTTTTTATCTCGTACGATGTCCGCGAGGATCTCTTCCCACGGGAGAAGAGGAGTCGCAGCATCGTACTCCAGGCACCACTGCCATCCCAGGAATAGCACCACCTCTTCCAGCAATACGCTCGCCTCAAAGCCCTGGAACACGAACGTGTGTGTGTGCGGGTGCCATCTCTCCACCAACGCCCCCAGGGCGTCAAACCCCCACCACATGTCCTTCATGTTCTTCGCTAGTACCACCATAAAGTTCAAATTCCACAGCCCAATGAAGCTCCGCATGTCTAGGGTTATCGCGTTCACCAGGTTCACAAGCCAAGAAAAGGCCCGTACCTGGCCTTTGCTCGGAATGCAGGAATTTCCTGCATGAGGGTGGGGTTCTGTAAGAACAAGGTTTGGGGCGTTTTCAGCCCAGGAGGAGTTTGAAATGATCATTGCTTACCTCTCCTTTGGCCAGACGTGTGCTTAGGTGTCCCGGAACTTCGCTCAAGACTCTGGGATTCACGCCTGTGGATAGTCCACGATGAAGAGGCCATGTCGTTGTGTTTCCCTGTCTCTCTGCTCTCTGGTTCGCAGCAGAAGCAGAGAGGGACAGAGGTAGGAGATGGAAGAGTCCCCATGGACTCCCATCACCTATATTTTCGGTCTCATCTGCTGTCAGGTAGGCGTCCAGATCGGTTGACGCCAGTACAGGTTGGCAGCTACATATGTGGACGTTAACATGAGTACTGGCGGCCATCGATGTGGACGTTTACTCCCCGGACAGTTTTAAATGTCTTATTCTTTATATGGCCATTACACTTTATCCTTTTCTTGTGCTTCAAGTTATTTTGCAGATATTTTAAGCACAAGCTGCACTTCAAATTCGAACGCTCATGCGACCTTGGGCGTTACAGGTATGTCTAACATAGGACCCCACCAGAGGCGAATAACTTGGCGACCGTGAACCCTGAGTTCCCCTTCACCAAAACCATGATGGTTTTGCGATCTCTCAGTTATTCATATGGCCTTTAGAATTTTCTCTGGTGCTAACTTGCATTTTAGATAGGCAACCCACACCAGCATGCATCTTCACCGCTGATATTCTCTTACTAACACTAAAAAAAAAAAGAAAAAAAATGGTGATTTTCCTCGATCATATGATTGCTCCATGGCTCCCCCAGCTCAGGTAGCCTACCGGGTCTGTCCTTCGTGACTATCCAAGTTGATATCGGGTCTTTGTTGCTCCCCTTCTCCACTTGTCCCGACCGTGCTTTTCACAAATGATCATTCCAGCCTTATTGAGTTCACTTGAGCCTTCCAGCGCGAGGTTAATTCCGACTTCAGGCTTTCTAAGCATGTGATTCCAGTTAGAATCTTTTGATAATCCTTTTAGAGATCAACCAACCTTATCTTTGTGACCTCCTAAATTCGGGACCGACGTCCTGATTAGGCCAGCGAGCCCACGAGCTCCGGTTATGAGACCTTCCAGATTCAACCGTCATATTACAACTCCTTTGACTCAGACACGCCGGAAACTAGTCAAAGTCCGACACGGCCATGCCAGGGACCCTGCCATTGGGTCGCAGTTGTAGTTACACGGGTAGATCACCCTTTTTCTTACCCCTATTTGTCTCTCAGACGATATGTCATCTGTTTCTAGCCTGTCTCTTCGTTTGGTTTGCTAGAATTCTTATCCTCGGAGATGGCCCTTCCACTAAATCTCCGCATCCTTTGTTTACGAGACACCAACCTTTCAGTCCGCTCTGCTCCTTGCAAGACGGATGTCTCGGAGGGGCATTTGTAGACGCGAGATTTGGCCGATCTCCAGCAAGGCTCTTTTGGCCCATTAAGCATCGTTTGACCGTTTGTTGACTAGCCTCGGATCCCATGTAGACGGCAGCATCGATGGCCGCCGACTACTGGTTGGCGGCAATCCCCCTGGACGTTGACCCAAGTTGGCGTCCACATCCGTGGACGTCTGCATGCGGTTGGCGGCAGGGTCACTTGACATCAACATGGTTTACCTGGTCTGCGCAACTACCCCGAGATTCAATCCCACTTGCACCATTCTCTCGGCCATGCAACGCATGTAGCCGTTCCCAACGGGCATATGGCCACCTAGGGACCCCATGGACCCAGTAAAAATCCTACTTGGCCTCTCCCCATTGGTTGGACTTTAATGCATAGATTGCCAAGTGTGTTAGTGTGTTTCTTCACACTTAGCATCCTAGGCACTCCAACTCCGAGCTCCACTGTCTATATAATAGCCCCTTGAGCCCTCTGAGCTGGGGGGGAGAGGCTTAGACGTCCTTATGCTGCCACTTTGAGAGAAGAGAGAGAAAATTGCACCTTACTTCTTCATTCATCCTTCATTTCTCTCTTCATTCGGGACGTCTAGAAGGGTTCCTTTGGAGCTAGAGGAGCCCTACAGGAGCCAACAATGCCAACAACGAGGATCTACACCCTCTCCTTCTCTTTCTCTTACTTACTTTGTAGCTAACTTGCATGTTACACACACTTTCCCACACACCCTAGGCACGTAGGGCACTTTCCTACACACCTAGAAAGGGGTTTCCCAACCAAAAACGGAGGGAAGAAGGGTGGTCATAGCATTTGGCCACCACTCTTCTCAAGTCCGCAACCGGTACATGACTTTCCTTTTGGGTTTTCCATACTTCGTTTTGAGCATTACCACACCCTATAGGGTCTAATAGAGTCTTTGTTTTGGCAGGAACGACCCGCAGAAGACTACGGAGCTCTTCTCCTTTGGTCGGCCGGAGGAGGTGAAGTTGAAGTTCCACCATCACCCGCGACGCGAGGTCACTGCACCGACGTGATCACAGCAACCCCTTGGGCACAGGTAAGGCCCTGGCGATCACCAAATCCCCTTCGTTTCGCTTGTTTGCTTCGTTTTCCTTCCAGTCAACTCAGTCATCGGAGGGTCAACGTGGTCAACCGGCGACCCCTTCATCGCCAACGAAAGTCCGGTGGCGTCCGCCAGCGTCCGAGGGATCCGGTGACGGAGCTGAAACGAACCGTCTACACCTGGCCTGGGCTCGCTAGAGTGAGACACTGGAAAAGGACTAGTCGGGGACCAGTGTCGACAACTGGTGTCCGTACCTCCAACTAAGAGCACGCTACAAGTGACTAAAAACAAACTCAAAAGTCACTGTCCCACTGTCGTCTTTCCCTTAGTCGGACGTACAACTCAAACAAAGGAGTGAGGGTGTCCAGGATAGACGACACAGACCTCGACGGTACATCACAAGTACCGAGACAAAGCCCCGAGCTAACAGCCTGGCTCACAGACAACCTAGGGCACCCAACTGGAGAGGTAACCACGGTAGACGTCTACTACCTGACACGCACACAGAAACCACGTGTGCACTATACAAACCACATAAAACCTCGCGTAAACCTCGAGTACCGATAGTTCACAACATGTGAACACCACCTACCTCATGTGAACGCAATGTTCACAGGCAAACCACTAGCTAGCCAAGTAACCCATGAGTTAGCCTCGAGAACCCGCGCTTCTCAGAGCGCCACAAGTGCCAATGCACTGCTCACTGTCACTGTGCACACTGATAACGATAATTGAATAGTCACATGCGTAGATCATGCACAAACAGGGCCTCTCGGGCCAAGTCGCGACAACCCATTGGGTCGCCTTCAGAAGGCGTCCCCACGATATGGCCTTAGGTCAATAACACGACCTTCTCACATGTCGCCTCCTGATCCTTAACGCGACACATCGCTGTGTCGCGTTCAAGACGCGACATAGGGACCCGTCGCCTTAGCAGGCGGGAACCCTAATCAGGGCTCTCTCCATGAAAGCCCATTCCACATATACATACCACCCTTAATTCTTCATTTTCATGTTTTTGTGAATAACTAAGCATGCTATCTATTGTTAGAAGGGCATTAAACTGATTGGAACCCTATCCTATGCGAGTTACACCCCGGAAACAGGAAGAGTCACCTACCTTCTCGAAAAACACGTTATGCAATGATCTCCCGGCGTTTCCCCTACTTCTCCCGGACTCCCTTCAACGAGGATACGCTGAAGACGCTAAAACCCACGTGAATTCGCCAGAGCTCCTCCCTGGCCGAGCAGCAGAATCCTTGTGTGGTTTGCTTGGCTGGGGTTATTTAAAAAACCTGCAGCGGTTCGGAACGCAAGGCATCGTGGCATCGCGATCAGATTGCGACGGACCTGAGCGTTGCCTTCCCAATGTCCGCTGCTCTGGGCGCTACACGTGGCGCACATGCAGACGCTCAGCACTTCACGACGGCCACATGAACGCGACGGCCACCTCTGTCGCGTTAAGAACGCGACACACCTTCCTGTTGCGATGACAAGCTGAAGAGTCTAGGGTACTGTAGGCCCAAACTGTCGGCCCAGTAAGCCCCAGAAACACACACCACATGGCACACAAGCCACATTGGCCACCACAAGCGCTAAACACACGATCCACGAGGATCTGAAAAACGCGCGACGTTACAAATAGAATCTCCCAAAAAGTCTCCAGAGATTATAAATCACAGCCATTGTATATCATACTCTACACATTTCTAGGTTTTCACAAAAAGAGAGTTGACTCATGTTTCCATGGAGTCAACACTAATGACCAATGTTAGTTCCAGCTTACTGGCAGGACAATAGTGTCGATCTGACTTTCAACTAGAGTCGACCTGACTGGTAGCTAGTGTCGACCTGACTTTCAACTGTCGACACTACTGTAACTTGTTATTCAGAACCTTTCTGAGTAGACTTTATGAGTCAACCTGAATGTCACTAGAGTCGACTCTACTTTAACCTGTTCTTCGGAAACTTGCTGGGCAAACTTTGTGAATCGACCTTATTGTCAACTAGAGTCGACTCTACTTTAACATGTTCTTCAGAAACTTACTGGGCAGACTTTATGAGTTGACCTTATTGTCAACTAGAGTCGACTCTACTTTAACAAAACTTTGTAAACCTATAAATATAAAAAGTGGACCATCAAAACATGTCATTATCAGTAAGATATGAAATATAAGTATCAAAAATATATTTTTTAGTCATTATTGTAATATGTACAATGTGTCATCATCGAAATCAAAGTATGAATATTTGGACATCATCCACAACCAATATTGTAGTCATCATTAAAATCAAAGTATGAGTGTGTAGACATCATCAACATGAAGGTTTTTAGTCATCATTCAAATAAATACACAACTCAGAAATCTTCCAATATATACAATATGACATCAGATTGTGTACAAAATATCATCATCAAAACACACAACTCAATAGGGAGTGGGGGGGGGGGGGGGGGGGCGCAATAGGGAGGTGGGGGGCGGGGGGGGGGGGGGGGTGCAAGATGGAGAGGAGGGAGGGGGCTACTGGAGGTGGGATGGGGGTGCAAGACAGAGGGTGAGGGGGAGATCGTAGGTGGGAGGGGCAAGTAGCGTGGAGAGAAGGACGAGGGGAGGCACGTGGGTGGGGGCAACTCGCGACGGCACGGTCTGTACCGTATTGACCTAGGAGATATCCGAGTCTACATAGTACGTCGATCAGGCCAACCTTGGTTTAGATTAAAAAATAACCTCTTACAATTAGATGACATAAAAAAAGATCAATAGTAACCTTGGTCGTTGAGGGGATTGCTCCTCAGCCAGCGACCGTGCAACCAGCAACACTCCTCGCCCGTCTACTCTGCTTCCGGCAGCGGA